>CAJQUN010000024.1:7527077-8127077 GCA_907163345.1 Haberlea rhodopensis
CAATCTTTACTCATCATAACCATCATCATCTTACTTACTTATCATAACAAATCATCATAAACATCATATCATCTTTACTTATCATAAACATCATCATCTTAACTTACTTAGCATAATCATCATCATAAACATCATATCATCTTTACTTATCATAAACATCATCATCTTAACTTACTTATCATAATCATCATCATAAACATCATATCATCTTTACTCATCATAAACCTCATCATCTTAACTTACTTATCATAATCATCATCATAAACATCATATCATCTTTCTCATCATAAACATCATCATCTTACTTACTTATCATAATCATCATCATAAACATCATATCATCTTTACTCATCATAAACATCATCATCTTAACTTACTTATCATAATCATCATCATAAACATCATATCATCTTTTACTTATCATAAACATCATCATCTTAACTTACTTATCATAATCATCAAATCATAAACATCATATCACATCTTTACTTATCATAAAATCATCATCATAATATGTAAGGGTATGGTTTACCGTCCGATGCTCGTACGTCTCTTACGTACCTTCCTTGCTCGAACATTACATGAACAAACGCATTAGTATATTCAATAATATTGAGACCATACCGAAGTATTCCACTGTCGGTTGTCTACCCCCATCTGTCCTCAGACAATATGTCATATCTTTCTTTTCCATGATTTTCTTCCAAAATCAGATTCCTTGGCACGTAGCATATAGATGTTTAGCATCACTATTAATGTCATCCTATCGTGTCCCATACGTTCCTCCTGCAACACAATGGTTAGCAATACCACTTTTCATATCATAAAAGCACATAAACAATTAGTCATGTCTATAACATTAATGCCATCATCATACATATGTGCTATCAATAACTTCCTCCTAGGCCCTCAACAGCCCCAATGAGCAACCACTGCTCTGATACCACTAATGTAAGGACCCCATATACTTAACCCTTGATTAGTGTATTAATCATTATGTGTGGCCACATGCTTACCATAAAATCATTCGGGAAACTCAGATGATACTTTACCATTGAATGGCAATTACAAAGTTTTCTTTAACATACAATGTATAAGTTCATCATCCTAACAACAAGAGACTCATGGAGTTCGCCCATTACATCACTTTTTTTTTTTTCATTGTGGACTTTTATAAAAATTTGGGCAGAGTCTCCCCATAAATAGAGCTATCCCGAATAAAAGTACAACGCATAACATAATTCCCCTGCCAGGGAAAACATAATACTCATCAGAATGCCCATATCAAGTAAATTCCCAGCCAGGGAAGACACACACACTATGGCAACAAAAGTGGGTTTCACAACACCCACAATACACCAATGACTCTCATAATCTTTAGCAATTCTACCTCTAATTGCATGCAACATAGAATGAAAGAGAGAAAGGCTCATGCCTTTATATACAACCCATAAACAATATAATCGTGCTCACAGCGAGCATCATAAATAATGTGTAAAACCATCATGGGTATATATATATGTAGGTACCTCTCTATAAGATACCGTGCTCCATCAAGCCCTGGTACCACCACGATCCTGAGAGTACATCCAATCACAGCTCGAGCTCATCTCCAAGCCATCGATGTACCTGTTCACCTGCCCCCACAGAGACATCCCCCAACGGGGTGAGCATACCACAATTCCCAATTTCATAATCATAAATGACATAATAATATTTACGAAAATGTAAATATGTGGAACATATGTGACACTTCCTGGATGGTATCATCCTCATCCTAGCGTACTCCTGTAATAACCCTGTTCTCAAACAGATAAATCATCAAATCCTGAATATGCAGGTAATCATCATATTGGTTACCCTAACCAGTTTTCGAATTAAACAACATTTCATAACATCTTTCTTTATCTAGCAATTATCGTATTCTAGATATCATAATGAGATTCCTTAACTTCCGATACTAGTTAATCACTTCTCTCTGATTAACTAAGTCTCGTTCCTATTCATTACCAATAGGGAATAAAATACAGATATCCTAGATATCTAATATCTAAATCAACCACATTTTCATTTCTTACTTCAAAGTAGCGTCATACTACTGGTGTTCGCTCCGTAGCGACCACACCCATCATTGCTCGCTTCATAGCGCACCCAAGCATTTCATCATGTGAATCAAATAACGTAACCAAGTCCCGGTGCCATCATAGTAAGACATTTCATGTATTTAATAATCATGCATCATACTTGTAAAACATCATTTAAGCTATGCTCGTACGCTAAACGTACCTTAAATCCTCGAAGTCCGAGCCAAACCTTGCTCGAGTTCCATGTCCCGAGGAATGATGTGCTAACACGATAAAAATTCACAATTATTTACGAACATGCACCCATGCTCAAGCACACCCATATCCCTCAAAATATTATCAACACACGACAATTAACCTTTAAAAAGACCCGGGGCAGGGTACATGCAGGGAGGGAACAAATGAGACAATATCGAAAATTGTTCAAAACACCCTACAAATTTTCGAACCCTTATCTCACAAATCGAACCCAATTAAACACCATAAATCATCTAAAAAATGTGAATTAAACCATCAATCAAAATCATCATCCTTGCCAAAAACCAACCCCCCAATTTTCGAACTCAAGCCCTTAAATAAATTCGACCCAATAAGCATCAATAATCATCTAAAACATGTAATAAAATTACTAACAAGAATCATCACTCCTTGGTCAAAGCCTCAATTTTTCGAACCCTAACTCATGAAAATCGAGCTGAAATTCGAACTAAATGCAACAATTATTTTCGAACCACAAAAGTCTGAAATCATCGACTCAAATCGCTTAAAAACGCCCAAAAACACAGAATAATCGTGCCAAAATCATACCAAATCGAGCCCCCAAAATCGGATGAACTCCAGTTTTCGAACCCTACGCTTTTCTGGCAAATCCGAACGCGATTCTCGACGAAACTTCGAATTGTTTGGTATGATAGGAGCGCCTGGAAGAGACGATTCCAACAGCGGGTGGGCACGCGCCGAACGGCCGCCGGACGACGGCAGGCGAACGACTTTTTACGCCGGGGGTCAAAGGGGATCGATAAGTGCGCGGGCGGGAAGAGAGAGAGGAGGTGGGGAAAAATGGTTCCGATAATTAAAATCTCGGGTTCAACTGGTACTTATAGCAAAAATACCCACCCCGAAATACTAATATCCCCACAAATACATCATGGATTCATTAAAATCATCATCTCTTTTTCAAAACTCTCTCTCTAACTCAAAAACCCCCTACCGTGCCCACCACCAAGCACCCGAGATTCCGAGTCACACTAAAAACCCAACTCACAGGTTTCCCCGAAATGAGAATACGATCTCAACCTCGGGATCCAACAATCCCAACTCTCAAATAAACGAGCCCAGAAGGCCCAACAACCCAACACGCGATTAAACTTCAAATCGCCACGTAAAACAACTTTAGGGATTTTTAAACACTACGGGATTAACATCTATGATCCCTGGTCATCACACTTTGTTGGAGTTGGCAAATGTCCTCCTTTTATAATTCTTAAAGGAATCCTTGTTTAACTCTTAAAAGAGTCCTTGCTTCATCATATAAGCTCCTTGAGTCCTTTTTCCATCGATATTTAGCTCATTTTCTCTTCTTTTCCTTCCCGTACTTTAACCATGATTCCTGAAATATGCAACATTGATACCAAGAAGCGTAAATCATCATAGTGAAAATATAGTGAGAAAGCATACGAAAAGTAGTGCAAAAAAGGCACTTATCACCTAGATCTTTCATTTCAAATTCCTTAGACAAGTGCTCTTTCAAAGTTTTCATTTCTTCTGGGTCGTTGCCTGTGATGATCATGTCATCCACATACACAATGAGTGCAGCAATTTCCTATTTTATTTTCTTTAAAAGAGTGTGTGATCTGACTTGCTCTGTTCGTAACCAAAAGTTGTCATTGATTTGGAAATCGTCCAACCATGCTCGAGGGGATTGTTTTAATCAATATAATGATTTCTTCAGCTTACACACACCTTTGTTTATGTTTTTCTGTTACAATGGACCCTGATGGGAGATCCATGTAGACTTCTTCAGATAGTTCACCATGTAGGAATGCATTCTTCACATCAAATTATTGTAACTGCCAATCAAAATTTGCAGCAAAGGAGAACAAGATCCGGACTGTGTTTTAAAGTAATGAGGCCATCTATTCATTCATCGCAGCCTTCCATCTTGAAGCATTGAAGGCTTCATATACACTGTTAGGTATAGATACAATAGATAATTGATTGACAAATGACTGTTTTGTTTCTGACAACAGACGTGTAGACATATACTGGTTCATGTGATATCTTACTTTACTACACAACTGAGGTTCATATGTAAGTTTTGGAATACCTCTGGTGAGATGTTTGTCTCTTGGTCGACTCAAGTACTATATAAGGAATATCATCAGGCAACAATTAATTTGTTGTATCACTTAAGAAACTCGAATTCGGTTTCATTCATTTCTTGGTCATTTTCTAGTTGATTTGAAGTTTGAACACTAGGCTCCACGTTTGATTACTAGGATCCAACTCAACTACATGTTGATCAGATATTTCCACAACATTTCCTCAAGGTTGTATATGAGAGTCTGAATTTCTTCAAGAGACTCCCCTGAAAGTCAGACTTTGAGAAATACATAGTATCTTTATAAAAGAAAACATACATAGTGATAAACATACACATAGTAGGGGGATGAGAGCACTTGTATTCTTTTTGATTAATAGCATAACCAACAAATACACATTTCAATGGTCAAGGCATTAACTTATGGCGTTGTTGTTTGGGGAGATGAACGTAAGTAACACATCCGAAGACATGTGGTGGAAGGTTGGGGAGTGGTGGACCAACAACAGCTTCAAAATGTGCCTGAAAAGGTGTTTTTGAAGTTGATAGAACGAGATGGAACACAATTGATGAGATATGCTGCAGAGGCAAGAGCCTTGCCCCTGTAACATAAGGGCATGTGAACCTCAATGAGGGAAGCATGGACAACCTCCAATAAGTGCCTATTTTTGCGTTCGGCCACACCGTTCTGTTATGGTGTATTTGGACAACTAGTTTGATGTATTGAGGCATTGAGCCATGAGAGTCCAAAATTGTTGAAATTAAGAACTATGGTATTTTCCTCCATTGTCACTACATAACACTTGTACTCGGGCATTATATTGTGTACCAATTTTGTTATAAAATTTCTGAAACAAGTTACTTCAGATTTTATTTTCATGAAACATAACTAAGTCATTCGGGTACAATCATCGATAAAAGTAACAAACCAGTGTGATCCTCCCAATGTATGTACTTTGGCCGGTCCCCAAACATCGGAGTGAATAACCATAAAAGTAACATGGTTTTTGTGTAAAATTAAAGGAATGAGGCTCGATGACTTTTGGCAAGGTCACAAAGATCACATTTGAAAGTTTTAGCCATAAACAATTAGGAAATAATTTCTTAGATACCCAAATGAGGCATGTCCAAACGTCGATGCTAGAGCATGATTTCTGCTTTCTTCTTTGCTGAACCAGTGCCATCTACTACTAAAGCATGTTGTAACTTGTTGGAAGTATCTGACTCTAAGTCCAAATAATATAGATTTCCTCTCTTTTTACATAACTAATCGTTTGTCGAGTATGTATGTCCTTAAACACACAATGCTCAGGCCAAAAAATAACAATACATGATAAAGTAGTAGTGAGCTGAGATACTGGCAGAATGTTATAATCTAAGGGTGAACAACTAACACAAAATCAAGATGTATAGTATCCGTAAGACTAGATGACCCCTTCCCCAACAACTGGGGTGGTATTACCATTGGCTATGGAGACACATCTGTGGAAGGATTTTAATATTTGTGACTTGTCTTACATCATGAGTCATATGATCAGTAGCACCAGAATCAATTATCTATGCACTATTCAAAACATGTGTAGAAGCAGTATTTAGTGCTTGTAGTGGTGATCACTGCTGATGACTTAGGAATGACATCATATTCCTTTGTTGGAGCAACTGCAGTAGTGGGTGATCGCTGGGAATTCCGATGCCATGTTGGGTCCAACCAATCTGGATATCAAATAAGTTCAAAACAACGACTTTGGGAATGATTGTTTGTGGCTTGATCTATACGTCTTTCAGAGCTAGAGAGGACGGTGGGGGTGTTGGTTTTGTGTGAAGGTTGATGGGTTGCGCTAGGGTGAACTACGATGGTGACTATTGTTCATGGATCTGGGTTGTTGTTCGTTTATGGTTGGGGTGTAAGCGGCCAAGGTTTGCTCGGCTGCGAGATTTTGTGGCGACGCCGCTCTAGATCTGGTTATTTGAGACGACAGATGGTTGGCGACTGCTTGTCGCGGTGAAGGGATCTATATCGGAGGTTCGTTTATGGTCGAGATTTTCACGGTGGATGCTAGGTTTTTTTTAGGATGAGCCTGTGGTTGCTCTCCGCTGGCGGCGGCGGCGCGCGGAAGCTCTTTGTTAGGTTTTTCTAAACCTTTTTACTTTTAATGGCTCTGATATCATGATACCATATATAAGCTTAGGGGTAGAAAGAAAAAACAATATTCTCATTTCATTTCTATTTTTTGATACTATTTTGGTACAATTTTCATACATTTATATTACACATAAAGTGAAAAATGCAGAAACAGGAGCTTGAATTGTGGAGTGGGAATCACGGAGTGTGAAACATGAACTTTTCCACAAGTATATCCAATATTCAGATGCTACTTCATTGAGTCTTGAGCAGCCTGGAGTCTATATATTATCAGATATATAGAGTATATGTCTAATAGATGAAAGAAAATATTAATTCGTGATGTCCTGACATGGAAATTATGACAGATAAAAAATTAGAGTATTAAGTCTTTAGAAATTAGCGTGGATCAAGACATGTGCATTAAGAATTTCGTTAAACACTTGGGATAATAACACTTGGGAATTGGATAATAATAAACAATATGTATAGCAAACTAGGTAACATAACAATGTCAGAGACATAATCATGAATAAAGACAAGTATTAAATTATAAGGATTATAGAGGTGAATATTTAGGACTAATGAGATTGCTTTGACAGAAATGCACAGTGTAGTACTATTACCCGTGTATCACATTAGATCTGTACAACCGATTATAGATCAAATGCCAACCACTAAGTATCAAAGAATTTGCTTTAAGTCTCCAATTTCAGTAGGACCCCCTAATTCCGAAGTCTCTTAATTTCAAAACTAAAGATTATAAAAAATATGCACAATATATCTCAAGATCGATTAAATGGTTTAGCAGTTCTAGAAACCGAAAATGACATATTAGTTATGCTTGAATACAAGTTTAACAAGTAATTGGTATAAAAACTAAGAAATAATTTTCATTTAATATTCTTTTTATTTTTATTTTTTCGTAAATATCTCATTTTATAACTTGTCTAAGGCCTCCAAACTTTGAGGCGCCCGGGGAAAGGGGTCGGGAGTATCTGAGTGTGCGTAAATCTGAGTTTTAAAACACAGGGTGCGGCGCGTTCACGTTGAAGTTTCTGAAATTCGGACCCTTTCTTTTTTCAAAAAACTAGCATTGGAGCTTGCACGCCAGGTGAGAGGTGTGGACTGCGCTTGAGGCTACTGCATTTGCGGACTTGTTTTAAAAAAAAATTTGTGGCATTTCAAGCCAAATGGTAGGCTTGAACGCGCCTTGGCTACGACAATTGTAGACTCCATTTTTGAAAAAAAATAATAATAATTAGAATACGAATTTGGGTTTGCCTTCAGAAAGCGCTTAGTTTATAGTCGTCAACCAAACTGTCCTCCATTATTTCAAGTTTGCTCGCAAAGACGAACACTCTCTACGTACCTTGATCATTGACTTTAGTTTCCGTATGTATTTTGAATGCCAAATAATCAAATATCAATATGCCGGTTTGTGACCAACCAATAAACCACCAATAAGTATGTTGGTTTTTGTCACATCGATGCATGAGTGAAAATAGATATTCATAAAATTATTTGCAGATTGTTAGTCTAAAACTAGTAGGTGTTAGTCTAAAATTAGTAGGTACTAAGTCGACTTTTTAAAGGTCAGAAGTTTTCATATTAATGAAGAAGCTAGCTGAGTATATCCGATGCAACTGCATTGCGTCTTCACTCAGCCTGGAGTCTATATATTATCAGATATATAGAGTATATGTCTAATAGATAAAAGAAAATAGAATTAGTGAGGTCCTGACATAAAATTATATATATATATATATATATATATATATATATATAAATAAAGTAGAATAACAATATGTATAGCAAAATTAGGTAACATAATAATGTCAGAAGAAAAAATCACGAATAAAGACAATTACGCTTGGTACAATGATATGATAAATAAAGTATGAATAATAAGAGTGATAAGTAGATGATAAATAAGGATAAATAATATAGTGTGCTAAATTATATGGTGTTTGATATAATTTTAAGATGGTTGATTAATTATGTGAATTTTCGTATATTGACCATAATATCCTACGATTATTTCAATTATTTTATTCATCTACACCACTTATCTTCCACGTACTCATCATTCATCCCCTTCCATCTCTATTTTTTGCCTTTCTTTTCGATCTCTTTCTTTCCTCACCTCAACTCCTCCTCTATTTTTTTTCTTATTTATTATTCTTCTCCCTAAAATTTCTTGAGGATCAATTGGTCGAGTGGGGAAAATGATGGCACACGGATTTATAAATCATTTATGTACAGAATGGAAAACCCACGGCTGTCGGGGTGTGGGAACTGTTGGTTTTTTCAAGAGTATAATCAACGGAAGTATCTTGATTTAGGACAATGTATTTTGTGTAATATTAACCAACAATTATTTTGTTTTGAAGTAAGAAATGTTGTAATGCAAAGAAGATATATGAATGCAAAGCTTCTGATATATATTAATCTGTTCACGTTGCATTACATTTATAGAAGATTTTGTTAACTGAAAAACATAAAGAAAGCAACAAAAATAGCAAATTCATTTGACTAACAGTTTGCCTAAATCAATGGAAGACTTATTCAGAAACAATCAAAAACGTAGACATGCAGATTTGTCATGCAGATCTTTATGCAAATATCTAACACTCCTCCATGCATTAAGGGCTGCAAACACCGAGTCTTTGCCTTAGTGATTCGAACGTATTTGCTGGCAAAGGCTTTGGTAATATGTCTGCAAGTTGATCTTCAGATTTGCAATAAATGAGTTTCACTTCTCCTTCATTTTGAACTTCTCGTAAAAAGAAAAAATGGATCTTGAAGTGCTTAGTTTTTCCATGAAAAACGGGGTTGTGAGAGATTGCAATTGCTGCTTGATTATCCACAATATTTCTGTAGCATCTAGTTGTTTTAAGTGAAGATCACATAGCAACTTCCTCCCAACCATACAGCTTGATTTACTGCTGCTGTGGCAGCAACGAATTCAGCTTCTGCTGTGGACTGAGCTACGATCTCTTGCTTCGTAGAACTCCATGAAAAAACTCCTGAGCTAGACTAAAGCAGTGTCTGGATGTGCTTTTCATGTCATCTACCGATCCTCCCCAGTCACTATCTGTGAATCCCAATAGCTTGAATTTTTGACATTGCTTGAACTTACACCAAAATTGATGGTTCCTTTGACGTACCGTAGGACTCTTTTTGCTGCTTTAGATGTAATTCACTTGCACAATGCATAAAACAAGAGAGAATACTCACAGCAAAAAGAATATCTGGTCTTGTTGCAGTTAGATACATTAGACAACCAACCAAGCTTCTGTAGTAGCTTTCTTCGATTTTTTCTGAGCTGTCATCTTTACTCAACATCTCCTTTTGATTCATTGGAGTAGCCATTTCCTTACATTCCTCCATATGAAATTTCTTGAGAATCTCCTTAGCATATTTCTTTTGACAGATGAAAAATTCATCTTCTAACTGTGTGATTTCCATTCCCAGAAAATATGACATTAATCCAAGATCTGTCATTTTGAACACTTGCATCATTTCCCTTTTGATTCTTCAACATGTTTGGTATTTCCCTCCTGTGATTAAAATATCATCAACATAGAGGGATACTATGATTAGATCATTCTCTTTATATTTAACATAGAGAGTTGCTTCTGACATGCTCTTTTTGAATCCAAGACTCAACATATGTTGATCTATCTTGCTGTACCAAGCTCTGGGAGCTTGCTTTAAACCATATAAAGCCTTCTTGAGTAAGTAGACCTTCTCCTCTTTACCTTGTTTCATGAATCCTTCGGGCTGTTCAACATAGATTTCTTCCTGCAAATACCATTTAAGAAAGCAGATTTTACATCAAGTTGGAACACCTTCCATCCATTTTGAGCTGCTGTAGCTAAAACCAATCTAATTGTGTCCAATCTTGCAACAGGAGCGAATGTATCCGAGTAATCAACTCCAAAGATTTGAGCATATCCTTTGACAACAAGCCTGGCTTTGTGTTTGTTGATTGATCCATCGGCATTTTATTTTGTTCTAAACAACCCATTTTACCCCTATGATTTTTCTATCTTTTGGTTTATCAACGAACTCCCAGGTCTTGTTTCTTTCTATCATGGATAGTTCCTCCTCCATGGCCCTTTTCCAATTCTGGTTTTTTATAGCTTCTTCATAACTTGCAGGTTCACAGACTGCTGCATTGCACCTTTGATAAATATCAGTGAGAAGTCTTGTTCCTCGTATTGGTGGATTATCTTCCAATTCTTCATGCATGTCATCGGACATTTCCTCTTCTGTTGTTGAAAAGAAAAGAGGACTCAAAGTTTTCTTGCTCAAGGATATATCTTTAGGTTGTTCCCAATTCCACTTCTCATCTTCATTGAAGAACACATCTCTACTAAGAATTATCTTCCCTGTTTGAGGTTGATAAATTTTATAGGCTTTTGATGAAACACCGTAGCCAATAAAGATGCCCTTGTTCTGATTTTTTATCAAGCTTGTCACGCTTAACCTGTGGAATATGAGAAAAACAAATGCATCCCAAACACTTTAAGGAAGTTCAATGATGGTTTATAGCCATACCATGCCTCAAATGGAGTTTTGTTCTACAGTGCTTTGGTTAGTGATCTATTTTGTAAGAAAACAGCAGTGGTTGCAGCTTCAGCCAAAATTTTTTTGGTAAATCTTTATCATGAAGCATACACCTTGTCATTTCTAATATAAGTCTATTTCTCCTTTCACTAACCCCATTTTGTTGAGGAGTGTAAGGTGTTGTTAACTGATGTTCTATACCTGCTGCTTCACAGAACATATTGAATTCCTCGGAGGTATATTCCTTTCCATTGTCGGACCGTAAGCCTTTTATTCTGCAGCCACTTTGGTTTTCTACATTTTTCTTAAACTTCCAGAACACTCCAGCTACCTCAGACTTGAGTTTTAAGAAAAAAATCCAGCACATCCTTGTAAGTCATCAATAAATATAATGCAGTATCGATTACCTGCTAGAGATGGAGTTCTTTGAGGACCTGCTACATCAGTGTGAACTAGCTGCAGCGCTTTGAGTAGCTCTCCAAGTGGACTTAGGGAATGCCTTACGGTTTTGTTTTCCTTATTGACCAAGCATGGCAGGTTGGTAAGTGATCTTCAAAGATTGGTAAGCCATCAATTAGATCCTTTTGCTTCATGAGATGCATCCTCTGCAAGTGACAATGACCTAGTCTCTTGTGCCATAACTCGGTTTTGTTTGATTGAGCAGGAAATGCAGAAGTATCTTCTTTGTTTGGATTAAAGAGAAACTCTTTCCCTTCATTTTTACTTGAGTATTTCTTGTCCCATTCCATCAAACAATATGACAGAACTCATTTTCAAAGATGACCTTGAACCCTTTTTTGATTAATTGACCACACTTAATAGATTTTGGTCAATTTCTGGTACATAAAGAACATCAGAGATCCTTTTTGTGCCTGTTTTGCAATTGATATTGATCGTACCTTTTCCTTTGACAGTGATGTAGTCTCCATTTCTGATTTTTACCTTAGTGATTTCTGTTGGCTTTAATCTTTGAAAAGTTCCTTATCACTTGTCATATGGTTTGTGCAGCCACTGTCAATTAGCCAATTTTCTGATATACTGCTGCTTGCAAAGCAAGTTGCCACGAAAGTTGATCTTCATCTTCTTGATCTACAACTTGAGCTTCAACAACTTTCCGCAAATCCTTAACTTTGCATATCACTGCTTCATGTCCAATTTGATTGCAATTTGAACACTTTGCATCGGGTCTCCACCAACATTTTGATGGAGGATGACTTTTCTTTTTACAGTATTGGCAAGGTGGATATTTTCCATTGAATCTTCCAGTTTTGCTTTTGTAACTTGAGTTTGTTGAGGTTGAATTTCCTTCCTGGCTCTTCTTCTTATATTTTTTATTTTCTTCCAGTGTCAAGATGCTTTGCAGTTAAGGCACCTTCAGTGTCCAAATCTTGCCTTATTTGCCTTCTCTGCTCCTGTGCTTGTAGGGAATTCAACAATTTTGCCAAGGGAATTTTTGATAGTTCCTTGGTATTTTCCAAGGTTGTGATTGTAGCTTCGTATCTCTCAGGTATTGTAACAAGAATTTTTTCCACAATCCTTGAATCACTGAGATCAGATCCAAGCAATCTCACTTTGTTTGCAATTCCTAGAAGTTTTTCTGAGTATGCTTTGATTGTCTCAGATTCCTTCATTTTTGCAACTCAAATTCCCTTATCAAGTTTAGTACTTTCATACCTTTTATTCTTTCATCTCCTGCATATTCTTCCTTGATATAGTCCCATATAGACTTGGCTGTCTTAAGGGACATTATTCTTGTAAAAATTGTTGGTGACACCGAAGCGAACAGACATGCTTTGGCTTTTGATTTATGCGTTTTCTTCTCCTTCTGTGTTTTGATTTGTGCCATGGTGGGATTGGTTGGGAGAGCAGGGGTTTCATGATCTTCTTCCACTGCTTCCAAAAGATCCAAGGCTTCCAGGTATGTTTCCATTCGAATAGCCCAAATCTGGTAGTTTTCCCCATCAAATATCGGTGGAACAATTGAGGAGAAACTTGCTTCAGATTGCATGATTTTTTTTTATAAGTGCATACAGATCCCGTAAGAAGAAAGCTCTGATACCAATTGTTGGTTTTTCAAGAGTATAATCAGCGGAAGTATCTTGATTTAGGACAATGTATTTTGTGTAATATTAACCAACAATATTTTGTTTTGAAGTCAGGAATGTTTGTAATGCAAAGAAGATATATGAATGCAAAGCTTCTGATATATATTAATCTGTTCACGTTGCATTACATTTATAGAAGATTTTGTTAACTGAAAAATAGAAAAGAAAGCAACAAAAATAGCAAATTCATTTGACTAACAGTTTTCCTAAATCAATGGAAGACTTATTCAGAAACAAATAAAAAACGTGGACATGCAGATTTGTCATGCAGATCTTTATGCAAATATCTAACATGAACTGTGGTTGTTGAGGTGGCTGAGTCATCCATGGCTATGGTAAATGTTGTTGCTGGTATTGTGGTGGAATCATGGGAGCGGGACCATGGTGTTTCCGGGATGCAGAATCGTCGAACATGTTGGATATTTGGGTATTTCTCGTTTAATCTTTGCCTATTGATAACACAATTCACCTCACCAGTGGGTTTACTCATCATCCAAAAAAAAGCATTTAGTATCGAGCTGTAGGATTTCGTGCGGGTTTGTAAAACTCCAACCGAACGCCTGATGACAAAGGATGAAGAAATAATCTCATTTTAATCACTCAAACCAAACACTGCCTAAGGATTATAGAGGTGCATATTATGGGCTAATGAGATTGCTTTGACTGAAATGCACGATGTAGTACTATTACCCATGTATCACATAAGATCTACACAACTGATTATAGATCAGGGCCAACCACTAAGCACCTAAAGAATTTGCTATAATCCTCCAATTTCAGCAAGGTCTCTAATTCCTAGGTTATTAATTTCAAAACTAAAGATTATAAAAAATTATTTACGAACAACTATTTCTCAAGAACGAATAAATTGATTAACAGTTATAGCAATCAAAAATGACATATTAGTTATGCTTGTATACAAGTTTAACAATTAATTTTGTATAAAAAATTAAAGATTTTTTTTAATTTAATATTCATTTTGTTTTTATTTTTCCGTAAACCTTTGAGTCGCCTCTGTTATATATGAAGGTGCCGGTAAAGCTTTCGGAGGTAAATATCATGGTTAAAGAGGTGACTTGTATCAAATTGATGGATATAATACTTTTTCACAAATCTTATCATGCTTACAGAGGTGGCTCGCATCAAACTGATAGATTTAGTATATTTCCATGTGTCACTATGACCCTTACCATTGATTATTTTACTCATATCAAGATGAAGCCTTTTTTCGAACCAAATTATAATTGGTCAAATGAACCTTATGCATGGATATTTCAGTCCAATGCTCATAAAATTCACTTTTTGAACCAAAGCTGTGTTATCCAATTGGCTCAATTTCTAGACTAAAGCCAGTTATTCGGTGCCCTAGCTTAATTAATCATTTTAATAATTTGTTATTCATTTACTCAATTATTTCATTCAATCAGTTTAGTATCAAATATCCATTGGGAATGACTAATGTTAATACCAAAGCAATATTTGTTTTTGCCATGTAATCTTAGAAAAATTCCAATTATACCCCTCCATTCTTCAACTCTATTAAAAAGTATTTTATGAACAAGAAATCCCTCAGTTTCTGTCATCTTGAGATGAATCCAATAACATACTTTTGCAAAGGACTCAGAGTTCATGATTTGAAGAAAATAAAGAATCGGCCCATCATGCTTTCGTATTACATAAAATTTTAACAAACTGATCAATGCCGTTTTGACCAAACTACTGCCGGGTACTCAATCAGGTTTTACGATGGCTCCTCACCACCAACCACACGATCGCAACCGATGGTTCTGTTAGAGAGCCCTTCAGCAATAGTCAGCATAGCCCTCTTTCGTTTCCTACATAGGGCGTAAAATAAAATTAGATATATGAACGATTTAAAGAAATCTGGGAGATAGATGGGCAACAGCCTTATTTTTATTCCGGCAATACTTATAATATCTATTACATTAAAATGTCTCCTTTTGGGAGGAGACAGACTCGTTTTTAGCCTCTCATATAGATGATGCTTGACTCAAGAACACATTAACTGAAATACAAAACAGTATTATAAACGATTACAGAAGAAAGAAAGAAAGAAATTATTACTAAGCTAAGAAAGTTGAAAGATTACAAAAGCTTGAGACTATAATTTTTATTCTCAGAAAACTATGGAGAATTTTTTATGTCATTAGCTTCCTGAATGAGGCTTTTATATAGGCATAAATTTGGACTTCAGCTTCGGATTCCAAATCTTGATAATTGTTGGGTGTGCCTACGAGGGCGCCTTAACTTTCACGTGGTCTGGCATCTTTGTCTAGGTCTGCCAACTTTTCTTGTGAGTGGTCCATTATTTTTGTCCGGGTGCGTTTAACAATTATCACACTAATTTTTTTAATGGTCCATGCCTTTTTCCTTTGGCGGGGAATCTTACATTATTGGTTGTTGTGGTCCCTGAGCTTTAGGAAAATGGGCTCTCTTGTCAGCAGATCTTTTGTCTTTTCTTGCCTCTGATCTGTCAGGTTTGGATCAGCATCCTTTCCCAAATTCTGGTTCTTTCTCCTCCGGGCAAGCTTGGCAAATATGATCTATCCATTGGCCGATAGGTGCCACGTTGCAGAATTTTTGGTAAGTTTCTTTTCCTGTCGGAATCTTGTTTTCTCAAAGAATTCTCATTTTTGTCTAGTTCTTCAGCAAATCTTGTTGATGTTCCTGTCATGGAATTCAGCATGAAAGTGTCGTTGGCTGAATTCTGAAAGAACTTAAATGAGTATTTGACTTTGTCCATCTTGGTTAGAAAAACCCAAAGACCCCATGCGCCTTTGGTTGAAACTTCATCTTCTGTGATAGTTCAAGCCAAAATTGGTATGCCGTCTGGTAGTGCCATTCTTAAATTTTTTTAAGGCGTTCCCATCTGATCGTCTGAGCTTGATAAAATGAAAAGCTTCAATGAAGCCCTTTTTTGCTGGTTCTGGAGCAGCACTGAAAAAATACAACTTCAAGATATCTCCTCTGGCCAAATGTGGATTATTGGCACATGTCTCGTGAACAACTTCTCTGATCCATTTTGCTAATTTTGAAATTTCAGAGAATGCTGGTGCAACAGTATAAACCGAAGCCAGAGCTCCGAAATTATACCATTCCTGAACTTTGTTTGGATGGCTTATTGGCTTCCTCCAAACCCTCGGATATTTTCCGGAGATATCAACAATAGTTTTATCTGGGATGATACCCCTTCTGGTTATTAGTTTTTCCTAAGTGCGTTGGTAATCCTGCATAGGTGAAGAAACTAAATCATCATTAGTTTGAACCCTAGAGGTGCCAGTCATTTGCCTAAGGTTCAACTCTCCCTCTTTTACCCCAGAGGTGCTGGGTTGACTTGAAGGTTCAGATTGTGATGACACCTGACCCTCAACATTCGCTACAACTTGTATATCCTCAAGGAATACATCATCTGCAACACTCGTGACAGGGGTACTTGAATCTCTTACCTCCGGGTTAGATGAGTCATGTTCTCTAAACACCCCTTTATGCACTGTTGGAGGTGCGGCCTGGAGGATGGGCCCTTTCAAGACTTCAAACAAGCGTTCATTGTAAGGCCTCACTACCTTAAGTGCGGATTAAAAGCATAAGAAGAACTAAACATGCATAGATCAGAGTATAAGGTTCATGTTGATGCCTCGAGCTTAAGGATAATAGTGCAAAAAATAAAATTTCAAAATGATTAATTACATTCCCAGCCAAATGAATGTTAATACTATAGTTTTACACTACTCCTAGAGTAGAGACTATGCAAAAGAATCCTGTCCTTCTAGACCATTAGCCCTCCTCACAAGCTCACCACATCAACCCGGTCCTTAGCCTCCATGCCTACAGGAACAACCCCAAAACCATGCGCATATAATGACCATAATCATACCAACAAGATTATGATATAAAAATGCATAACCGTAAATACAAATCACTTCCTGTAATATATGCACTTAAAAGCTCCATTTGGTTGTCCATGTACCACAAGAATAATCAATAGATTATAATACCAATAATGTATGTCATGACATGCATCCGTTCCATCAATACCCATAACCAATTTCTAAGTCTTATTATATCAGTGGCATAATACCCCTCACGTTGACATGACAACGGCATTAATACCCATCGCTTCGACAATACCTGCGGTATTTAATATCCCTCGCTATAATATGACAGAGGTGATAGGGTTGAATATTACGCGTTTTTAGGCTATGATATGTACATGTTTTCGTGTTGATTCTTGGAATATCTTACGGTTTATGGTATATATTTCTCTATTTCAGGAATCAATGTTGAAATGTAGGGAAAGGTGAGAAATCAAGCTAAAATGATGAAAAAATGAATAAAGTTGAAGAAAAGAGGAAAAAACCAGAATCCAAGACACATGTTGCTCCTTTCTCCTCATATTACTATATGTTCGAGACATGTTTGGAAATGTGGTCCATATAAAAGTTGTATAATTTTCTCTTATCTTCGCGTGGACAGCTGATTCATCAAATTTGGAGTTCGTATGAGAAAGTTACGGCCAAAATACGAAACTCGCCAGAAGCTGAAAAAGGCGAAGAAACTTACTGTGAAGGGCGATCGATCAAGAAAGGATTTCCGATCGATTGAGATGGGTAGAAAAAGCCACAAAATTCTTACTGGAAGGCTCGATCGATCGGCCACTTCGTCCGGATCGATCGGTGGAATGAATTTTCATTAAAAAAACTTCCTTATAGAGTTTGTTTCCAACAACGAAGTCCTTGATTTCCTTCCCCTATATATTACAAACGAAAATTACAACCCAAATATCAGATTTTAACCCTAGGAACAACCTCCATCTCATCCCATCTCCTTCCTTCAATTCCACAATTCACACGTCAAAACCTCCACCAATCTTCTACTCTTCGTCCAACACTCATCATCATCATCCACCATCTCACCTCACGTCCATCCCTTCTCCAACCCAACTCCACCTTCTTCACCCATTCACCATCCAAAAACCCACGCCTTCCTTCACTCCCAAAAACATCCAGAATATAGGCCTCCATCATTCTTCCACTCACCATACACACGTCCAACCCTTCTTCACCTTTCTATCATCTAACCTTCAACCTTTCACCCTACGATTTTGGAACATCTCCAACAAGACGATTGAAGAACACGATTGAGAAGGAAGCGAGAGAGGAAGCAAGGATCTACGAACGAAGTCGACATCGGGAGTTCTTCTTTGTCTTTAATTCTTAGTTTTGTTTTGCTTTTCACGTTACTATGTTGAATTAATTTTATTTATCGAGGCTAGGCGAATCCTTTGTTATGAACCTTCGATTTGATGATTGAATTCTTATAGTTCTTTGCGTATGTTTTATGTTCTTCATGCTTTTAGAGGATTGATCACCTTTGAATGATGTTAGTATCGTAATTGAGATCGAGAGATGATTTTATGATACTGAATTAATAACTCATACCATGGATTTCAGACCGAGATCGAGAGATGACATCAAATACATGCGTGATAGCCATAGATATCTATAATTGAAAGCTAGGAGTTTTCATGGATCTTATGCAACATTGAATTGTTAAATAAGTGAACGAGAGTTACTTATTGCAATTCGGTGTTAGGTTTAATATAGCTCGAGAGAGTGTATTAGATAAATTGGGAGAACTCGTCACCTTAGAAATATTTGAATATTCAATCGAGAATTGTAGGGAATTGCATTGGTGAGCCAAAGTCTCGATAATCTTTTCTTGTGGATTTTTCTCGTTTACTTTGATTGACTTGGTTGGATTAGTAGTTAATTTTAATTAATTAGTCGTTAATTATAAATTAATTATCGTAGGTTAAATATAGTTAAAAGATATCTTATTTGGTAATTACTTGTTAGTCCCTGTGGGTTCGACAATCCGTATCTTCCTATCTATACTAAAACTTGACACCGTGCACTTGCGGTCTAAAATCGCTAGATTGGAATTAATTGTTTAAAATAAAAGCGATCAAGTTTTTGGCGCCGTTGCCGGGGACTAACTTTAGTAATATCATACTAGGTTCTTTGACTGTAATTTAACCATTTTTTCTTCTTTTGTAGTTATTTATTTTGAAAAAAAAAAATTATATATATTTATTTTGTTTTTGTTTTGTTTGTCTTGCGAGGTACTTGGAGATGCTACATCAACAAGCCTTCACAAGCTTTGCCCAACAACGTTCCGAGCCGTTCTACGCTGTTTGGGAGAGATTCAATGAATTGGCCAACACATTCCGGTATCACAACTTTTCGAACTATACTCTCTTGCAATATTTCTTCAACAGGTTGGATGCACAGACACGAGAATGGGTATTGAGCGGAGCACTGGTGACTGGGAGTCTCCTGGTTGATAGAGATGAGAACAGTGTATTGCACATGTTCAATGATATGGCGGACTTCGATCATCACTGGCATTGTGATCCTTCACTACAAGGTTGGAGTCACCAATACCCACCGGAGCCTCACTACCCTATTGATACGCCACAACCATTTGAACATCGCGAAGAGAGGAGAGATAGTTCTGCAGATATTACAACTCAGTTAGAGGATACCTTAGTGAGATTCATGGCATCAACTGAGAATAGTTTGGAGTGCCAAACCAACTCTATGCGCCACCTGGAGCAGCAAATTGCGGTCCTTATGGAAACAATTTCAACAAGCTGCCAGGAGAAAGAGACGAGAGCTACAAATCAAGAGGCGACAAATCGAGTTTGGTTATATGAGGATGATCACTCAACCAACCAAGTTTGGGGGAGTGATCCTCCTAGTGTGGAAGATCAAAGGAACTTGAGCCTACTTCAGAGATGTCATCCGAGGAGTTCCCATATGAAGATGAATCGAGTGTGATGTTGGAGAAGGAAGAGACTTTCGAAGATTCCGATTTGAGCCCATCGATGGAGACATGTTCTATGCCATATATGGATCCATATTTTCCGTCGATGCCAACTTCACCGCACTACATCCTCCAAGATAAGAAGCCGAGTCAAGAATTATTCTCCCATTCCTACCACTTCAAGATGAATGTTGTTGGAGCGACGAGCGTACACTGCTACAATCTTGCCAATCTTGAGGGCATACTCAATGAAGACCCATTAGTGGTATCATACGATACTTACTATGGGCGGCAACCGCTCTTTGATGGTTGCTTCTGATGGTCAAGCCGAAGACTAAAAATCAGCGCTTCATGGGAGGCCACCCAAGCGTATCCTTTTGCTATTTAGTTTTGTTTATTTTTAGTTTTTACATTTAGTTTGTTTATCTCTCGTGTCGACTATTTTATTTGCATTCTTCTTTGTTAGGTACTTGGTTGGAGCGATGAACCCCTACAACAGTGGAGCTTTCAAAAGCAAATCTTCCTCAACCCTCATGCAAGCGTATTGATCAGGGGAGTTCACTGTTTCCCTTTTGATTCTTTTAAACATTGAGGGCAATGTTTGATTTAAGTTTGGGGGAGTAGTAGCTTGCATGCTTTACTTGTTTTAACCACTTGTTGTGTGCTTAAATGACACTTGAATCGTCCGATTATTATGAGCTAAAGTTTTTTTTTATGAGTTCAAACTTGAGAAAATAATGAATTATAGTAGTGACTATTCAATGAGGATTTTGATCTCACTATGCATATGAACTTGATTTGTGATTGGACTTGTACATGAATATCCTAATTTGAGTTAGCATGTCAAGAATGAGGAATACTTTGAGCACAATGAGTCATGATCTTGTGGATTGCATGTTGAATAGTGATAATTGTTGTGAACTTGATGATTTGTCTTGAGCATCTTAGAGTTATCCTAGAACTTATTTGATGATAACACTTTGAGGCGAAATTTTATAGTTACAAACTCGACTTGGAAATGATCTAGGCGATCTTTGGCACGTTTGAGCCTTTCAAGCTTACCTAGTCATATCAATCCCTAGTATCCCATTTGAGCTTTATTGAAAAAAGAATGGTGTATGCATTGCAAATAATTAGACCCCATTCGACATTCTTGGCAAACTCATTATACATACCCTTATTTGAGCCTAAATGAAAAAGTTATCCTTACCCTAAGGGAGTATAATGAATTCCATTCGATGCACGTAAATTGTTATATCCTGATGAGCTTATTGAACAATATTGATGAATGAGAAAAGAAAAAGATAGACAAAAAGCCTTGAGAAAAAGATTGACTAAATAAGACCCAAAGTGGCCAAGGCTATAAAAGAAAAAGAAGAGAAGCTCTATGTGTGCGAAAAATTTGAATTGTAAATGAATATACTCTCTTCTTTGCGCTTATCCTATCTTTTCTTTGAAGCCAACACCAAAGGCCTTACATTACAAGCTTAAAAAGTCCTTTTGATCCAAGTTTAGGGAGTAACTATCATTAGTGGAGAAATTGTTTGAAAATAGGTCTATGTAATGCTTGATGATAATCTCGACTTTGAGTTGATTAGCATGATTTGATCTTGAATATGTGCATGAAACTTGAGATTGACTAGAGCACACACACGTTCCGATTTTGAGATGTGTTACTTGATTTAGGAGAAAACATGTCTTGTCAACTTTTGTATAGAGATTTCTGAGAATAAGCAAGTAATGAAATAATTGTTTCAAATATCAAGAATGAACTCTACCTTATGATTTTAATGCTTAATCGAGAACGATTAAGTGATAAGTTTGGGGGAGTTGATAGGGTTGAATATTACGCGTTTTTAGGCTATGATATGTACATGTTTTCGTGTTGATTCTTGGAATATCTTACGGTTTATGGTATATATTTCTCTATTTCAGGAATCAATGTTGAAATGTAGGGAAAGGTGAGAAATCAAGCTAAAATGATGAAAAAATGAATAAAGTTGAAGAAAAGAGGAAAAAACCAGAATCCAAGACACATGTTGCTCCTTTCTCCTCATATTACTATATGTTCGAGCCATGTTTTGGAAATGTGGTCCATATAAAAGTTGTAGAACTTTCTCTTGTCTTCGCGTGGACAGCTGATTCATCAAATTTGGAGTTTGTATGAGAAAGTTACGAAACTCGCCAGAAGCTGAAAAAGGCGAAGAAACTTACTGTGAAGGGCGATCGATCGAGAAAGGATTTCCGATCGATCGAGACGGGCAGAAAAAGCCACGAAATTCTTACTGGAAGGCTCGATCGATCGGCCACTTCGTCCGGATCGATCGGTGGAATGAATTTTCATTAAAAAAACTTCCTTATAGAGTTTGTTTCCAACAAGGAAGTCCTTGATTTCCTCCCCCTATATATTACAAACGAAAATTACAACCCAAATATCAGATTTTAACCCTAGGAACAGCCTCCATCTCATCCCATCTCCTTCCTTCAATTCCACAATTCACACGTCAAAACCTCCACCAATCTTCCACTCTTCGTCCAACACTCATCACCATCATCCACCATCTCACCTCACGTCCATCCCTTCTCCAACCCAACTCCACCTTCTTCACCCATTCACCATCCAAAAACCCACGCCTTCCTTCACTCCCAAAAACATCCAGAATATAGGCCCCCATCATTCTTCCACTCACCATACACACGTCCAACCCTTCTTCACCTTTCTATCATCTAACCTTCAACCTTTCACCCTACGATTTTGGAACATCTCCAACAAGGCGATTGAAGAACACGATTGAGAAGGAAGCGAGAGAGGAAGCAAGGATCTACGAACGAAGTCGACATCGGGAGTTCTTCTTTGTCTTTAATTCTTAGTTTTGTTTTGCTTTTCACGTTACTATGTTGAATTAATTTTATTTATCGAGGCTAGGCGAATCCTTTGTTATGAACCTTCGATTTGATGATTGAATTCTTATAGTTCTTTGCGTATGTTTTATGTTCTTCATGCTTTTAGAGGATTGATCACCTTTGAATGATGTTAGTATCGTAATTGAGATCGAGAGATGATTTTATGATACTGAATTAATAACTCATACCATGGATTTCAGACCGAGATCGAGAGATGACATCAAATACATGCGTGATAGCCATAGATATCTATAATTGAAAGCTAGGAGTTTTCATGGATCTTATGCAACATTGAATTGTTAAATAAGTGAACGAGAGTTACTTATTGCAATTCGGTGTTAGGTTTAATATAGCTCGAGAGAGTGTATTAGATAAATTGGGAGAACTCGTCACCTTAGAAATATTTGAATATTCAATCGAGAATTGTAGGGAATTGCATTGGTGAGCCAAAGTCTCGATAATCTTTTCTTGTGGATTTTTCTCGTTTACTTTGATTGACTTGGTTGGATTAGTAGTTAATTTTAATTAATTAGTCGTTAATTATAAATTAATTATCGTAGGTTAAATATAGTTAAAAGACATCTTATTTGGTAATTACTTGTTAGTCCCTGTGGGTTCGACAATCCGTATCTTCCTATCTATACTAAAACTTGACACCGTGCACTTGCGGTCTAAAATCGCTAGATTGGAATTAATTGTTTAAAATAAAAGCGGTCAAGAGGCGTGTTCTTCGCTTCTACAAATTAGCGACAAATATTCTTTCATCGCTACGGTATGACAGCGGCAAGTATTCTATCATCGCTTCGACATGAAGGCGGCAAGTATTCTATCATCGCTTCGAATATAATCTCGACTTACAATCACATGATGCATCCAATGTGTGTATGCAATCATAATGCATCAACCATATGTGTATGCAACCATAATGCATAACCCAACAAATATATGCAACCATAATGCATAATCCAACACGTAAAAATACATTTTACCGTCCGATGCCCGTACGTCTCACTACGTACCTTTATTCCAAAATGTGGGATGTCGTAGGACTTTATCTCCTAGGCTGGGTTGCCACCTGGGAAGGCTCTACACAAACACAATCCAATATTAGAAGCCAATTTATAAACCAATACCAAAAATCCCATCAATTAAACCAAGAAAATAATTTTCAGCATCATCGCTCTACCGATCGATCGGTCCAAGCTACCGATCGATCGGTAAACATCTGAATTTTTTGAATTTAGCTACGGCCTTTCACCGATCGATCGGTCCAAGCTACCGATCGATCGATTGCCACCCACTGGTAGCGTTTATCGCGTACGCCCAAATTAACCCTCTCAAGTTAATAATAGTAATGAATGTAGTAGCGTGAGTAGGGATCGATCCCACGAGGAAGGTTATATCTTTGTGTTAACTTATGCAAACGAAAATAAAAAGGGGTTTGTGAAATCAGTTGAATAATACTACTACTATGATGTAAAATTAAACTAGATGAATTAACTTATGAGAAAAGAGCAATTCTCGGTTTTCGGTTAACTTTACAATTGGTGTTTACTATCTTGGTCATCGATCTTCACATACGATTCAATTCTCTTATGAATATTCATCGTGGACGTTTAATCCAATAATCAAAGTCCTATCTCACCTTAAGTTTAGTTAAGTAGCCCAAGCGTTCTAGTTTAACCCTTATCAAACAATCAAATCAAAATACAAGCGATTAAGATTTAAATCATTTATAGCATATGAACTAGTGACATCGATGAATCTAAACAACATAATCCAAGCGTCTATGTATAATCTAGTCAATTATTTTTCCTAAGAATTTAACAAACTCACAAGCGGAATTTAATTAATCTTAGTTGCTTCGTAAATTAGAGGGATCAAACGATTCCGTATTTGATATCTAATTTAGCGTTAAATTGTATGAAAGATAGCTAGGTGATCAATCCAACAATCATGCATAACAATTATGACAATCAAATCAAAAAAGCAATTGATACTCAAAGAAAATCAACAATCAAAACTTATCTCACAAGAATCGTAAACATCCAATGTATCATTTTCTTAAACCGAGAATCACAAAAGTATTTAGCTACTCATAAAACAATCAAACTTAATCTAGAAAGCATCAAACTAATAGGAAAAGAAAAAGTTACTAAAAGGAAGCACGATTCCGGCTTGTCGATTATGTCCTCGTTCTTCGAGCGTTCTTCACAAAAATTGAAAGAAAAATTATTCTAAAATCTAAAAATTATTTCTAAAGTCTGAATTCTCTCTAAAAGAGACTAATTTTCAAATATATGAGGTATGGAGGCTGATGGGTAGGTTAAATTATATGTAGGAAGGAAAGAAACCAAGTCTTTACACTTTCCAAAACTCTACAGGCGTAGCTACGCCAGAAAATGGCGTAAAGACGCCTGATGACGTGTCAAAAATATGGCTTTTCACATTTTTGGCATATTTACGCCTCCAAATGGCGTAATTACGCCTGTCCATGCCGTAGCATTGGCGTAATTACGCTTGATAATGGCGTAATTACGCCGGTCCTCCATTTTTCTGGCGAGTTTCGTATTTTGGCCGTAACGTTCTCGTACAAACTCCGAATTTGATTTGAGGAGAAAGAAGCAACATGTGTCTTGGATTCTGATTTTTTCCTCTTTTCTTCAACTTTAGTCATTCTGTCATCATTTTAGCTTGATTTCTTCACATTTCCCTACATTTACACAAATATACGATTAGGTAGCATATGTATCAATTTATCAATCAAAATATACCAAATCGTAGATAATTAAGCGCAATAGATGTGTCTATTTCTAGTCACATCAAACACCCCCATACTTACTCTTTACTCGACCTCGAGTAAATCAGATAAAACTATAATCTTTTTGCTTGGCTCATAGCATCATAACAAACTAACTTGTTCTCACTTTAATGCCTCAACAATTTTAAACATGCATAGTAATGAAAGGTGGTGAAAAATTAATAATGAAACAAGTTCAATCCTAAACATCTCATACTCAACAAAGTAGTGAATGTGCGTGTGTGGTCATAAACAAGTGTTGTGTACAAATTATAGATCCAAAAGATGCAAATCCACGATAGTTCAAGTCATACACTAACACAAGTATAAGCTCACTTGCACCCTCTTCTCCACTATCTTAGCTACTTTGCAAACACGAATCAAGTAGGTCTTTATTAGCTTGTAGCTTGGCCTAGGTATTAGCTTATGAAAGAAAGGGTAAAAGTATATCAAACAAGAGAGTATGATGATATGCACACTTCTCTTCTTGCTTGAATTTTTCAACTTTTATTTCAACATTTTTTCTTCTTTTGTGCCTTGGCTCCCCTTGGAGTCATATTTGTATTATTCTTTTCAAGGCGTCCCTTTTCTTTCATGCATCTCATTCTTTTGACAATAAAGTTCACAAAACATTTGAATCATTGAAAACATAAGTGCATGTGAATGAAATACATCATACTCCCTTCAAAGGTGTGGATAGAATTCATATTTAGGCTCATTAGGGAAGGATGATAAGCTAGTCAAAGAATGTCGAATGGGGGTCGTGTGTATGCTTAGCATACAACCATTCTTTTGCATTAAGGCTCAAAAAGGGTACTAGTGATTGATTTTCTTTACATGGTAGGCTTGAAAGGCTCAAACGCATCAAAGATCGCTTATATCACTTTCATGTTTGCAAGTAGTCTAGACATACGCCTCAAAGAGCATGTAGTTAAGTTCTAGCATGTATTAGAGACTTCTTAAGATTATCACAAAATTCACACAATCTTCACTAAGCTATGCACACTTCACAAGCCATGACAATAATGTGCTCAAAATATTCAACTACTAAGTTAAAGTAAAATTTGCATTAGAGTTCAAAGTGTTCCAAGGTTAACAATTCACCTATTTTCAAAAGCATGCATGATATCAATTAGGTTTCATCATGGGCTAGTGATTCTAAGCATGTGTTCATTACTAACTATGAGCTTAAAATTTTCAAATTTTTCGATTTTTTTGTATTTTTGTATGAGAAAAGCAATAACACACCACTAATCCCTCCCCCATACTTAAATCTTACACTGTCCTCAATGTAAGACAAAATACAAGATAAGAGAAAAGTCTAACTATTAAAGCAATAAAAATGAAAATAAAAGGGAGAAAGGAAACTAACTCCCCTTGGGTTGCCTCCCAAGCAGCGCCTCTGTTTAACGTCGGTGGCCCGACGCCAGTCCTCTATCAAGGTGGGTGATGCGGTGTCGCTCTATCCTTCTTCTTCCACCTCAATATTTTCTTGATTCCCTTGAATTTTGGTTAGTTTGCCTTTGAGTGGGCGTCTTCAGTCTTTGTTCCTCCTTCAACATCTGGGGCTTGTTGTAGTCGATCCAGAGGGTGTGTCTTTTTAATGGTATGATCCTGCAAGTTAGAAAAGAGAGGGTCAGCAGTATCAGTAGATAAAGCAGCAATATATTGAACAGTATGCACAGGATGAGAATCCATACCTCCGTTATCATCAAGGCCATCAGTAGCCTTTCCCATCTCCCACAAATCATTATCAAAATCAGAATCATATTCATCATTTATATCAATAGCGTAACTAGAATGTTCATGAGTTTTAAAGGGTTCATAAATATTGAATTTTGCAATCTCGCCACTAAACTCCATTGTTAACATGCCGCTATGCACATCTATCATAGATTTTGATGTTTTCAAGAATGGTCTCCCTAAAAGAATGGGGCTAGACGGATCACCATTTTCCATGTCTAAGACATAGAAATCGACGGGGAAAACCAAATTCTCTACATGCACAAGTACGTCCTCTACTATCCCCCTAGGTATAACCGTTGACTTATCAGCTAATTGAATCACAGTGTTATTTCTTTTCAAAGGTCCAGGTTTTAGTTGAGTGTAGATTGAGTAAGGCATGACATTAGTGGAAGAACCTAAATCGAGCATTGCCTTCTCAATCCTAATGGTCCTAATCACACATGGGATAGAAAACATACCAGGTCCTTGCATTTTGTGGTAACGCTTCTTTGGATGACCGCCGAAACATTCTCACCTAGTTCGATCTTGGGGCAACCTTTGCATTCCTTGTTTTTATCCGCTTTCCAAACTTCCTTCAAAAATCTCGCACATCGAGGTATCTTCATCATGGCATCATGCAGTGGAGCGTTTGCCTCACATCGTCGGAAAGTCTCGTAGAGTTCCTTGACATCCTCATCTTTCCTATTTTCCTTAAAAGCAAGGGGGAATGGGGGGTTCAATTTTATATTCAGAAAATTTAGGGAACTTACCCCGTGGTTCCTCCTCTTGTATGGGCTCTTCAACGTCCTTCTCCGTCTCCTTCTCCTCAGCTGTATCTTCGCTCATCTTCAAATTGATAGCACTCACATTCTCTCTGGGGTTCACCTCCGGTTGTGAAGGTAGTCCATTTGAGATTCTTGCTTCAATCTTGTTGAGCGAAGTTGCCAGTTGTCCCATTTGCGTAGTCAAGCTTTGGATGCTTGCCCTCGTCTCCTGTTGAAATTGTAAGCTATTTTCAGCAATAACTATAATAATATTTTCTAACCTGTCAGAAGGAGGGTGCACTGGAGGTGGTGGAGGTCTCTGATATGGCGGTCTATAGGGTGGAGGTTGGTGCATCTGTGGGTTCCCATATCCTTGGTTCGGATGGTCCCTCCACCCTTGATTGTAATTGCTTGAGGGATTGTCATAGCCCCTTTGTGGTGGCCCTGAGAATCCTCCCGCTGCTTTCACGTGCTCAGTGGTTGTCTCTTGTAGTGAGGGACATTCATCAGTGGGATGGTTCACTGCTAGACAGATTGCACATGGCTTAATCTTCCCCACGTTGCCTCCTGCAAGATTACGCACAAGAAAAGTTAGATCAATCAGCTGTTGTTCCAAATTGGATACATTTACCTCTTTTCTTGGTGGTTGTCCATGGCAAACATGTCCAAATTGTTGGGAGTTGGCCGCCATGTTAGCTATTAAGTTCGGTGCCTCTTCCGCTGTCTTGTCAATGAAAGCTCCTCCGCTTGCCGCATCGACTAAGTTCATGTAACCAGAAAGCAAACCTTCGTAGAAATATTGAATTAACAAGTGTTCACTTATCTGATGTTGTGGGAAGCTTGCACACAACTTCTTAAACCATTCCCAGTACTCATGCAATGACTCCTCTTGGTATTGCTTCACACCGTAGAGTTCTTTCCTTAAGTTAGTCGCCCTTGAAGCTGGAAAGTACTTCTCAAGGAAGACTCTTTGTAAATCAGTCCATGTGGTGATTGATCCGGAGGGTAAGTAGAATAGCCAATCTTTAGCAGCATCCTTTAGAGAGAATGGAAAGGCTCTCAGTTTGATTTGCTCCTCCGTTACTCCACTCGGCTTCATCGTAGTGCATACAACGTGGAATTCCATCAAGTGTTTGTGTGGGTTCTCACCTGCAAGACCATGGAAAGATGGCAATAAGTGAATAGTCCATATTTAAGTTCGAAACTTACGTTATTCGCGAGAGCAGGGAAAGTGATGCAGATAGGTTGTTGATCCAAGTTAGGATTCGCCAACTGCCTCAAACTTTGATTCGCAGCCATCATGTTCCCCTCTTCTTCTTCCTCAAGTAACCTTGCTTCTCTTCTTCTCCGATGTAGTGTCCTCTCGATCTCAGGATCTTAGTAAAAATTCTCTTCGTGATCAGAGGATTCACCTGTACTCATCAACAAACCACAGTAGTATAAAACGAAATAAATAAAACGACGTTAACACAAAAGTAATTGCCTTCCCCGGCAACGACGCCAAAATTTGGTAGAGTTTATCGCGTACGCCCAAATTAACCCTCTCAAGTTAATAACATTAATGAATGTAGTAGCGTGAGTAGGGATCGATCCCACGAGGAAGGTTATATCTTTGTGTTAACTTATGCAAACGAAAATAAAAAGGGGTTTTTGAAATCAATTGAATAATACTACTACTATGATGCAAAATTAAACTAGATGAATTAACTTATGAGAAAAGAGCGATTCTTGGTTTTCGGTTAACTTTACAATTGGTGTTTACTATCTTGGTCATCGATCTTCACATACGATTCAATTCTCTTATGAATATTCATCGTGGACATTTAATCCAATAATCAAAGTCTTATCTCACCTTAAGTTTAGTTAAGTAGCCCAAGCGTTCTAGTTTAACCCTTATCAAACAATCAATCAAAATACAAGAGATTAAGATTTAAATCGATGATAGCATATGAACTAGTGAGATCGATGAATCTAAACAACATAATCCAAGCGTCTATGTATAATCTAGTCAATTGTTTTCCCTAAGAATTTAACAAACTCACAAGCGGAATTTAATTAATCTTAGTTGCTTCGTAAATTAGAGGGATCAGACGATTCTGTATTTGATATCTAATTTAGCGTTAAATTGTATGAAAGATAGCTAGGTGATCAATCCAACAATCATGTATAACAATTATGACAATCAAATAAAAAAAAAACAATTGATACTCAAAGAAAATCAACAATCAAAACTTATCTCACAAGAATCGTAAACATCCAATGTATCGTTTTCCTAAACCGAGAATCACAAAAGTATTTAGCTACTCATAACTTAAAAACAATCAAAATTAATCTAGAAAGCATCAAACTAATAGGAAAAGAAAAAGTTACTAAAAGGAAGCACGATTCCGGCTTGTCGATTCCGTCCTCGTTCTTCGAGCGTTCTTCACAAAAATTGAAAGAAAAATTATTCTAAAATCTAAAAATTATTTCTAAAGTCTGAATTCTCTCTAAAAGAGACTACTTTTCGAGTATATGAGGTATGGAGGCTGATGGGTAGGTTAAATTATATGTAGGAAGGAAAGAAATCAAGTCTTTACACTTTCCAAAACTCTACAGGTGTAGCTACCCCAGAAAATGGCGTAAAGACGCCTGATGACGTGTCAAAAATATGGCTTCCCGTGTTTCTGGTGTATTTACACCTCCAAATGGCGTAATTACGCCTGTCCATGCCCCAGCGTTGGCGTAATTACGCCTGATAATGGCCTAATTACGCCGGTGCTCCATTTTTTCTGGCGAGTTTCATATTTTGGCCGTAACTTTGTCGTACAAACTCTGAATTTGATGAATCAGCTGTCCACGCGAAGATAACTCATAGTTCTATAACTTTTCTATGGACCACATTTCCAAAACATGGCTCGAACATATAGAAATTTGAGGAGAAAGGAGCAACATGTGTCTTGGATTATGGTTTTTTCCTCTTTTCTTCAACTTTAGTCATTCTTTCATCATTTTAGCTTGATTTCTTCACATTTCCCTACATTTACACAAATATACGATTAGGTAGCATATGTATCAATTTATCAATCAAAATATACCAAATCGTAAATAATTAAGCGCAATAGATGTGTCTATTTCTAGTCACATAACCCACCGATCGATCGGTCGGTCATACCGATCGATCAGTAAATACAAAATTTTTACCCATCACTACGCACTTGCACCGATCGATCGCTACTATTCTACCGATCGATCGGTCACTGCGATATTTTCGGAAAAACTCCATTTTTGAGCGTAAAACCATACCATACACCAATGCACCCCAACCCAACAACAAATCTTCAACCCAACCATAACATATACCTCATAACACAACATAACAACCACAACCCAACACAGTATAAAATCAAACCCATTTTCTCTCCAAAACAACACAACCCATTTCAAAACAAATCTTAATAAAACCATACTAGGAGGGATCCATACCACTTGAAGCTTCAAAAACTAGCAAGAATCAAGCAACCAAGCTCCTCCTCTTCCTCCTCCTCTTTTGATCGATGGTTTTGGGTTTGGGGAAGGGTTTGGGTGATTGTGGGTAAAGAGTGGGGGGTAATGAGGTAAAGGGGTAAAGGGGTTTAATTAAAACCAAACCCATGTATTAAGCATGATATATAAAATACCCCAACATGATATTTTAAAAGTATTTACCAATAAATGCACCATAATCCCAAATTAAACATGCTTTCCATAATAATTAGCATATACTTGAAATAACCATGCCAAAACCCAATTTCCCAACATGTAACACATGCACCCTGAAATGTACTACCAGGTCATGCCCACCGCATAACTATACATTTCACCACCATAATTAATTTAACACTATATTAATTCCATAAACACAATTAATGGCTCAAAAGCACATAATTATTTCAGGGATATCACAATACTCTCATACTTATAAGATTTCGCCCTCGAAATCCGCATGCACTTACCAATCCGAAGCAAAACATAAATCACATACTAGAAAATAGTTCCGGATAGTGCTGCACCATATGTCGCTCAATCTCCCACGTGGCTTCCTCCACACCCCTGCGATCCCACTGAACCTTGACCATCATTATCACCTTGTTCCGAAGTCTGTGATGAGCTCTATCCAGAATCCTGACTGGCCGTTCCACGTAGGACACATCAGAATCTAACTGAACCTCTGAAGACTGCAACACATGTGACAGATCTGGCTCATACTTCCGCAACATAGATACATGGAATACGTCATGGATACCAGACAATGAAGGTGGCAAAGCCAGACGGTAAGCCAAAGTACCGATGCGCTGCAAAATCTCAAACGGTCCAACATACCTCGGAGATAATTTCCCGCGCATTCCAAACCGTACCACACCTCTGAAAGGTAAGATCTTCGAAAAGACCTTATCCCCCGACTAGAATTCCAACGGTCGCCGTCGTTTATTTGCATAGGCTGCCTGCCTATCCTGAGCTGCCTTCATTTTCTGTCGGATCACCTTTATCTTTTCCTCCTTCTCCCGAATCAATTCGGGTCCTCCGACCGATTTACTAGCCAAGCCATCCCAGTACAACGGTGACCTACAACGTCGACCATAAAGAGCCTCGAATGGAGCCATCTGAATGCTCACCTGATAGCTATTATTGTATGAGAACTCTACCAAGGCCAATGAATCATGCCATGAAGTATCAAACTCAAATACACATGCCCGCAACATGTCTTCGAGCGTCTTTTTAGTACGCTCGGTCTGGCCATCCGTTTGGGGATGATATGCCGTACTTAATCTCACCTCAGTGCCCAAAGCTGACTGAAGACCTCCCAAAAGTGAGATGTAAACCGTGGATCTCGGTCAGACACGATAGAAACTGGAATCCCGTGTAGTCTCACTACATCCCGGACATACAATTGAGCCATCCTCAAGTATGTAAATGTCATATTGTATGGAATAAAGTAAGCCACTTTCGTCAGCCTATCCACGATCACCCAAATCGCATCAAATCCTGAAGTAGTCCTCGGCAAGTGGGTCACGAAGTCCATAGATATGTGTTCCCACTTCCATTCAGGTATTTCCAAGCTCTTTAGCTCACCACCAGGTCTCTGTCTCTCTTCATTTACCTGTTGACAGATCAAGCATCTCTTAACAAATGCTATCACATCTCGTTTCATCTGCTTCCACCAAAATTGATCACATAAGTCCTTGTACATTTTCCTCCCGCCTGGGTGGATACTAAGCCTGCTGTTATGAGCTTTTTCTAAGATCCCTCGACGCAACTCTGGCGTACGGTTTCCAAGCCTCAAAGAACCGTCTTCAGCCACCCTGAACCTCGATGGCTGTCCAAGAAGTACCAATGCCAACCACCTCTGTATCTCATCATCTGCCTTCTGAGCTCTCCTAATAGTCTCAAAAATATCCGGCTCTGCCAATAAAGTTGATACACATACTGGCGATGTATCCACATCGAAGTCATAGCCCAGATGACAGTAGGAAGTCATCATAGCCGATAAATGCATGGCGTCCTCAGTAGTACACTTCACCTTCCGACTCAAGGCGTCTGCTATCAAGTTCGCCTTTGCAGGATGGTACTCAATTTTACAATCATAGTCTTTGAGCAAGTCCATCCATCTCCTCTGCCTCACGTTCAGCTCCGCCTGAGTAAACAAGAACTTCAGGCTCTTGTGGTCCATATAAATGGTAAACGACATACCATAAAAGTGCCGCCAAATCTTTAAGGCAAAGATGATAGCCGCAAGCTCCAGTCATGAAATGGATATCTGGTCTCATGCGGTTTCAACTGTCTCGAAGCATAAGCTACCACATGCTTATCCTGCATCAACAGACAACCCAAGCCCTGTAGTGATGCATCAGTATATAGAACAAACCTCTTGTTCTCCGTAAGAGTCACCAACACAGGCGCTGTTGTCAACCGGTGCTTCAACTCTTGGAAACTCTGCTCACAAGCCTCAGACCAATAAAACGGTACTCCTTTCTGAGTCAACTATGTCAACGACTTAGCAATCTTTGAGAATCCCTCGACAAAACATCGGTAATACCTGGCTAAACCAAGGAAGCTCCGAATCTCGGGCACAGAAGTAGGCGCAGACCATTCCATCACTGCCTCTACTTTCCTGGGATCCACTGTTATCACATCACTGGACATGTCCCAGAAACACCACGCTACTCAACCAGAATTCACACTTGCTGAGCTTGGCAAACAATTGATTATCTCTGAGGATCTGGAGCACTGTCCGCAAGTGTTTCACGTGCCCCTCCTCACTCCGAGAATAGATAAGAATGTCGTCGATGAACACAATGACGAACTGATCAAGATATGGTTGGAACACCCGATTCATCAGACTCATAAAGATAGCCGGGGTGTTCGTCACTCCGAACGGCATAACCAAGAACTCGTAATGCCCATACCGAGTCTGAAATGCTGTCTTCTGAACATCCTCCTCTCGGACCCGAATCTGATGGTACCCATACCTCAAATCAATCTTTCTATACAGTTTCATGCCCTGTAACTGATCAAACAGGTAATTAATCCATGGAAGAGGATACTTATTCTTCACCGTTTCCTTATTCAGTTGCCGGTAATCGATGCACAACTGCATCGAACCATCTTTCTTCTTAACGAATAAAACTGGTGCACCCCAAGGCGATACGCTAGGGCGTATATATCCCTTGTCAAGGAGTTCCTGTAGTTGCTCCTTCAATTCTCTTAACTCCACCGGTGCCATCCTATAAGGGGTACGAGAAATAGCGGACGTTCCCGGTAACAACCCAATCCCAAACTCGACCTCTCTAGTCGGCGGAAATCCTGGAATTTTCTCCGGAAACACGTCCGTAAACTCCGCAACCACGGGTATCTCCTCAATCCTCAATTCCTTATTTTTTTTCCTGCTATGTCAACCGCATATATAAGATAACCCGTATGCCCACGTTCCAATAACCGTGCCATTTTAACGACCGATATCAACGGGATCTTCGGACGAGAACCGTTCCCAGAGAAAGTCCACTGAAACCCCTGATCAGATTGGGAACGAACCGTTCTCTGCCGGCAATCTACCACTGCCTGATATCTGTTCAGTATATCGATGCCCACAATGCAATCAAAATCTGGCATACCCAGAACAATCAAATCCGTCCTCAACACATTGCCCTCAAAATAAATGAGACAGTCAGAAAGAAACCGGTCAGCAATCACATTCTCCCCAATGGGTGTCGAGAACATAAGAGGCGTGGGCAACGGAGACGGGCACATATGACGTCTCTCCACAAAATCAGCAGATACAAAAGAGTGGAAGGCACATGTATCTATCAAAATAAAAGCGGGGTACGTAAATAAATGACACGTACCAGCAATCACCTCCTCTGGAGCTGCCTCGGCCTGCTCCCTAGTCAAAGCATATACCTTCCCTTGAGGTGGCCCCATCGTCTGACCTCCCGACTGGCAAGGCATCATTGGTTGCCTCTCCTGTACTGTCCCACTAGTAAATCTCCCCCTGCCTTCTCTGAGGTCTATCTGTCCATCACGATTTGACAAAATCGAGCAATGTGGCCCATCATGCCACATTTATAACAATCCGTATAGTCACGCATCACATGCGGTCCTCCACAGAAATGACATTTTACTTCTCCAACTCTACTTGCTTGAGTTGGTCCTCCAATGGTGGATGCACTGACCCTCCGGTCCCCTTGTTTCTGACTATTCGGCCGCTTCCCACTAAATCGGGAAGAAGATGAAGTTCCACGGGATTTAAAAGATCCTCCTCGAGGCCTCAGATTATCAGATGAAGATCGTTGCGATGGAACTTGTGGGGGCACAACATCAATATAAGCACCAACTCCAATCTCTGCTAATTCTGCTCTTGTGAGAGCACCATCAAAGGAACTGGGGTTGTTGGAGATAACCCGATCAAACAGTTCCGGCCTCAAGCCTTTAAGAAGTGCCTCATCTTGGCATGTCCATTGGTAGCAATGTGATGGACATACCTCAACAGTGATGAGTAATGCATGACATAGTACGAGACTGTCATGCTACCCTGCTTTAAGTTGGTGAACTCATCCTCCTTCATCTGCCTAGCAGCCACATAAAAGTATCGGTTCAGAAACCGGGTCCTAAACAAAGTTCAGTCCACTAACATCCCTTGAGCCCTTAACTCCATCACTGTCGTCTTCCACCACATGGAAGACTTCTTGGCCAACTGAAATTCCGCTAGCCTCAACCAAGCAGTCCTAGCACAGGGCGCAGACACAAAGATCTGCTCAATCCTCTCCAGCCATTCCTCCGCTTCCTCCCCTGTCTCAGTTCCCTCAAAGCGGGGCAGATGAAAAGTCAGAAATTGTGTTAGACTCAATTCACCAGGCAATAATGGATGTGCAATCGGTTCTATGCCCACAGCCGGTGGTGGTAGGGGATTAGTTTGTGAGATACTAGCATTCACACTCCCCACATCACCCACCTCCTCATTTAGGTGTTCCAAATTTCTGGCTGCCATGCTGTAATACAAGGGTTAACAACAATACCGGAAATAATTCATATGTTAACACCAATACTAACATAATTCATATGTTAGTATAACAAATATACACACCAATATGCACCACATGCATAAACATGCTCAAAAGTGAACACCTAGCCAACGAGTTTGCTAAGTCTACCCTTCACTCGTTCCCGGGTTCTCTAACCACTGCTCTGATACCACTAATGTAAGGCCTCACTACCTTAAGTGCGGATTAAAGGCATAAGAAGAACTAAACATGCATAGATCAGAGTATAAGGTTCATGTTGATGCCTCGAGCTTAAGGATTACAGTGCCAAAAATAAAATTTCAAAAGGATTAATTACATTCCCAGCCAAATGAATGTTAATACTATAGTTTTACACTACTCCTAGAGTAGAGACTATGCAAAAGAATCCTGTCCTTCAAGACCATTAGCCCTCCTCACAAGCTCACCGCATCAACCCGGTCCTTAGCCTCCATGCCAAAATATACCTACAGGAACAACCCAAAACAATGAGCATATAATGACCATAATCATACCAACAAGATTATGATATAAAAATGCATAACCGTAAATACAAGTCACTTCCTGCAATATATGCACTTAAAAGTTCCCTTTGGTTGTCCCTGTACCACAAGCACAATCAATAGATTATAATACAATAATGTATGTCATGACATGCATCCGTTCCGTCAATACCCATAACCAATTTCCAAGTCTTATTATATCAGTGGCATAATACCATTCGATTTGACATGACAGCGGCATTAATACCCCTCGCTTCGACAATACTAGCAGCATTTAATATCCCTCGCTATAATATGACAGCGGCGTGTTCTTTGCTTCTACATATTAGCGGCAAATATTCTTTCATTGCTACGGTTGACATCGGCAAGTATTCTATCATCGCTTCGACATGAAGACGACAAGTATTCTTCATCACTGGAATATAATCTCGACTTACAATCACATGCACAAATGTATCCAATGTGTGTATGCAACCATAATGCATCAACCATATGTGTATGCAACCATAATGCATAACCCAACAAATATATGCAACCATATGCATAATCCAATACATAAAAATACATTTTACCGTCTGATGCCCGTACGTCTCACTACGTACCTTTGTTCCCAAATGTGGGATGTCGTAGGACTTTGTCTCCTAGGTTGTTGCCTCCTGAGAAGGCTCTACACAACCACACAATCCAATATTAGAAGCCAAATTATAAACCAAAACAAAAAATCCCATCAATTAAACCAAGAAAATAATTTTCAGCATCATCGCTCTACCGATAGATCGGTTCAAGCTACCGATCGATCGGTAAACATCCCAATTTTTTGAATTTAGCTACGGCCTTTCACCGATCGATCGGTCCAAGCTACTGATCGATCGCTAGCCACCCACCGATCGATCGGTCGCTCATACAGATCGATCGGTGAATACAAAAATATTTACCCATCGCTACGCACTTGCACCGATCGATCGCTACGATGCTACCGATCGATCGGTCGCTGCGATATTTTTGGAAAAACTCCATTTGAGCTAAAACCATACATACACCAATACACCCCAACCCAACAACAAATCTTCAACCCAACCATAACATATACCTCATAACACAACATAACAACCATAATCCAACACATTATAAAATCAAACCCATTTTCTCTCCAAAAAAACACAACCCATTTCAAACAAATCTTAATAAAACCATACTAGGAGGGATCCTGTAAGGAGCCTAGTTCCTTAAGCGTAAAATAAGGACATAAGTAGAGCTAAAGTATATTATCAGTATAAAAATTTCGTGTTGAGGCCTTGAGATTTAAGGGTTACATGCCAAGATAATCAATTTCAAATGGATTAATTACATTCCTAACAAAATGAATGTTAAATCCTATAGATTTACACTACTCCTAGAGTAGAAACTATACAAATGAATCTCAGCTTCTATATCAAAAGCCCTCCTTGATAGCTCACTCCGTCAACCCGACCTTAGCCCCTTTATGTCATAGCGTACCTACAAGGACAACCCCCATATTAAGCATAGCATGATTAAAAGCGTAAATGCAGAAACCGTAAATACAAAACACTTCATGTTTCCCAATTGTATTTTAAACACCCCCTTTTTGGTTGTCCCTGTATAATAACTCATGAGTTTAATCAATGGATTATTCAATGGTTTTACAAATGTCATGACATATCACAAATTACCAATCCCTAGTCTGTTATAACAGTGTATTTTAATGCACCTCGCATGTCATGACAGCGGCACCAATACCCCTCGCTTCGACATATTAGCAGCATTGAATAACCTCGCTCAAATGCGACATGCGGCAATACCCTCGCTTCAACATTTGGCGGCAAATATTCATTCCTCGCTATAATATGACAGCGGCAAGTGTTCTATCATCGCTTCAAGTGACAGCGGCAAAGCATTAAAATCATCACTCGAATATAACCATGACTCATGGGATGTGCACCAATCAATCAACATATACATATGCAATCATAATGCATAGATCAACATGTAATTGCATCTACAATGCACAATTCAACATACACTTGCATCCACAATGCATATCCCAATGCGTATATAAATTACATGTTACCGTTGGGTGCCCGTACGTCTTCTACGTACCTTTCCAAAAGTAGGATGTGGTAGGACTTTACTTCCTTGGCTGTGTTGCCACCTGGGATGGTTCTACACAATCACACAAACCAATATTAGATGCCAAATAATAGCCAAATACCAAAAATCCGTCAAATAAATACATTTCCCACAATTCAGCTGCTGGCGATCGATCGCTGTGTCGAGGCGATCGATCGATGTGTCGAGGCGATCGATCGCGAGCCTTATCGATCGATCACTTCGACATAGCAATCGATTGCCAGACCTTTCTGCCTCGCGGCGATCGATCACGACATTTCCAGCGATCGATCGCCCGCAACAGATTTCGCCACGGCCCTTCGGCGATCGATCGCTCCGTTTGTAGCGATCGATCGCCACCTGCTGTGTGCACGATTCTTCACCATTTTTGAGCACAATCCAAGTTCCACTACACACACTTCAAACCCAAACATTCCAACAACTCAAAACCATAATAACTCCATAAAACCCACATGGAACACCCCAAAAATTATAACCCAACCACATACAACACATACCCAAAAACAAACCCATATCAAAAACAACAAATACCAACTAAAATCAAAACCAAGCACCATTAAAACATCAATGAGGGTTCCATACCTCTTATGGACTCCAACTCTCACAAAAATCTCACAAACCAAGCTTTTGTGAAGATTTCTCCTCCTCTTATGTGCCAATTTCGAACATGGGTTGAGGGTAGGGTTTGGGAGAGTGATTTGGGGATTGTGGAAAAAGTGAAAGGTAAAGTGGGGGTAGTGGGGTATAAAGGTGGGGATTTAATTAAAATTGTGCCCCATTAATTAACATGATGTATAAAATACCCCAACATGATATTTTAAAAGCATTTACCAAAATGCATCAAAATTCCAATTAAATACATGCTTTACCCAAATAATTACCAACCATCATATTTAAACCATGCTAGCACCCAAATTCCCAACATGCATAACATGCACCCTGAAATGTACCATCGGGTCACGCCTACCATGTGACTAAGCATTTCATCAAAATAATTAATTCCAACATATAGATTACTTATCACCATAATTAATCACATAAACAAAATTAATGCACAAATTGCAATTAATTATTTCGGGGATATCACAATACTCCCCTACTTATAAGATTTCGTCCTCGAGATTGCATGCACTTACCCGAAATGAAACTAAACATAACTCACATAGCAGAAAATAGTTCCGGGTAGTGCTGCACCATATGCCGCTCCGTCTCCCACGTGGCCTCCTCGACACCCCTGCGATCCCACTGCACTTTAATCATAGGTATCACTTTGTTCCGAAGTCTGCGGTCTGCTCGATCCAGAATCCTAACAGGCCGTTCCACATAAGATACATTGGATTCTAACTGAACCTCGGAAGGCTGTAACACATGTGACGGATCCGGCTCGTACTTCCGCAACATAGACACATGGAACACATCATGTATACCAGACAAAGAAGGTGGCAAGGCCAGTCGGTAAGCTAAGGTGCCAATGCGCTGCAAGATCTCGTACGGCCCAACATACCTCGGAGACAGTTTCCCGCGCATCCCAAATCGTGCAACACCTCTGAAAGGTGAGATCTTCAAAAAGACCTTATCTCCCAACTGAAATGCTAACGGTCGCCGTCGTTTATTAGCATAAGCTGCCTGTCTGTCCTGGGCTGCTTTCATTTTCTGCCTTATCACCTTTACCTTCTCTTCCATTTCCCGAACCAGTTCTGGCCCTCCGACCGATTTACAGGTCCAAGTCATCCCAACATAAGGGTGATCTACATCGTATGCCATAAAAGGGCCTCAAAAGGAGCTATCTGAATACTTGCCTGGTAGCTATTATTATAAGAGAACTCTACCAGGGCCACTGAATCCTGCCTACGAAGTATCGAACTCCAATACACATGCCCTCAACATGTCCTCGAGCGTTTGGATAGTACGCTCGGTCTGGTCATCCGTTTGAGGATGGTATGCAGTGCTCAACCTTACCTCAGTTCCCAAAGCTGATTGAAGACCCTCCCAAAAATGAGATGTGAATCGTGGATCTCGATCAGACACAATAGAAATAGGGATCCCGTGCAATCTTACCACATCTCGAACATATAACTGGGCCATCCTCAAATAGGTGAATGTCATACTATAGGGAATGAAGTGAGCCACTTTGGTCAGTCTGTCTACAATCACCCAAATAGCATCAAAACCCGAAACAGTCCTCGGCAAGTGGGTCACAAAGTCCATGGATATGTGTTCCCACTTCCATTTCGGTATCTCTAAGCTCTTCAGCTCACCACCAGGTCTCTGCCTCTCAGCCTTAACCTGCTGACAGATTAAACATCTCTTGACTAAAAGTGATGACGTCCCTGCTTCATATGTTTCCACCAGAATTGATCACGAAGATCCTTATACATTTTCCTCCTCTCCGGGATGGATACTAAGCCTGCTGCTATGAGCCCGTTGTAGGATTCCTTGACGCAACTCCGGCGTATTCGGAACCACCCAACGGTTACCTGAGCCTTAAGGAACCGTCTTCAGCCACCCTAAACTTCGATGACTGTCCCAAGATGTATCAAAGATAACCATCTCCGTATCTCCTCGTCAGATCTCTGAGCTCTCCTGATACTCTCATAAATATCTGGCTCAGCTAATAAGGTCGATACTCGCACGGGCGATGCATCCACATCGTAGTCATAGCCCAGATAACAGTAGGAGGTCATCATGGCTGATAATTGCATGACATCCTCAGCAGAACACCTCACTTTCCGGCTCAAGGCGTCTGCTGTCAGGTTAGCTTTCCCAGGATGGTACTCAATCTCACAATCATAGTATTTGAGTAAGTCCATCCATCTCATCTGTCTCATGTTCAGCTCTGTCCTGAGTAAAGAGAAACTTTAGGCTCTTGTGGTCTTTATAAATGGTAAACGAAGTACCATACAAGTAGTGTCCGCCAAATCTTCAGGGCAAATACAATAGGCCGCCAGTTCCAAATCATGAACTGGGTACCTAGTTTCATGCGGCTTTAGCTGTCTCGATGCATAAGCTACCACATGCTTGTCTTGCATCAGCACACATCCTAAGCCCTGAAGTGATGCATCAGTATAGAGAACGAATCTCTTATTCTCCGTAGGAATCACCAACACTAGTGCTGATGTCAATCTGTGCTTCAACTCCTGGAAACTCATGTTCACAAGCCTCAGACCAATAAAATGGTACTCCCTTTTTGGTCAACTGCGTCAGTGGCTTGGCAATCTTTGAGAATCCTTCGACAAAACGACGGTAATATCCGGCCAAACCAAGAAAGCTCCGTATCTCGGGCACTGAAGTAGGCGTAGACCATTCCATTACCTCCTCTACCTTCCTAGGATCTACTGATATCCCGTCCCTAGAAATGACATGACCTGAGAAATACCACACTGCTCAACCAGAATTCACATTTGCTGAGCTTGGCAAACAACTGATTATCCCTGAGGATCTGGAGCACCGTCCGCAAATGACTCATATGTTCCTCATCTCTCCGAGAATAGATAATGTATGTCGTCAATGAATACAATGACTGAACTGGTCAAGATATTGCTGGAACACCCGATTCATCAGACCCATAAAGACAGCCTGGAGCGTTCGTCACACCGAACGGCATAACCAAGAACTCGTAGTGTCCATACCGAGTCCGGAATGCTGTCTTCTGTACATATTCCTCTCTAACCCGAATCTGATGATAACCAGACCTCAAGTCAATCTTAGAATAGAGTCTCGCACCCTGCAACTGATCAAACATGTCATCAATCCGTGGGAGAGGGTACTTGTTTTTAACTGTCGCTTTGTTCAACTGACGGTAATCAATGCACAACCAGCATCGAACCATCCTTCTTCTTGACAAACAGAACCGGTGCACCCCAAGGCGATACACTCGGACGTATGTATCCCTTATCAAGGAGTTCCTGTAATTACACCTTCAGTTCCCTCAGTTCCGCCCGCGCCATTCTATAAGGGGCTCGAGAAATAGCAGAAGTCCCCGATAATAACTCAATTCCAAATTCAACATCTCTACTCGGTGGAAACCCTGGAATTTCATCCAGGGAATACATCAGTAAATTCTGCAACCACCGGTATTTCCTCAATCCTCAGCTCTTTTCTTCTTTTCCGCTATATCAACGGCGTAGATCAGGTAACCTGTATGGCAACGTTCCAATAACCGTGACATTTTAACAGCTGAAATTAAAGGGATCTTCGGACGAGAACCATTCCCATAAAAGATCCACTGGAACCCCTGATCAGATCGGAAGCGAACAGTTCTCTGTCGGCAGTCAACCACTGCCTGATATCTGTTCAGCACATCAATACCCACAATACAATCAAAGTCTGCCATATTCAGTACAATCAAATCAGTCTTCAAATCCTTGCCCTCAAAATAAATGAGGCAGTCCGCAAGAAACTGATCATCAATCACATTCCTTCCGGTGGGTGTCGAGACCATAAGGGGCGTGGGCAACGGAGACGGGCACATATGATGTCTCCCCACAAAATCAGAGGATATAAAAGAATGGGAAGCACCTATGTCTATCAAAATAAAAGTAGGGTACGTAAATAAATGGCACGTACCAGCAATCACCTCCTTTGGGGCTGCCTCTGCATGCTCTCTGGTTCAGTGCATATACTTGTCCCTGAAGGCGGTCCCACTGTCTGACCTCCCGATGGTCGATGCATAATCCTGCTGCTCTGATGCACTGTCCTATCATCGAATCTCGGCCTATTCACTTGGAAATTTGACTGTCCTCCCCGAGTGGGGCAATACCTGAGAAATGTGGCCCATCTTGCCACAACTGAAACAAGCTGGGCAATTGTTTGATGAGTGTGGCCCTCGACAATTATTACATCGTGTTTCCCCTGTCATGTTCCCTTGCAACGGTCCCCTGGTTGGTTGGTGCATTGCCCCTTCGATTTCCTTGTTTCCGGATTATAGAACTTCTTCCCACTAAATCGAGAAGACGAAGAAGCTCCACGAGGCTTAAACTGCTCTCCTCGTGGTCTCAGGCTATCGGCGACTGACATCTGCGGTGGCACATGTGGGGGTACAGTATCAACATAGGCCCCAACTCCGATTTCTGCCAGCTCTGCTCTAGTAAGAGCATCATCGAAAGAAGTGGGGGTTGTTGGTGATAACCCGGTCAAACAGCTCCGGCCGCAACCCCTTCAAGAAGTGCCTCATCTTCGCATGTCCGTTTGTGGCAATATGAGGGACATACCTCAACAGAAGAGAATAGTGCATGGCATAGTCTGATACAGTCATGCCTCCTTGCCTCAAGTTTGTGAACTCATCCTCCTTTATCTGTCTCGCAGCAGCAGAAAAATACCGGTTCAGAAACCGGGTCCTGAAGAGAGTCCAATCAATTATCATACCCTGAGCTCTCAATTCCATCACTGTAGTCTTCCACCACATGGAAGGCTTCTTTGCTAGTTGGAACTCCGCCAACCTCAGCCATGCCGTCCTAGCGCAAGGAGTGGACACAAATATCTGCTCTAGTCTCTCAAGCCACTCCTCAGCTTCCTCCCCTGTCTCGGTCCCTTCAAATCGGGGCGGGTGGAAAGTCAAGAATTGAGTCAAACTTAGCTCCCCGGGTAGTAACAACTGAGCAACTGGTTCCACACCCACAGCTGGTGGAGGTAAAGGATTTGTCTGACCAATGCTAGCATTCACGCTTCCAACATCCCCTACCTCTTCATTGAGGTTCCCCAAGTTCATAGCTGCCATGCTGTAACACAAGGGTTAACAACAATTCCAAAACAATACATATGTTATACCGTTAGATAACATGAATGATAATAAGCATGTTAGTATAACAATATATACATCAATATGCACCACATGCATAAACATGCCCAATTATAAACGCCTAGCTAACCATTTGCTAAGGCTACCCTTCACTCAATCCTGGGTTCTCTAACCACTGCTCTGATACCACTAATGTAAGGACCCTAGTTCCTTAAGCGTAAAATAAGGACATAAGTAGAGCTAAAGTATATTATCAGAGTATAAAAATTTCGTGTTGAGGCCTTGAGCTTTAAGGGTTACATGCCAAGATAATCACTTTCAAATGGATTAATTGCATTCCTAACAAAATGAATGTTAAATCCTATAGATTTACACTACTCCTAGAGTAGAAACTATACAAAAGAATCTCAGCTTCTATATCAAAAGCCCTCCTTGATAGCTCACTGCGTCAACCCGACCTTAGCCCCTTTATGTCATAGCGTACCTACAAGGACAACCCCCAAATCATGAGCATATAATAATCCATATTAATCATAGCATGATTAAAAGCGTAAATGCAGAAACCGTAAATACAAAACACTTCCTGTTTCCCAATTGCATTTTAAACGCCCCCCTTTTTGGTTGTCCCTGTATAATAACTCATGAGTTTAATCAATGGATTATTCAATGGTTTTACAAATGTCATGATATATCACAAATTACCAATCCCTAGTCTGTTATAACAGAGTATTTTAATGCACCTCGCATGTCATGATAGCGGCACCAATACCCCTCGCTTCGACATATTAGCGGCATTGAATAACCTCGCTCAAATGCGACATGCGGAAATATCCTCGCTTCAACATTTGGCGGCAAATATTCATTCCTTGCTATAATATGACAGCGGCAAGTATTCTATCATCGGTTCAAGTGACAGCGGCAAAGCATTAAAATCATCACTCGAATATAACCATGACTCATGGGATGTGCACCAATCAATCAACATATACATATGCAATCATAATGCATAGATCAACATGTAATTGCATCTACAATGCACAATTCAACATACACTTGCATCCACAATGCATATCCCAATGCGTATATAAATTACATGTTACCGTCGGGTGCCAGTACGTCTTCTACGTACCTTTCCAAAAGTAGGATGTGGTAGGACTTTATTCCTTGGCTGTGTTGCCACCTGGGATGGTTCTACACAATCACATAAACCAATATTAGATGCCAAATAATAGCCAAATACCAAAAATCCATCAAATAAATACATTTCCCACAATTCAGCTGCTGGCGATCGATCGTTGTGTCGAGGCGATCGATCGATGTGTCGAGGCGATCGATCGCGAGCCTTATCGATCGATCACTTCGACATAGCAATCGATCGCCAGACCTTTCTGCCTCGCGGCGATCGATCACGACATTTCCAGCGATCGATCGCCCGCAACAGATTTCGCCACGGCCCTTCGGCGATCGATCGCTCCGTTTGTAGCGATCGATCGCCACCTGCTGTGTGCGTGATTCTTCACCATTTTTGAGCACAATCCAAGTTCCACTACACACACTTCAAACCCAAACATTCCAACAACTCAAAATCATAATAACTCCATAAAACCCACATGGAACACCCCAAAAATTATAACCCAACCACATACAACACATACCCAAAAACAAACCCATATCAAAAACAACAAATACCAACTCAAATCAAAACCAAGCACCATTAAAACATCAATGAGGGTTCCATACCTCTTATGGACTCCAAATCTCACAAAAAATCTCACAAACCAAGCTTTTGTGAAGATTTCTCCTCCTCTTATGTGCCAATTTCGAAAATGGGTTGAGGGTAGGGTTTGGGAGAGTGATTTGGGGATTGTGGAAAAAGTGAAAGGTAAAGTGGGGGTAGTGGGGGTATAAAGGTGGGGGTTTAATTAAAATTGTGCCCCATTAATTAACATGATGTATAAAATACCCCAACATGATATTTTAAAAGCAATTACCAAAATGCATCAAAATTCCAATTAAATACATGCTTTACCCAAATAATTACCAACCATCATATTTAAACCATGCTAGCACCCAAATTCCCAACATGCATAACATGCACCCTGAAATGTACCATCGGGTCACGCCTACCATGTGACTAAGCATTTCATCAAGATAATTAATTCCAACATATAAATTACTTATCACCATAATTAATCACATAAACATAATTAATGCACAAATTGTAATTAATTATTTCGGGGATATCACAGATCCATACCACTTGAAGCTTCAAAAACTAGCAAGAATCAAGCAACCAAGCTCCTCCTCTTCCTCCTCCTCTTTTGATCGATGGTTTTGGGTTTGGGGAAGGGTTTGGGTGATTGTGGGTAAATAGTGGGGGGTAATGAGATAAAGGGGTAAAGCGTTTAATTAAAACCAAACCCATGTATTAAGCATGATGTATAAAATACCCCAACATGATATTTTAAAAGTATTTACCAATAAATGCACCATAACCCCAAATTAAACATGCTTTCCATAATAATTAGCATATACTTGAAATAACCATGCCAAAACCCAATTTCCCAACATGCAACACATGCACCCTGAAATGTACTACCAGGTCATGCACACCGCATAACTATACATTTCACCACCATAATTAATTGAACACCATATTAATTCCATAAACACAATTAATGGCTCAAAAGCACATAATTATTTCAGGGATATCACATTCATGGTTCCGAAAGCATGCTCATATGTGATCAGTAACAAGTTCCTGATCTGCTCGTTGAAGCCGTTCTGCGACCTCAGTATTTAGACAAAGTGCCCCAAAGTCTCGTTCTAGGATCTCCAGGTTTTCCCTGAGATTCCTTACTCGTTTGAGGGTATCGCTAGCAATGTGTCCCTCCATCTCGTGTTAAGAAATCTACAAGAACGTTTTTATCAGATTTCACTATGACAGTATCCTAATCATAATATTGGCATTCAGCTTGCCATTTTAAAAGTCTAGCCTTTCTGGTTTTGATTCAATTTTATTTTTCAGAAAAGATTTAACACTGGTATTATCTATTTTAAATATAACTTTTTTTTTCAAGTAAGAATAATGACCATTTTTAAAAGCCTTTCGAATTGCAAAGAATTCTTTTTAGTTGATATGCCATCGGATAGCTTCACTGTCGGTGAAGAGACCGCTACAATATCTGCATGGCATTTCTCCATCTAGTGTGGCTTTCATGAGGACCGCTGCCCACCAATGATCACTAGCATCCATGTATAACACCAGTTCATCCTCGTCGTTTGGGATTGCAAGCTTTGGTAGTTGTTTGCAAACTTCTTTCAGTTGTTTGACAGCCTGTCGATGTTCTTCATTCCACTCAAATTTAATGTCTTTTTTTAGTAACCTACTGAACACCTTTTTGGGGTTTGCCAGATTCTTAATGAACATTCCGGCAAAATTAACAACTCGCAGAAATATCTAAAGTTGTTTTAAATCCTTGAGATCATCTGGATATCCTTTCACCTTCTCAACAATTGGTTTTGAAGGATGATCCCATATTCATCAATCTCGATCCCAAGAAACTCAATTTGTCTCGTACCAATCACTGCCTTCCTTTCAGACATCAATAATTCTTCTTTGTAGCAAACATCTGAAAAGATTTCCAAATGCGTGAGATGCTCTCATGTTTCTTGCAATGAGGATATCGTCAATATACACGAACATAAATCTGAAGTAATCTTTGAAAAGATTATCCATCTTCCTTCGGAATATCTGGGGAGTGTTTGCCAATCCCATTGGGATGACATTCTAGATATAATGCCCTTGTCGTGTGAAGAATGTTGTATACTTTCTGCTTGCTTCCTCCATCTTAATCTGGTAAAATCCATACTTACAATCCAATTTGGAAAACATTGGCATTCTTGATGCTATTTACCAAGTGATCTCTGCTTGGGACAAAGTGTCCATCGAAATCCAAGATGTCGTTGATTCCTTTGTAGTTGATTACTAATCTTGGCTTTCCTCTTTTGATTTCTCCATGATTCCGAACAAGAAATCCTGGACTGCTATATGGAGAAACACCTGCTGAGATTAACTTAAGGTCAAGATGTTCCTTAAGTATTAACTGCATGTACATCCGATCTTCCATATTCATGGGGATTGGTTTGAATCTAATGAACTGATTTTCTTTTCCGGCTTTCACCTTCAAAGTAGCTTTGAGCTCATTCTTATTCCACCATGCTAGTAGATCCTCGTTGTAGTTCCTCTGAATCTTCCTTTTAACATCATCTAGAGTAATTTGCTCTTCGAGGGTAGCTTTAGGTTGTGGAACCTCGTTCTGCAATGCCTTTTTTAGTAATAATAGGGTTTCTGGAGTAACTTCCTCCTCATCCTATTCTCTGAAAGACATAATATTAACCCAGTCAAAAGTTTAGGAATCATTTTCACTAGGACCTTGTTGTCGAAACTGAAGGATTGCTTCACCAAATTTCCGTTGATCCTTCATCTTTGGGTGTCGAAGTTTTTCTTCATCACCACGCTTGCTGCGAAAACTAATGGGGAACTTCCTGTGAAATGCCTTCCGTAATCTTTGCACAATAATCTTATGATCACAAAGGGTTGTGAAAATAAGTCGTTGTGTCTCATTCTTCTGGGTGAACCGTTTGAATGTCTGTAGGAAATTGTTTCCTAGCAGTATATCAGCTCATGTATCATGGAAATAAATGGGTGGAGTCTTGACTTTGTATCACGGGGTACCGCCTGCTCCTCCGATTATTATTTCCGCTCCCTGGACTCCTTCATTAAGGATAAGGACCGGCTTGGAAAAGTCTCTTTCGGCAATAGCTGGTAATGTTTCACCAACTTTGTTGGGGAAGATATCTCCTTTAGCAGTACATATTCCAGCTCCTGAATCGATGTAAGCTGCAAAATATTCTGCTCGATACTTGGCATATAACATCCCGACTGAGATGTATATAGAGAATGGACTGGTGGTCATCTGATCCGATATCTCTTTCCTTCCATCGTGAATTCCATTCCGTCTTGTAATCTTTCCCAAGGTTTATGTTCCAGAAGAAATTCAATCCCAAGAAAAAGCTGTTCTGGGACCATGCCTGTCGTTCCTTCAACGGTTAGATCAATTTCACCAATTTTTAGGTTTCCTTGATATCTACCCACCGTAGGTTGTTGGAGATAATATAAGACATCACAAGGAAAGATGTTGTTCTTTTCCGTAATGTCAAAGATTATCTGCACTTCGTGCCATCCTTCTGGACACTTCAGAATACCTGTTGTTTTGAAGACATCATGGATCTTCTGAATCCTACTCGATACAACCTTTTGTTTTTTTCCCAGGATAGTTACTGATCAACCTATCCTGTTGGAAAGACATAATTCTTGGCTCGATCATTAGGCTCTGACTTCTGTTTAATACAGGTTGGTCTTAAATCCTCATGTCGATCTCTCATATTGTCGATACAGCTTTGGCAAAATCTTCAAAGATTCTATGGACTTCGATGAATTCTTTTCTCAAGAATACTTCTGAATGATGGGTATTCGAGCGCGCGTATGACACCTTGTAGGTGATCGAGTAAGGCATGTTCCCTTCTTTCATCACATCTTTTAAAATCTTGATGAACAGTAAGGACTTTGTGTTGGGATATGCCCTAAGACAAGTCATTAGATGATTGTTTATGACATACAATGTATTATGATTTTATGAATGGCAAATCATTATTATATATTATTCGAATATCTGTGCAATATGAGTTGATATATAAGTTAATGTCCTTAGAATAATATTGTATTATTCTTAAAGATTGTCCCTAGTCAAGTATTATCATAAATAAGGATAATGATAATACATTGAGACTAGTATATCTTGATTGATGAATTGTTCATAGATATGAGATATCAAATCAGCACATGGTACATGTTAGAGAACGATGTACTGGACAGACCCACCATGAGAATGCTACATGGATAGTTATATGAGTGTCATAAGCAATTCTCATAATGATAATAATGTATGTAATCCTTACAACTTGAGATCATCAGAGATCCCAACATAAGGAGTTATGTATCTTGATATTGTCAAACGTTACCTGTAACAGGGTAAACTATAAAGGCAACTATTGGATACACTACGAATTATGTAGAGGGATGTTGATTGATCAAGATAGGATTTGTCCCTCCTATATAACAGGAGAAGTGTTTGGGCCCTTGATCAAGTAACACTAAAATGCATGGCCATGCTCGAATGAGTCGATATGGGATATCGAGCTTATTCGTTTATTCTAGTTCTACTTGGGGATCAAGAAATAAAGATTGGATATACGAGTATGACTATTCCATGACTCGTGTTCAATCTAAACACAAAGGACAAAGGGATTAAGTTACATGATTAATATTATCAAAAGTTCTTAGGTTATGTCGAGTCATTGACATTCTTGCAATTTGGGTAGCATTGATGTGTTGCTAGATACCGCTCATTGCTTGTGACGTAAAATGAGATTTTATGTCACTGCCAACATTACAAGATCCTATCGGGTCGCACAAAAGATTTAATCGATAAGGGAAATTAAATTCATTGGATGAATTAATTAATTAAGAAGAGTCTTAATTAAATGATTATAAGGATTTAATTAAATCATGGGTTTGGGCCCATGAGACTTCAAGAAAGTCTTGAACCTTAATTAAATCTTATAATATAAATACAAGGTTATAATTTATTATTGATAACACAATTCATAAAACAAAAACCTAGTATCTCCAAGAAGCTCTCGGCCGCCCCATCTATCTCCAAGAAGCTCTCGGCCGCCGTCGTGAAGCTTGAGGATTATTTGGTCGCCGTTTAATCGGTTTTGAACCGTGAGTTTGGTTTTGATTCAAGAATAAGTCTAGCAACTTGTTCTTGAACGTCCCTTGTTCAATTTGGTCGTGTGGATATCGTTGAGGCAAGACCTTGGAGGTGTTGCTCGTGACTCGGAATCGTTGAACGTGGTGCTTCGTGGAATCTGCTCAAACACGCGACAAGGGTGAGACTCTTATGATCCTTTATCCGATATGATAACTTTGTATAGATTCGCGGTTCTAGTAATCCAAAATTTTAAATTCCGCTGCGTTGTATGCTTGTTGGATTACTTACAGTGGTATCAGAGCCAGGTTTAAAGCTCATATCGGATTTGTATGGTTAATTGTTTAATCATATTTAGATTTGTATTGCATGCTATTAAAACTGTATAATTCATATATGATATGAAATAAATCGAGTTTGTGAAATTATCGTAAAATTATATTTGATATAATTGAAGTTTATTGTATACGATACATGAAGGCGCATAATCGAACCCATAACAAGAAGTTTCGGCCACCACCATTGCACTTGACCCACGGCTACACCACATGAGGGCTAGGGTTTTTGAACCCTTGGCTCGAGATGGTCTAGCCATTGTGGCTCATGTTCGTGCATGGAGGTGTCGAGACATGGTTAGAGTTTTGAACTCTTTTGGCTCGATAAAGTCGATGGTTCGGACCATGGTTCTCGGAATCATCGAGTTGGCGGCTACACCACATGAGGGCTAGGTTTTTCGAACCCTTGGCTCGAGATGGTTGAGCCGCCACCGTTATGAACCGTGCATGGCTTGACCGTGACTCGTGGCTAATTAATTTCCGGCGTTTCGGACGTTATGGCTCGATGGAAACAAATTTGGTGCAAGGCGGCTAGGGTTGGAACCCTAGCGGCGCCGCACGCGCACAAGGGGCTCAGACCAAGTCGTGGGCTAGGAACCCAAGGCCCATGATTGGTCCAGCCGTGGTGCGTGGTTGGTTCGAACCATGGTGGTTCGTGGTTTAGTCGCATAAGTTCGTGGCATGTGATGTCCCGAGCGTACGATAAATTTCCAAAATTTTATTTTACAGTTTTAATTAGAATTAAATTTTAAAATGTTTAGAATTTAATTAATTAAATTATTATAGCATGTTTTATGTGTTGTTTGAGCATGGTGCTTGGTTATAGCCCTTTGACCTATTAGATAGGATTTGTGAATATTTGTAATTTCTAATACGACCTGCGAGTCGTGCCTTCTCTATTTTTTTCTGAATGTTATCCCTCCCCTATGTTCCCCTCGAATGTGAATCGAGGAATTCTCTATATTTGTAAATGTTGTAAAGTATAGTTTATTTATTGATGGTGATCAATGAAGATGGAGCATGATGCCGGGATGAGGAGGCCATTCACAATTTGGAGCCAAAGGAAGGTGCTTATGAAGTTACCTTAGGTTGACTCTTAGGATTTTCTCATTGGCTTGAGAAAATCACTAGTAGGGGCTATAACCATGTCATGTTTAATTTATGTTTGTGATGCATGATTTATCTTATGTTTTAGATTGATAATTTTATTATACATATATGTAGATATGTATATGCGTATATGTAGTGGACATATTTTAAATTATCAATAATAAAATCATGAGATCAATAAATCCCTCTAAAATATTAAGTTTAGATGCCTTCCAAAATTAAAAGTACTCGTCAAGACTTCGATTGAACATGTGTGGGTTTGCCAAAGCAAAGCACCGTGGCAATCTTGGTAAGGTGCGAAAGGATAATAAGTGATATCCGTTTTACTTTAAATTGGATATCCGTTTTACTTTAAATTGGGTACGACTTAACTAGGTTATCTCAATAGGATTCGGAACCTAGAGGCATGTTGTTGGATAATAATTCATTTGATGAATTTGAACAAAGCGTTGTTCGTCCAACTATCCAAGAATTACATGTGATGTAATTGACAAAGTGTTGTCTACCTAAATAAACGAGTCTTGGGCGATTAGCCAAAGCTAACTCAAGATTAGGTGAAATATGGATCTTGGCCCACTAAATGTTTCGAGGGTTGATAATTTTAAACAAAATAGTGGGAGTGTCAATTAATATAAGACCATATTAAATGATTAAATCATAAACTTATTTTGCATATTTATATTGTAGATATCCATGGCAACTAACAACGTAACAAGCACATTGCGATCGGTCCTTGAGAAGGACAAATTAAATGGGACAAATTTCCTAGACTGGTATAGGAACTTGAGGATAGTCCTCAAACAAGAAAAGAAACAATATGTCCTAGAGGAACCCTTACCTGCTGAGGAACCTCCCCTGACGGCTGCTAAGACTGATAAAGATGCTTACAAGAAGCATCAAAATGACGCACTTGATGTTGGGTGGCTTATGCTTGCCACCATGAACTCTGAGCTTCAGAAGCAACATGAGGAAATGGAGGCGTTCGATATGATCGAGCATCTTAAGCAACTGTACCAACAACAAGCAAGACAAGAGAGGTATGACGTCTCTAAAGCGTTGTTCCAGTGTAGAATGGTAGAAGGAAGTCTGGTTGGAACTCATGTACTCAAGATGATTGGGTATATTGAGAATCTGGAGAAGCTGGGTTTTCCTTTGGACCAAGAGTTGGCCACTGACGTGATCTTGCAATCATTGCCTGAAAGCTTCAGTCAATTTGTCTTGAATTACAATATGATTGAAATTGAAAAGACTCTACCACAGTTACTTGGCATGCTTACAACTTTTGAAGCAAATAGCAAGAAGTCTAAGCCTACAAATGTTCTTATTGTGAATAAGAGCAAATGAAAGACTAAAGCTAAGAGCTTCAAGAAGAACAAGAAGGTCTTTGTTAAATCTAAGCCAAAAGCTTCTGCACTTAAGCCAAAGGGAGGGATAGCAAAAGAAGTGAACTGTTTCCATTGCGGTGAGACCGGTCATTGGAAAAGAAATTGCAAAGTTTATCTGGAGGATCTCAAGAAAGGAAGTGTGACTTCCACTTCAGGTATTTTTGTTATAGAAGTCAATTTATCTACTTCTTCATCATGGGTATTAGATACTGGATGTGGATCTCACATTTGTGTAAATGTGCAGGATCTCAAAAGGAGTAGGACGTTGGCGAAAGGTGAAGTTGATCTCCGAGTTGGAAATGGAGCAAGAGTTGCTGCATTAGCTATAGGAGATTATTGTTTAGCTTTACCTTCTGGTTTATCGTTGATTTTAAAAGACTGTTATTTTGTGCCATCTATTACCAAAAACATTATCTCTATTTCTCGTTTGGACAAGTTTGGATATTCATTTATTATAAAGAACAATTGTTGTTCCATTTATTTAAATGATATGTTTTATGCTAGTGCACAAATGATTAATGGTCTTTATGTATTAAATCTTGATATGCCTATCTATAACATAAATACTAAAAGGATTAAGAATAATGATTCTAATCCAACTTATCTCTGGCATTGTCGCTTGGGCCATATAAACGAGAATCGCATATCAAAACTTCATAAGGATGGAGTTTTGGATTCATTTGATTTTGAATCATATGAAACATGTGAATCTTGTTTAATGGGCAAGATGACTAAATCCCCTTTCAAGGGACATGTTGAAAGGGCAAATGTTTTATTGGGACTAATACATAGTTATGTATGTGGGCCAATAAGTACACAAGCTAGAGGTGGTTTTCAATACTTCGTTACATTTACTGATGACCTCAGTAGATATGGGTATGTGTACCTAATGAAGCATAAGCATGAAACCTTTGAAAAGTTCAAAGATTTCAAGAATGAAGTACAAAACCAACTTGGCAAAAGTATCAAAATCCTTCGATCAGATCGAGGAGGTGAATACTTAAGCCAAGAGTTTCATGACTATCTAAAGGAGTGTGGGATAGTCCCACAATTCACTCCTCCGTATACTCCACAATGGAATGGTGTATCCGAGAGGAGAAATCGAACCTTGTTGGACATGGTTAGATCAATGATGAGTCATGCAGATCTTCCGATATCCTTTTGGGGACATGCTTTAGAAACAACAATATTCATACTGAACCGTGTTCCATCTAAATCAGTGGAAAAGACACCATATGAGATATGGACTGGGAAGCGTCCTAGTATGTCTTTTATGAAGATTTGGGGTTGTGAGGCTTTCGTTAGACGTCACGCCACTAACAAACTTGGACCCAAATCCGATAAATGTTTATTTGTGGGGTATCCTAAGGAAACAAAAGGATACTATTTCTATTATCCCACCGAGAACAAAGTAGTTGTTGCTCGGACTGGTGTCTTTCTTGAAAGAGAATTTATTTCTAGAAAAACCAGTGGGAGACAAATAGAACCACAAGAAAACATTGAACATGATATTGAGATGGAAACAGAGCAGACACCACAAGATGTTGTGGATAAAATGCCTGCTCAAGAGACACAAGCCCAGCGTAGGTCTGTAAGAGAACACCGGGAGCCATAGAGATATATATTTCTTGTGACTCAACAAGGTGACTTACTACTTATTGATGAGGATGAGCCATCATCTTATCAACAAGCTATAATGGGCACTGATTCTGAGAAATGGCAAGAGGCCATGAAATCTGAGATGGAATCCATGTATGCAAACCAAGTATGGACTTTGATTGACCAACCTGAAGGGGTACGACCCATAGGGTGCAAATGGATTTTCAAGAAAAAGACTGACATGGATGGTAATATACAAACCTATAAAGGACGACTGGTTGCAAAAGGTTTCAAACAAATTCATGGTATTGACTATGATGGAACTTTTTCACCAGTTGCCATGGTTAAATCCATAAGGATCTTACTTGCAATAGCTGCATTTCATGATTATGAAATCTGGCAGATGGATGTCAAAACAGCTTTCCTTAATGGAAATCTGCTTGAGGATGTGTACATGACACAGCCCGAGGGTTTTGTCGATCCAAAGGATGCTGGAAAGATATGCAAGCTACAACGATCCATTTATGGATTGAAGCAAGCTTCTCGGAGTTGGAATCTTCGTTTTGATGATGCAGTCAAAGAGTTTGATTTCATCAAAAACGTAGATGAACCTTGTGTCTACAAGAAGGTCAGTGGGAGCATAATTATCTTCCTAATATTGTATGTAGATGAAATACTTCTCATTGGGAATGATATCTCTGCCTTACAATCTGTAAAGATTTGGCTAGGGAATTGCTTTTCTATGAAAGACTTGGGTGAAGCCATCTATGTATTAGGAATCAAGATCTATAGAGATAGATCGAGAAGATTACTTGGCCTAAGTCAAAGTACATACATAGACAAAGTGCTAAAACGGTTTAGCATGCAAGAATCAAAGAAAGGATTCGTGCCTATGACACATGGAATTTATCTCTCGAAGGAACAGTGTCCTTCAACACCAGATGAGAGACAACGCATGAGTAAGATTCCATATGCGTCAGCTATTGGATCTATCATGTATGCCATGATATGTACTCGTCCCGATGTATCGTATGCTTTGAGCATGACGAGCAGGTATCAAGTTGATCCAGGTGAAGGTCACTGGATTGCAGTCAAGAATATCCTGAAGTACTTGAGAAGAACTAAGGATACATTCTTGATTTATGGAGGTGAGGAAGAGCTCAATGTAATGGGTTACACTGATGCTAGCTTCCAAACCGACAAAGATGATTTTCGATCGCAATCTGGATATGTGTATTGCCTAAATGGAGGTGCTGTGAGCTGGAAAAGTTCAAAGCAAGAGACAGTAGCCGATTCTACAACGGAAGCTGAGTACATTGCTGCCTCTGATGCAGCAAAAGAAGTTGTTTGGATTAGGAAGTTCATTTCTGAACTTGGAGTGGTGCCTAGCATTAAGGATCCGATAGAACTCTATTGTGACAACAATTGAGCGATCGCATTGGCTAAGGAACTGACCGCTTTATTTTTAAACAAAAGATATTTCAAAGTGTAGTGTGAAGCGATTCTACCGCAAGTGCACGGTTGTCAAGTTTTAGTATAGTGAAAATTAAGTACGGGTTGTCGAATCCACAGGGACTAACGTATACGTACCAAATAAGATTATATTTAGCCTACGATTAACAAATGTGATTATCTAAAGCAAACTTAAACTAAGAAATGAAACTCAAACAAGAAACAATAAAATGAATGGTTCCGGATATGCGAAGGTAAGTTGCTCAAGAAATTTATCAAGCTCTTCGTTCAACTGTGTTATCTTTAATGATTCATTTGAATAAGCAAATTATCAACCAATTGATTCTAAAGGTGAAAGGTTTTCGCTATTATTCAATACACTCTCTCGAGCTGTAAAGAAACTAACAATAAATTAGAATAAGTCACTCTCGTGCACCTATTTACTAATTCAAAGTTGCATAAATTATCAAAACCTTATAACTCTAAATCTCTCGATTCCAAGTTCTCACGTATGCGATATCATCTCTCGATCTCAATCATAACATACTTCATGAATTAAAAGAGCGTGTTACAACGTTATCTCTCGATCTCGGTTATAACTCTCAGAATCAATCAAAGTTAGCTAGGCTTTGATCTTAACAATCGATTAAATCATGAACAATAGACATCAATACACTCAAACACAATTGAATCAATATATCAAACACAATGATACTAAATCTCAATAAAATAAACTAGAATTGTTTCAAATCAAATACAAAAGAAGTTTAATCGTCTCTCGACCTCAAAAACATCAATTGAAAATTAATATGAAATAGATTAAAGTCTAGAAAGACGATAAACGGCGGAATGAATCCGTGCGTAGCACCGCAATCTCTTCTCTTGCTCCTTCCTTGCACTCCGGAATTGATTGGCTTTGGCTCGGACGAAGAACCGGAAGAACGGATCTCCTTGGCGGCGGCTAGGGTTCTTCTTTGTTCAGAAATCTCGTCTGGTATCGTGCTCTCTTCGGAATGAATCAAAATTCCCGCTTAAAACCCCCACAATCACGATAAAAAAGGAAAATAAAATCTTCAGGATTTCGCGTCTCGATCGATCGGAAGGTTTTCTCGATCGATCGGTGCACTGTTCATGCCAGCTTTTGAAACTCACTGTCTCGCTCGATCGATCGAGATTTTCCACCGATCGATCGAGACTTTAATAAAATTTGCTCTGGAGTCACTGCCTCGCTCGATCGATCGGAAATTTGTACCGATCGACCGAGACTTGAAATTCTTTGATGCTCAACTCTATGCCTGGCTCGATCGATCGAGAGTAAATCTCGATCGATCGAGATTCCGAAAATTTCATTTCCTAAATTTCAGTTCTTTCTCGCCTCGATTTCGCCCGTTATCTTCATATTGGCTCATTTCTTCCACTTCCGGTCTATTTTCGTGAAACAAAGAATAAACACCAAAAAGCATAATATCATCCAGGAAAAAGAACGGAAAGTAGGAAGAATTTACAGTTAAAAACACTCAAAATCTAAGCCTATCAACTCCCCCAAACTTAGACTTGATCGTCATCGAGCAAGCAATAAGCTCAAAAAGAAAAGTTAAACTCGATACTAAGCATGAATCATCTTTACAACATACGTAAAATCTCAGAAATCCTACTTACACATCAATAGAAGTCCTTCAACACTTAACAAGAAGCAATTTCTCCTAAGTTAAACAATACATCACAACATCGGAACGTGCGTGTGTGCTATTGTCAAACATGAGTTACATACATATCTTTAAGATCAACATGTGCCATATCAACTCCTAGTCAAGATTACTTTGAACTACTCTACAAATTTACTATCCAGCACTTCTCCACTAATGTAATTATTCCCTAGACTTGGATCAAGAGGACTTTAAAAGCTTTTAACGTTAGGCCTTTTGGTGTCGGCTCCAAAGAAAAGGTAGGATAGAAGCAAAGAAGAGAGTATAACAGAATCAGTTCAAAATCTTCTCACATAAATATTGAGCTTCTCTTCACATTTTCTAGCCTTGGCCACTTTGGGTCTTATTTAACTTTTCTTTTCAAGGCTTTTTCTCTACATCTTTTCTTTTTCTTTGCTCATTCTTTTGTTCATTTCATTTCTTTCACAATGAACTTCTCAACATATAACAATTTAATGCAATGAATGAGATTGATTATACTCTCCTAGGGATGGATGAAATTGTTCTTTTAGGCTCAAACCAAGGTGGGTATAATGAGTTTGACAAGAATGCCGAATGGGGGTCTAATCATATGCAATGCATATACCATTCTTTTTCAATAAGGCTCAAAAGGGGACACTAAGGAATAATGTATACAAGGTAGGCTTGAAAGGCACAAACGGTCCAAAGATCGCCTAAATCATCTCCAAGTCTAGTTCCTAATTATAAATTTCGCCTCAAAGTGCTTTCACTAAACTGTAGAGTTATCTAAGATACTCAAGACTCATCATAGTTAACACAAGTTTTCAATTTAATCAATACATACTTCACTCAATCATGACTCAATAAGTGCTCAAATTATTCCTCAGTTTTGACATGTAGTTAACAAAGGATATATACAAACAAGTTAAGCATTCCATGACTCCTATCTAGATGAGGATTAATTTCATCATGTATTACCGTTGCAATTCCAACTCATCAATTCTCAAGAATAACTCAATCAATAAAAAAATTTTTGTTGGTAATGCTCAAGGATGAATCAGTCTCAACATCATGCAGTCATGCTAGGAAAAGAAACAAGACAAGTAGCAGAATGTGCAAAAGCAGGATATATACAAATACTCAAAACCCCCCCCCCCCCCCCCCCCCCCCCCCCCCCCCCCCCCCAAACTTAGCATGTGAATTGCCCTCAATGAACAATAAAAATAAATGCAAAGGCAAAGACACATACCATGACGACGATCGTCACTGATCGTCGTCCTCATCATGCTCCGGAGGGGGGACTGGGTAGTGGTGCTCCTCGCCCTGATATGGCGGAAATGGTGGGTACTCAGAAGGTGGAGGTGCATGCGGATGATAAGGTGCAAAATGTGGCTCCGGCGGGAACTGGAAACCTGGAAAGCCCTGGGCCATGGCAGTGTTCCATGCACTCTGATAGTGCATGAACTCCATCTGACGCTGAGCTACCTGCTCATGGTCCATCTGCAGTGCTCTCTGCATGCTGTGAATGCTCTGCTGCTCCAGGCGAATATCTTGGAGATCCCTATGAAGAGAGTCCAGAGTAACACGTGTATGTTCTGCAGCAGAGGATGATGCTCCAGCTTGTGTAGTGTCCGAAGGTCTTCGTCGACCCGTAGGAGGTGGTGGAGTGTCCACAATGATCGGTGTCTTCGGCGGAAGTAGCTCCTCGTCTTCCCCCCATGTCACTCCGTACCGCTGACATAAAGCAGTGATCGTGGATGGAAACGGTAGTGCGGAGGTCGGTGAGCTGCTCCCAATTTCTGCAATGTGATCAGCAATGATCTCGCCGAAGTCCACTTCCTTCCCTGAGAGGATGGCATATACCAGGACCACTCTGTCTTTTGTCACCTCAGAAGTGTGGGTCGAAGGCATGACCCGCGAGGCGACAAATGAAAACCATGCTTGGGCCTCTGGCTTCAAATGTTTCTTTAGAACCAACTGTGGCTCTGCTTTATCATTCCTTTGCCAATCCACTCCCGGCTTGCCAATAACTGTCAATACCTCATCGTAGTCAATCCTGCTACTCTTGAAAGATTGGTATGCACAGTTTTGAAGTAAAGGCATCCGGTGAATATTGTTGATTGCGGCTCGATCCACCAACACATCTTTCCCTCGAACATAAACACTTACTTGGTGCCCTGGTCTAACAGCTCGAAGATTTGTGTAAAACTCCCTTACCAGCGGCACCACAGCATCAATCGGTGTCTGAACGAATTGAAACCACCCTTTTCGCCGGACTGTCCTAATGACAGGACATTCCAATTTATCCATGCTCATTCCCCTTTCACGGCTCAGGGGTTTCTTATGGTAGGTGGGGTATAATTCAGCAATTGTGGCATTGAGAAACTTCTTTTCATCATATCCTGGCTCAGAAATAGTGGCCTCCACCTGCTTTTGCTTTTGGGAAGCTTCCGCCTGCTTTGACCTCTTTCTGGATGACATTTTCTTGCTAAATGATTCCCAACTAACTCAATTAAATCCAACTCTCCAAAAAACACTATAAATCTTCCTCCTTAATATCCCTTCTTAACCCAATTTGACTATAATTCAAGAAATGTCACCAAAAGCTACAATATTTAAGAATTGGAAACCAATTACCGCTTAAAAATCTGATCTTGGAAAGATTTGGCACTTGGCTTGGAATTCCCTTTTTTGATGTACTTCTACCCAATTTGCCTTGCAATTCTTCAAATCTGCAATGAAAATCTCATTAAAACAAATATTACTTCCCAGATTTGAAGTAAATTTAAATTTGAAGGAAAAAATGATGAGATTTTGAAAAGGTGGCTAGGGTTCTATTGTGGAGAGGAGAAAAATTGATTTTAAAATGAGAAGGCTGCTGCGTCTGTGCCCTGTTATTTTTCAAAATTTTCTCTCGCTCGATCGATCGGAAAAATTCTCGATCGATCGAGCGAGGCAGTAGGCACAATGTCTTTTTAAGAAATCGGGCGATCGATCGAGATTTTGTCTCGATCGATCGCCAGCGGCAGCAAACAAAATTTGAATTTTTTTTTTTTTCTCAACATCTTTCTCTCGGATTGCCTCGCCTACAACCAACTTGCTCTTGCTTTCACACCTGCAATAGAAAATACACGAATTCATTCCCAGACAAACTCAAAACAAACAAACTAACAAAAACACATCAAAACACGAAATCAAAAACAAAACTCGAGGAAGGAAAAACGGAAGTTCTTAATTTATAGTCCCAAGCTGGACTGTCACCTCCTCGTCTTCTCAATTTGATGGCTCCTTTGGATTCTTTACAGAATCACTCGGGAGCGTACCTTGCGTCCTCCCAGATATCAACGTGGCCAACTGCCCTATCTGCACTTCCAAATTTTTAATAGATGCATCCTGATTCTGCATCCTCACCTCCGTTGATGAAATCAGCTTTGCCATCAGTTCCTCCATACTCGGCTTTTGTGTGAACCCTGCCTGCGGTTGAGGGTTCAACACATTTTCTTGATTCGACCATCTCAAATTCGGATGGTTCCTCCATGGTTGGTTATAATTCGAGTAGGAATTATGGGGCGGCCTGTTACCTACAAAATTAACAGCCTCAACAGATTGGTTAAATTGGTTACCTGCCTGGCACTCGATGCTAGGATGACTGCCTCCACACAGCTCACAGAAAATAGTTTGAGCTTGCATTGCTGCTGCTCCCATGCTATCTATCTTCCGGTTCATGGCTTCTAATTGAACCGAAAGAGCAGTGATCTCGTCCACTTGATGGACTCCCATTGGCTTCTGTGGCGTGCTCCTCTCTGATTGCCACTGATAACTGTTGCACGCCATTTCCTCGAACAAGCTATATGCCTCTTCCGGCGTCTTCCTCATTATGGATCCCCCAGATGCTGCATCAATCATTGAACGGTTAGAAGAAAATAAACCGTTATAGAACATTTGTACCTGCAGCCATATGGGTAGACCATGGTGTGGGCATCTCCTCAACAACTCCTTAAAACGATCCCACGCTTCATACAACGTCTCGGGGTCAAACTGCCCAAAAGTCGTGATATCGTTCCGCATCTTCGCCGTCTTGGAAGGGGGAAAGTACTTTGACAAAAATGCTTTTGGCATCCCCTCCCATGTTGTTATAGAACCTGCAGGTAGTGAATTCAACCATGCCTTAGCTTTGTCTCGTAATGAAAATGGGAAAAGTCTTAACCTGATGGCGTCATCAGAGACGCCATTGTGTTTGAATGTGTCACAAATCTCCAAAAAGTTGGAGATGTGATTATTCGGATCATCCGTAGCTGCTCCCCCGAACATAACCGAGTGCTGAATCATTTGTATGATTGCCTGCTTGATCTCAAAATTGTTTGCTTGAATCGTCGGCCTCGTAATACTCGACAACGATCCATGAAATGCCGGTTGCGCAAAGTCCATCATCGATCTAGGGTGCTGTGCTTCGTTATTATCAGCCATCGCTAGAGCTTCTCGTAATCGCCTAAGTAAAGTTCTTTCTATCTCCGGATCGAAAGGCTCGAGAATGGGCTCCTCTCTTCTGAGCATGCACCAGAGAAATGGTTCCTGTACAAAATAGACAAAAGGAGACAACAAAACACACAAAGTTATTAACAAAGATCAACAAAAGAAAACAAAGAAAAGAAAAACAAAAACGCAATAATAAAAGAATTGGCTAAATTACAATTAACTAATCTCGTATGATATTATACAGATTAGTCCCCGGCAACGGCGCCAAAAACTTGACCGCTTTATTTTTAAACAAAAGATATTTCAAAGTGTAGTGTGAAGCGATTCTACCGCAAGTGCACGGTTGTCAAGTTTTAGTATAGTGAAAATTAAGTACGGGTTGTCGAATCCACAGGGACTAACGTATAAGTACCAAATAAGATTAATAAGATTATATTTAGCCTACGATTAACAAATGTGATTATCTAAAGCAAACTTAAACTAAGAAATGAAACTCAAACAAGAAACAATAAAATGAATGGTTCCGGATATGCGAAGGTAAGTTGCTCAAGAAATTTATCAAGCTCTTCGTTCAACTGTGTTATCTTTAATGATTCATTTGAATAAGCAAATTATCAACCAATTGATTCTAAAGGTGAAAGGTTTTCGCTATTATTCAATACACTCTCTCGAGCTGTAAAGAAACTAACAATAAATTAGAATAAGTCACTCTCGTGCACCTATTTACTAATTCAAAGTTGCATAAATTATCAAAACCTTATAACTCTAAATCTCTCGATTCCAAGTTCTCACGTATGCGATATCATCTCTCGATCTCAATCATAACATACTTCATGAATTAGAAGAGCGTGTTACAACGTTATCTCTCGATCTCGGTTATAACTCTCAGAATCAATCAAAGTTAGCTAGGCTTTGATCTTAACAATCGATTAAATCATGAACAATAGACATCAATACACTCAAACACAATTGAATCAATATATCAAACACAATGATACTAAATCTCAATAAAATAAACTAGAATTGTTTCAAATCAAATACAAAAGAAGTTTAATCGTCTCTCGACCTCAAAAACATCAATTCAAAATTAATATGAAATAGATTAAAGTCTAGAAATACGATAAACGGCGGAATGAATCCGTGCGTAGCACCGCAATCTCTTCTCTTGCTCCTTCCTTGCACTCCGGAATTGATTGGCTTTGGCTCGGACGAAGAACCGGAAGAACGGATCTCCTTGGCGGCGGCTAGGGTTCTTCTTTGTTCAGAAATCTCGTCTGGTATCGTGCTCTCTTCGGAATGAATCAAAATTCCCGCTTAAAACCCCCACAATCACGATAAAAAAGGAAAATAAAATCTTCAGGATTTCGCGTCTCGATCGATCGGAAGGTTTTCTCGATCGATCGGTGCACTGTTCATGCCAGCTTTTGAAACTCACTGTCTCGCTCGATCGATCGAGATTTTCCACCGATCGATCGAGACTTTAATAAAATTTGCTCTGGAGTCACTGCCTCGCTCGATCGATCGGAAATTTGTACCGATCGACCGAGACTTGAAATTCTTTGATGCTCAACTCTCTGCCTGGCTCGATCGATCGAGAGTAAATCTCGATCGATCGAGATTCCGAAAATTTCATTTCCTAAATTTCAGTTCTTTCTCGCCTCGATTTCGCCCGTTATCTTCATATTGGCTCATTTCTTCCACTTCCGATCTATTTTCCTGAAACAAACGAATAAACACCAAAAAGCATAATATCATCCAGGAAAAAGAACGGAAAGTAGGAAGAATTTACAGTTAAAAACACTCAAAATCTAAGCCTATCAGGAACCTAGATCTCACCAAAGATCTAAGCACATACTTCCGCGTTTTCATTTCATTCGAGAAATCGTTGAAAGGGGGGGATGTTAAAATATGCAAAGTACCCACAGATAATAATGTATCTGACCCTTTGACGAAGCCACTGTCACAGCAGAAGCATGATTGTCATACTAGATCTCTGGGCATTAGGTATATGTCTGATTGGTCTTAGTGCAAGTGGGAGATTTGTTGGGATATGTCCTAAGACAAGTCATTAGATGATTGTTTATGACATACAATGTATTATGATTTTATGAATGACAAATCATTATTATATATTATTCGAATATCTGTGCAATATGAATTGATATATAAGTTAATGTCCTTAGAATAATATTGTATTATTCTTAAAGATTGTCCCTAGTCAAGTATTATCATAAATAAGGATAATGAAAATGATAATACATTGAGACTAGTATGTTTTGATTGATGAATTGTTCATAGATATGAGATATCAAATCAGCACATGGGTACATGTTAGAGAACGATGTACTGGGCAGACCCACCATGAGAATGCTACATGGATAGTTATATGAGTGTCATAAGCAATTCTCATAATGATAATAATGTATGTAATCCTTACGACTAGAGATCATCAGAGATCCGAACATAAGGAGTTATGTATCTTGATATTGTCAAAAGTTACCTGTAACAGGGTAAACTATAAAGGCAACTATTGGATACACTACGAATTATGTAGAGGGATGTTGATTGATCAAGATAGGATTTGTCCCTCCTATATAACAGGAGAAGTGTTTGGGCCCTTGATCAAGTAAGACTAAAATGCATGGCCATGCTCGAATGAGTCGATATGGGATATCGAACTTATTCGTTTATTCTAGTTCTACTTGGGGATCAAGAAATAAAGATTGAATATACGAGTATGACTATTCCATGACTCGTGTTCAATCTAAACACAAAGGACAAAGGGATTAAGTTACATGATTAATATTATCAAAAGTTCTTAGGTTATGTCGAGTCATTGACATTCTTGCAATTTGGGTAGCATTGATGTGTTGCTAGATACCGCTCATTGCTTGTGACGTAAAATGAGATTTTATGTCACTGCCAACATTACAAGATCCTATCGGGTTGCACAAAAGATTAAATCGATAAGGGAAATTAAATTCATTGGATGAATTAATTAATTAAGAAGAGTCTTAATTAAATGATTATAAGGATTTAATTAAATCATGGGTTTGGGCCCATGAGGCTTCAAGAAAGTCTTGAACCTTAATTAAATCTTATAATATAAATACAAGGTTATGATTTATTATTGATAACACAATTCATAAAACAAAAACCTAGTATCTCCAAAAAGCTCTCGGCCGCCCCATCTATCTCCAAGAAGCTCTCGGCCGCCGTCGTGAAGCTTGGGGATTATTTGGTCGCCGTTTAATCGGTTTTGAACCGTGAGTTTGGTTTTGATTCAAGAATAAGTCTAGCAACTTGTTCTTGAACGTCCCTTGTTCGATTTGGTCGTGTGGATACCGTTGAGGCAAGACCTTGGAGGTGTTGCTCGTGACTCGAAATCGTTGAACGTGGTGCTTCGTGGAATCTACTCAAACACGCAACAAGGGTGAGACTCTTATGATCCTTTATCCGATATGATAACTTTGTATTGATCCGCGGTTCTAGTAATCCAAAATTTTAAATTCCACTGCGTTGTATGCTTGTTGGATTACTTACACTTTTTTGAAGTCTCGATCTCATAAATTGTGTGCATTTCTTGGATAGATGTTAAAGACCATCTTTCCTGCATACATATTACCTGCCACTGCTCCTAAACAATAATCTTTGAGGTTCAGGATTCTTTTGTCAAAGATCGCCAGGTTGAGGGGCGAATCAATTCCTTCCTTGAAAGTTGCCTTGATTATAACTCTAATGGCTCCAATATGAATCCATGAGAGTGTGTTAGCAACTTCTATTTTCACCTTGCACTTAATCTCCTGGATTTCTATGTAGGGGATTAACTGCATCTCAATTTGTTTTCCTGTGAATTCCATCGGGATCGCAAATTCACCTGTTGTAACCATATGGATAATCTGATGCTTCCTGCTTTGAAGACCAATCATATCAATTGCTTTTTCCATTGCTCCAATTGTAAATCAATCGTACATCTGAAGCTTTGGCTCTTCTTTCATGATCCTCATAAGCATTTATGAGAAACTGTGGTATGTGAGAAAAACCTGACGACTCTTCTCTGATCATGTGTTGAAGGAATTCTCCTTCACTCTGATTCTGTACTGATTCACCTCCATTATTAGAATAGATCTCTTCTTCATATATGCTTTCATCTGAGAGGATATCATCAAATTGATACAACTGCACCAAATCCTGGAAATAAACAGCATTCTCGAACTCCTTGGTGTGCTCGAACTGTCTTACGCCTCGGCTTTGGTTCTCTGGACAATCTGTAGAGATATCTCATCTTGCTCCTCATGTCCAGCAGTTACAATCTTTGAAACTCACATTCGAACGAGTATGAGTGCATTGGAAAGTCCTCTTTATTGGTTCTCTGCTAGTACTTGCTTGGTTAGAACCTGTTGACGAGGTTCTACTCCTTGTTGGTCCTGATCTTTGCCCCGATCTGTAACTTCGGGCTTTTTGTTTTGACCAGAACTTCCTAGGTCTCCACGAAGACCTACTTCTTTTCGAACTACTTCCTCGGGCATAAGGATGACTTCTGTGTTTCTTCATCTTCCGACTTTGGGGATAGTTTCCAATGATAGTAGGGATATCATTCTCTGTACAACAAGGAGGAGCTGTTTTGTTAATTCTTCTTAGCTTCTTGTAATTCTTTTGGAGTTTTGCTTGATAGCACCACTCCTCAAGCTTTATTTTTAGGAATGACATTTTCCTGGCCACCGTCTCAAGTCCTCGCGGTGTATATTCCTGGATAAGCATTTCTCTCCATGGACTCCGTATTTTGGCAAAGAACAGTTCTGATGCATCGTTTTCGTCTATCTTTGCCTTCTATCTATACTCTGTGAAGAACTTGATGTACTCGTCTACATAACAAATATCATGTAGTTCCAAGCTAATTAGAGGTTGTCTATATTTTTTAGCCTTCTCTTCCCCCATTCCTTCGAAGTAACCAACTCCAATGAAACAGATTGTAAAGAATTTTGCCATTTTGTCCACGATTTCTTTCAGAGACTCTCCGGCTAAAACTTCATCTTTCGTACTTGGGTCTCCTAGTTCCCAGGCAATTTTGACGACTCATTTTAAGTAGTAAAATGAATCTTTCTTTGCTTAGATCAAGCGCTCATGCTACTATTCTCAATGCTTAAGCCCATTCATTAATAAGAACTTCTCTGTTTTTGAAATCCAAGATATCCATGTTGAGCATAATTCCATATGGATGGATTGAATCCAACTGAGATTTCCCTTATGGCGTTTGTTGTAAATCCAGCGTGCGGAAACGATTCCTTTTTCCAACTAGGGGATCAAAAGTTGCTGAGGTGAAATCTTCCCTATGCGGCATACTTTGTTCACCTTCGGGTGGAGTGTGTGACCCGAAACTTTCTTGTGGTGGAGGTCTTGTTACAAGTTGTATCGTCTTGAATTCTACGAGATTCAATCCCGCAATCAGCAAGATCATGTAGATCTTCCAAGTTAATTCTTCCCAATACTTTGTGGGAAGTATTGAATCTCCTCGTAGGACTGCAATCATTTTTTCAGTCTCCGTCATAGGTCTTTGGACCTCCTTTCCTTTTTTGGTGTAAAAGGGGCTATGTTCCACAGGACGGTGGTAACCATCCTCTGTTTCTTCTCCATGTAGAACTTGGTCTTGACTCCAGCTCATTGACTCGGGTTTTAACATCTCGAAGGTTTTCAAGAAGTTCCTCCTGATGTTTGATCATAATCTCCATCTGACTTTGAATCCGATGGACTTGTGCAGGGACATGGTATTGAATGTAGCCATAACGCTGCACTATTTTTTGGATCTCTCTAAGATCTTGGGATATCTTAGACGTATCCGGCTCGATTTCTCGAAAGGTTGGTTCACCCATCCTATTCGTCTGCTCCGGATCCTGTTGAGGTATTGTGATCTGGAATCATGTGATTGTGCTCAGGATGATCTCTCTCCTGGGCCTCGGTTAACTCGAATTGTTTCTTGAGGTTCATCATATAAAGGTTCCTCGCCACCTTCATGTTCTTGATACTTGGATATGCTAGCTGGGCTAGCACCAATGTCCAACAGAATATTCCATTTCTGGTTGAAGTGTTTAGCTTCAGCCAGATATCCTTGATTTAGTTCTTCCAATTTCTGGAAGTACCACCTGTATGACTTGCACCACGAACATTCGTTCGGATCCATAATATTTCTTGAATCGTCTCCTCCGTATATGTTACAAAATAATATTCAAGATATTATTATAGTATTTCCAGAATAAACATACGCTCTGATACAAATTTTAAATGGATCCCGTTGAAGTAAACAAGCTTAGCAACTTGCTTTAAGGGTATACATGGAATTTTAAAAAATTTGCTTTGGAAGCAACATTTCATGCTTTGGCATTAACACTACCCATTGAGAATCCATGAAGATAAGTTCAATATTATGATAACATATAAGGTGGAGATTATATCAATTGATGATCAGTGCAGACGATATCATAATGATTATACAATCAATAGACGATACTTGAAGACAACTTTTCGAGTTTATACTGTACATCCTTACCTAGAATTTGGTTATCAATTATTAATCCTTCAATAAGCCGATCCTACAAACCAAACATGACAATGATACAAAAATATCATGTGTATAATTCATATGATTAAAAATGTTTATTTTATTTTGTAGGAAGATTCACTTAAACTCCCCATACCCAAACCTAATTTTAACATTCCTCCATATATCAAAGATTCTTTATTTAAACTCCATTCTTCACTTCTTTTTCTTTATTTCAATTCCCTAACATCCTCAAATGACCTAAAAGCTCTCACTTTAATTGCAAAGAACTCCCTAATGCTTTTAGGATTATTATAAAAACACCTAAAATCCCATTTTTTGCTAATAAACAACTCCTAATTGTTAGAATAAAGGGATACAAAACTACAGGGGCCTTAATATTAGTATATGGACATGAGATCCTTCAATTTCTGTCATCTTGGAAAAATCCAAGAGCACACTTTTGCAAAGGACTCACGGTTCATGATTTCTTATATGCCCTGATATCCCTTATTCCAAGAACCAGTTTAAAAATAAATAACGGCTCATCATTATTCAGTATTACATAGAATTTTGATAAACAATTTTATACATCTTTTACCATAATGGCATTGGGTGAGGTGGGTTGCAAATCCACCAATCGGAAAATTACTGCCCCCAGACTGTTTTACGAATGACTCATCACCATCCAACCTCAGCCCCATAGGCGAGGTTAGTCTGCAAGTTATCCGACTCCTTCAGACACAGCACATCATAGCCTTAATCCGTTTCCTACCTTAGGCGTATGGTAAAAATCTGGCTATATTGAAACTTTAAAGAAATCGGAAAGATAGATGGGCAACAACCTTCGTTTTATTCTGGAAATACTTATAATATTTATTACATTAATACATCTCCTCCTAGAAGAAGACTAACTTGTTTAGCCTCTCATATAATGAGGATGGATTCGAAACACATAAGCAAACTGAATTGAAAAGACTGAAATATTACAAAGAAAGAAAGAAAATATTACAAAGCTATGAAAGTTGATAAATTTACAGCTTGGAGACTACAATATTTGTTTGTGAGAAAACTATGGAGAATTTCTGATGTCCTTAGCTTCCTCAATGCATGGCCTTATAAAGGCATGAATCAGGACTTCAAATGTGGATTCCAAACTCTTGTTGAATGTTAAGTGATCCCGTGAGTGCGCATTTATCTCGTGGTCTGGTATCTTTTGTCTGAATACGCCAACTTTTCTCGTGAGTGGTCCATTATTTTGTCTGAGTGCGTTTTAATGGTCCACGCCTTCTTTCCTTTGTCGGGGAATCTTTATAGTATTGGTTTTTGTGGTCCTTGAGCTTTAGGAAAATGTGCCCTCTTGTCAGCATGTCTATTGTATTTTCCTGCCTCTGATCTGCCGGGTTTGGATCGGAATCATTTCCCGAATTCTGGCTCTTTCTGCTCCGGACATGCCTGGCAAATTCGATCTTTCCATCTGACAATATGTGCCATGTTGCAGAATTTTCGGTAAGTTTCTTTGCTTGCCAGAATCTTGTTCTCCCAAAGAATTCTTCTGTTTTGCTTCGAAGAGCTCTTCGGCAAATCCTGTTGTCGTTCCTGTCATGGAATTCTGCATGAAGGTTCCATTGACTGAATTTTGAAAGAACTTGAATGAGTATTTGACTTTGTCCATTTATGTAGACAAACCCAAAGACCTCATGCTCATCTAGTAGAAGCTCCGTCTTCAGTGATATCCCCAACTAATACTGGTACTTCCTCTGGTAACGTCGATTTAATATTTTTTAAGGTGTTTCCATCTGGTCGTCTGAGCTTGATAAAGTGAAAAGCTTCAATAAAGACTTTAGGCTATGTCTCGTAAACAGCTTCTCGTTTGGATGGCTACCTGGTTTCATCCAAACTGGTAGCGCTTATCGCGTACGCCCAAATTAACCATTATCAAGTTAATAGCAGTAAATATGTAGTAGCGTGAGTAGGGATCGATCCCACAGGGATGGATGTATTTTTTCGTGTCAATTAATTGAACAAATAGTAAAAATGGGATTTTTGAATTTAATTAACTACTACTAAGCTAAATCTATGAATTAAACTAATTAGCAAAATTAAACTAAAGTGAATTAACTATTGAGAAAAGCAATTATTGGTTTTCAGTCGACTTTACCTTGGATTTATGCTTTCAATCATCGATTACCAAAAAATATATAATTTTTACTTGAATATTCATCACTAGAGAGTCAACTCTTATCTTACCTTATGCCTAGTTAAAATAGTCCAAGCGTTCTAAATTAACCCGTATCATTAAATCAATCAAAAAAAACAACAGTTAAGATACATACTAACAATAGCTTTCAATTCTAGTAAGAATGATGAAACTTAGACAACATAATCCAAGTGTCTATGTTTAATCTAGTCACATGTTTTTCCTAAGAATTTAACAACACCAACAACAGGCAATTATCAATCTTAGTTGCTTCAAAGGCCAAGCAATAGATTGCATGTATAAATCATTAGATCACCGATCTAACAATCAAACATAACATTCATGGCATGAAAATCAGAAAAGCATAATGTACTCAACAAAAAGTAATAAAAGAACATCAATCTCATGAAAACATAAAATCTAAGGTATTTTCTTCCTTTAACCAAGAATCAAAAGCGTTTAGCTACTCATAACTAAATTAAAAACAATCAAATCTATTCTAGAAAACATTAAATCAATAGCAAAAGGAAGAATTACTAAACTGAATCACGATTCCGGAGCATCAATTCCATCTTCGTTCTTCGTTCTTCACAAAAGTTGAGAGAAAATTTATTCTAATGTCTAAACTATGTTGAAATCCTCTAAAATAATGAAAGATAGTCTGATTTAAGGTCCCCAAATCGTGCAAATAAGGTAGGAATCGGATATAGTAGGTAAAAATCTATCCATGATGGTAAAAAGATCAAATTTCCTTTTTCTCGGACTCTGTGGCGATCAATCGCCTCTTTTGTAGCGATCTATCGCTCTTTATTTTTTTCAGGAGATTTCTTTGGGCGATCGATCACCTCTTTTGTAGCGATCGATCACTTGGCTCCAGTATACTTTGGCGATCAATCGCCCCTTTTGTAGCGTCGATCGCTTGCTCGTGATTTTTGTTGCTCAACTTTCTGTCCATAGGAGATTGATCCTCTCTTCCATGCGATCGATCTCTTCTCCAAAAGTACATTTTAAGCCCTTTTATTGATCTATCTTGAGTCCTTATCATCTCCAAAGCTTTTCTTGATCTTTATTCGCCTTTGTTAGCTCGATTTCTTCGATTTCACCTACATTTACACAAATATACAATTAGGTAGAACATGTATCATATTATCCATCAAAACATACCAAATCGTAGACAATTAATCACAATAGATGTGTCTATTTCTAGTCACATCAAACTCCCACATACTTAATATTTACTCGACCTCGAGTAAATCAGACAAAACTACAATATTTTTGTTGGCTCATAGCTTCATAACAAATTAACTTGTCCTCACTTTAATGCCTCAACAATTTTAAACATGCTTAGTAATGATAGGCGACGAAAAGTTAACAGTGGAACAAGTTCAATCCCTAGACATCTCATACTTAACAAAGCAGTGAACGTGCGTGTGTGGTCATAAACAAGTGCCATGTACAAATTATAGATCTAATAGATGTAAACTCACAATAATACACTAACACAAGTATAAGCTCACTTGCACACTCTTCTCCACTATCTTAGCCACTTTGTAAACACAAATCAAGTAGGTCTTTATTAGCTTGTAGCTTGGCCTAGGTGTTGGCTTTGAAAGAAAGGGTAAAGATGCATCAAACAAGAGAGTATGATGATATGCGCAATTAAAACTTCTCTTCTTGCATGATTTTTTTCAACTTTGTTCGTTTTCACACCTTGTATATTTTTGCAAGGTATATTTCAATCTTTTTCTCTTTTGTGCCTTGGCTCCCCTTGAAGTCATATTTTTATTTATTTTCTCAAGGCATCCCTTTTCTTTCATGCATTCCATTCGTTTTCACACCTTGTATATTTTTGCAAGGTATATTCCATTCTTTCATGTGTTTTCCTCACAGCGTCGGAAAGTCTTGTAGAGTCCCTTGAAGCCCTCGTCCTTCCAGTTCACCTTAAAATCAAGGGGGAATGGGGGTTTCAATTTAGTATTCATGGAGTGGAGGGGATTTACCTTGTGGTTCCTCCTCTTGCATAAGCTCTTCAACGTCCTTCTCGGTGTCCTTCATCTCTTCTTTCTTGGGTGGCATCAGTACCACATTCTCCTCAGCTTCATCGTCACTCCTCTTCAAAGTGATGGCGCTCACATTTTCCCTCGGGTTCACCTCCTGCTGTGAAGGAATCCCATTGGATATTCTTGCTTCAATCTTGTTGAGCGAAGTCGCCAGTTGTCCCATTTGCGTAGTCAAGCATTGAATGCTTGCCCCCGTTTCCTGTTGAAATTGCAGGCTATCCTATAACCTATCAGAAGGAGTTTGCACGGGCGGTGGTGGAGGTCTTTGATATGGCGGTCTATAGGGTGGATGTTGGTTCATTTGTCGATTCCCATATCCCCGGTGCGGATGGTCCCTCCAACCTTGATTGTAGTTGCTCGATGGATGGTCATAACTCCTTTGTGGTGGACTTGGGAATCCTCCTGTTGCATTCACGTGCTCAGTGGATGTCTCTTGTAGTGAGGGACATGCGTCAGTGGATGGTTCACGGCCAGACAGATTCCACATGACTTCATCTTCCCCACATTGCCACCCGCAAGATTACACACAAGAAACGTTAAGTCAATCAATTGGTGTTCTAGATTGGATACATTTACCTCTTTTCTTGGCGGTTGTCCATGGCGAACATATCCAAATTGCTGGGAGTTGGCCGCCATGTTTGCTATCAAGTTCCTTGCCTCCTCCGCAGTCTTGACGATAAAAACTCCTCCGCTTGCCGCGTCCACTAAGTTCCTGTCACCAGAAAGTAAACCTTCATAGAAATATTGAATTAAAAGGTGTTCAGTTATGTGATGTTGTGGGCAGCTTACACACAACGTCTTAAAATGTTCCCAGTACTCATGCAGCGACTCCTCGTGGTACTGCTTCACATCGTAGATTTTCTTCCTTATGTTAGTTTCCCAAAGTACTTCTCAAGCAAGATGATTTGCAAATCCATCCACGTGGTGATAGAGCCGGAGGGTAGGTAGAATAGCCAATCCTTAGCAGCATCCTTTAGAGAGAATAAAAAGGCTCGTAGTTTGATTTGCTCCTCCGTTACGCCAGCTGGCTTCATAGTAGTGCATAACACGTGAAATTCCATCAAGTGCTTGTGCGGGTTCTCACCTGCAAGACCATGAAAAGACGACAGTAAATGAATTAGTCTAGACTTGAGTTCAAAATTTACATTGTTAGCAAGCGCAGGGAAAGTGATGCATAGAGGTTGTTGATCCAAGTTAGGATTCACCAACTATCTCAAATTTTGATTCGCAGCCATGTTGTTCCTCTCTTCTTCTTCCTCAAGTATCCTTGCTTCTCTTCTTCGATGTAGTGTCCTCTCGATCTCAGGATCGTAGTGAAAATTATCTTCGTGATTAGACGATTCACCTGTACTCATCAACAAACCAAAGTAGTAGTGCGGGATGATAATAATAAAAAAAAATTAACACGAATAAATACCAATGTCGTCCCAGGCAACCGCGCCAAAATTTGGTAGAGCTTATCGCGTACGCCCGAATTAACCAGTCTCAAGTTAATAACAGTAAATATGTAGTAGCGTGAGTAGGGATCGATCCCACATGGAAGGATGCATTTTCGTGTCAATTAATCGATAGTTAAAAGGGGATTTTTGAATTTAATTAACTACTACTAAGCCAAATCTATGAATTAAACTAATTAGCAAAATTAAACTAAAGTGAATTAACTATTGAGAAAAGCGCTTCTTGGTTTTCAGTCGACTTTACCTTGAATTTATGCATTCAATCACCGATTACCACAAAAAAGATGTATTTTTTACTTGAATATTCATCACTAGAGATTCAACTCTTATCTTACCTTATGCCTAGTTAAAATAGTCCAAGCGTTCTAAATTAACCCGTATCATTAAATCAATCAAAACAACAACAGTTAAGATAAATATTAACAATAGCTTTCAATTCTAGTAAGAATGATGAAACTTAGACAACATAATCCAAGCGTCTATGTTTAATCTAGTCACGTGTTTTTCCTAAGAATTTAACAACACCAACAACAGGCAATTATCAATCTTAGTTGCTTCAAAGGCCAAGCAATAGATTGCATGTATAAATCATTAGATCACCGATCTAACAATCAAACATAACATTCATGGCATGAAAATCAGAAAAGCATAATGTACTCAACAAAAAGTAATAAAAGAACATCAATCTCATGTAAAACATAAAATCCAAGGTATTGTCTTCCTTTAACCAATAATCAAAAGTGTTTAGCTACTCATAACTAAATTAAAAACAATCAAATCTATTCTAGAAAACATTAAATCAATAGCAAAAGGAAGAATTACTAAAGGTAATCACGATTCTGGAGCGTCAATTCCGTCTTCGTTCTTCGTTCTTCAAGTCGTTCTTCACAAAGGTTGAGAGAAAACTTATTCTAATGTCTAAACTATGTTGGAATCCTCTAAAATAATGAAAGATAGTCTGATTTAAGGTCCCCAAATCGTGCAAATAGGGTGGGGAATCGGATATAGTAGGTAAAATGCTATCCAAGATGGTAAAAAGATCAAATTTCCTTTTTCTCGGACTCTATGGCGATCGATCGCCTCTTTTGTAGCGATGGATCGCTCCTTTGTTTTTTTCAACAGATTTCTTTGGGCGATCGATCGCCTCTTTTGTAGCGATCGATCACTTGGCTCCAATATACTTTGGCGATCGATCGCCCCCTTTGTAGCGATCGATCGCTTGCTCGTGATTTTTGTTGCTCAACTTTTTGTCCATAGGCGATCGATCCCCTCTTCCATGCGATCGATCTCTTCTCCAAAGTTACATTTTAAGCCCTTTTCTTGATCTATCTTGAGTCCTTATCATCTCCAAAGCTTTTCTTGATTTTTATTCGCCTTTGTTAGCTCGATTTCTTCAATTTCTTCGATTTCACCTACATTTACACAAATAGACGATTAGGTAGCACATGTATCAAATTATCCATCAAAACATACCAAATCGTAGACAATTAAGCACAATAGATGTGTCTATTTCTAGTCACATCACAAACCCTCGGATATTTTCTGGAGATATCAACAATTGTTTTGTCTGGGTTGATACCCTGTCTGGTAATCAGTTTCTTCCAAGTGCGTTGGTAATCCTACAAAGGAAAAGAAATTAAATCTTCATTAATTTTAACCTTAGAAGTGTTTGTCTGTGGCCTAAGGTTCAACTCTCCTTCTTTTACCCCAGAGGTGCTGGGTTGATTTGAAGGTTCAGATTGTGATGACACCTGACCCTAAACATTCGCTATAGCTTGTACATCCTCAAGGAATGCATCATCTGCAGCACCCGTGACAGGGGTATGTGAATCTCTTGCCTCCGGGTTAGATGAGCCCCGTTATCCAAACACTCCCACCGTTGGAGATGCAGCCTGGAGGATAGGCCCCTTCAAGACTTCGAACAATCGTTCTTGGGCCTGAAAGCAAACTCGTATATGACCGGAAAATAGGTCCCGATCTGCCTGTTGTAGTCGTCATGCGACCTCAGCGAGACAAAGAGTCCCAAAATCTCGTTCAAGGATCTCTAGGTTTTCCCAGAGATACCTAACTCGTTTGAGGGTATCGCTAGCAATGTGTCCCTCCATCTCGTGTTAAGAAATCTGCAAGAATATTTTTATCAAATTTCACAATGACAATATCATAATCATAATACTGACATTCACCTTGCCATCTTAAAAGTCTAGCCTTTTCTAGTTTTGATTCAATTTTATTTTTCAGAAAAGACTTAACACTAGTATTATCTATCTTTAAGATATATTTCTTTGCAAGTAAAAATAGTGGCTATTTTTTAAAAGCCTTTCGAACTGCAAAGAACTCCTTTTCGTTGATGTGCCATCTGATAACTTTGCTGCCGTCAAATAGACCCCTGCAATATATGCATGACATTTCTCCATCTGGTGTGGCCTTCATAAGAACTACAGCCCACCAATTATCACTGGCATCTGTATATAATACCAGTTCATCCTCGTCGTTTGGAGTTGCAAGATTTGGTAGTTGTTTGCAAACTTCTTTAAGATGTTTGACAGCTTGTCTGTGATCTTCATTCCACTCGAATTTAACATCTTTTTTAAGTAAAGGACTGAAAAACTTTCTGTGGCTTGCTAAGTTGTTGATGAACATCCCAGAAAAATTAACAACTCCTAGAAAACTCTAAAGTTGCTTTAAATCATTGAGATCATCTGGATATCCTTGTACTTTCTCAACAATATGATTCTGCAAGATGATTCCAGATTCGTCGATCTCAATTCCAAGGAACTCGATTTGTCTTGTGACAATTACTACCTTCCCTTCGGAGAGCACTAATCCTTCCTTGTAACAAACATCTGAAAAGATTTCCAAATGTTTAAGTTGTTCTTTCATGTTTCTTGATGCAATGAGGATGTCGTCAATATACACAAACATGAAGTTGAAGTAATCATTGAAAAGATTATCCATCTTTCTTTGATATATATTTGAAGTTATCCATCTACCCATTGGCATGACATTCCAGATATAGTGTCCTTGCGGTGTGGAGAATGTTGTGAATCTTTTGCTAGCTTCGTCCATCTTAAATCCAGACTTACAATCGAATTTAGAAAACACTTTGGCATTTTTGATGCTATTTACCAAATGTTCTCTGCTTGGGATATTGTATCCATCGAATTCCAAGATCTCATTGATACCTTTGTAGTTGATCAGCAATATTGGTTTTCCTCTTTTAATTTCTCCATGATTTCAGACAAGAAATACCGGACTGCTGTATGGATAAACACATGTTGAGATTAACTTAAGGTCAAGATGTTCCTTAAGTATCATCTGCATATCCTTCCTATCTTCCTGATTCATGGGGATCGGTTTGTACCACACGAACTCATACTCTCTTCCAGCTTTCACCTTCAAAGATGTTGTAAGCTCGTTTCTATCACACCATGCTAGAGGATCCTCGTTGTAGTTCCTCTGAATCTTCCTTTTTACTTCCTCTAGAGTAATCTGCTCTTCGATGGTAGCTTCAGGTTGCATGATCTCCTCATGTAATGCCTTCTTTAGTAACAGTAGGATGTCTAGATTAGCTTCTTCTTCACCCTCATCCACATCTTCATTCTGTTCTCTGAATGACATCACATTTATACTAACAAAAGTCATTTTTCGCTTTTGACCAGTTCCTTGTTGTCTACATTGAAGAATCGTGTAAGGACCCCTAGCCCTTCACCCTTGATTAGTGTATTAACCACTATGTGTGGCACATGCTTTCAATACAAATCAAACGGGAAGCTCAGATGATACTTTACCATTGAATGGCAATTACAAAATTTTCTTTAATACTCAATGTTATAAGATCATCATCCTAACAACAAATAGACTCATAAAGTTCGCCCATTTCCATCCCCTTTGTGCCACTTTTCACATTGTGGACTTTTATAAAAATTTGGGCAGAGTCTCCCCATAAATAGAGCTATTCCGAAATAAAAGCACAACACATAACACAATTCCCGGCCAGGGAAGCACAATACTCAATAGAATACAGAAATTCTAAGTAAATTCCCAGCCATGGAAGGCACCACACAAGAGGACAACAAAGTGGGTTTCAACACCCACATAATACACCAATGACTCTCATATCATTTAGCAATTCTACCCCTAATTTGCATGCAACATAGAATGAAAGAGAGAAAGGCTCATGCCTTTATATACAACCCATATACAAGTGTAATTGTGCTCACATGCGAGCATCATGAATATGTATATAATCCTCAGGTGTATATAAGTACTCTATACGATACCGTGCTCCATCAAGCCCTGGTACCACGATCCTGGGAGTACCTCAAATCAACAGCTCGAGCTCAGCTCCACATCCATCGATGTACCTGTTCACCTGCCCCAACAGAGACAGCCCCCCAACGGGGTGAGCATACCAATACACAAAATCCCATAATCACAATAATGAAATTCATAATTTACAACAAAGGTAAATACTAATGAAAATGATACTCCCTGGATGGCAACCTCATCCGGGATTCCGTGTACTGTCCCTGTCCTCACAATCATCAACTCATCAAATCTCAAAAATCAGTAAATCAACACATTGATTAACCCATCGCATGCCTAATCCTCGAGTATCAATAGATAGTGATTCCAAATTCATTATACATGCAAATATAGACATCTCAATATCTAATACTGATTTCACAACCTCGCTATCAATCACAGATAGCTCAAATGCCTAGCATTTATTTTACCAATCCTTCATTATACCTAGACATCTCAAATGTCTTATAATGAATACATGATTCTACGAACCTAGACATCTCAAATGTCTTATAATGAATACATGATTCTACGAACCTAGACATCTCAAATGTCTTATAATGAATACATGATTCTACGATCATCCTCAGGCATCTCAAATGCCCTACAATAGTCATATAAACCCAGTAACCCTTATATCTTGTAAGAGTTATCCTACTCTAGTGTCACGCACGCTACAAGCGGCGATATCAAGATTTGGTCGTTCCTTGGCTATATCAACATATATATATATAACCATACGCACAATATTCAATGCAATCAAAAATACCTTATGCATTTCACAATGCTCTAATATATATAGTAATGCTCGTACGTCGCACGTACCTTAAATCTCCGAAGTCCGAGCCAAACCTTGCTCGAGTTCCATGCCCCGAGGAACGATGTGCTAACACGATAAATAATTCACAATTATTTACGAACATGCAACCCATGCTCAAGCACACCCATAACCCTCAAAATATTGTCAACACACGACAATTAACCTTTAAAAAAACCCGGGGCAGGGTACATGCAGGGAGGGAAACAAATGAGACAATATCGAAAATTGATCAAGAACACCCTACAAATTTTCGAACCCTTATCTCACAAATCGAACCCAATTAAACACCATAATTCACCTAAAATGTGAATTAAACTATCAAAGCAAGAATCAACACCCCTTGCCAAAAAACCCCAATTTTCGAACTCAACCCTACAAATTTCGAAATTAAATTCGAACCAGTAATTCACAATAAGGTAGGGGAATACATCACAAGCATGGAAAAGGGGTAAGGAAGGTTACCCATACGAAGATCGGAAGGAAAATCGACCGAAATCGAAGAACCCTAGAATTTGGGGATCGACGAATTCCTGTAAAATTCGAACTCAATTCGCGACTAAACCTCGAATTGCCGGTGTAGAAAGGAGCGCCTGGACGAGACGAAGCCACCGGTGGGTCGGACGCGCCGAACGGCGGCCGGACGGCGGCGGGCGCACGGCCTGAAGCCGCGGGGGCTGGGGGCGACGGGAATGGGCGGGCGCGGGAGAGAGAATGAAAGTGGGGCTGAAATGATTTTCCAATTAAAAATCTCGGGTCAACTGGTATTTATAGCAAAAATACCCCGAAATACTAATAGTCGCACAAATACATCATGATTCATTAAAAATCATCTGTTTTCAAAAATTCTCTCTCTAACTCCAAAACCCCCTACCGGTGCTCACACAAAGCACCCCAGATCCCGAGTCACACTAAAAACCCAACTCTTAGGTTTTTCACCCAAATGAGAATACAATCTCAACCTCTGGATCCAACGATCCCAACTACCCAAATAAACGAGCACAGAAGGCCCAACACCTCGATTAAACTCCAAATCGCCACGTAAAACAACTTTAGGGGTTATTAGCACTCCGGGATTAACATCTATAATCCCTGGTCATCACAATATCCCCCACTAAAAGAATTTCGTCCTCGAAATTAACACCGGTGTATCACATAACACCCAGGCTACACAACAACATGAAGCCATAACCTCGATTCTTGACCATATCAGAATCGTATTAATAAACGCGAGGATACTTACCTCTCTTCAAACTCTGAAACAGAGCAACTTACCAAAACCAACATATCACCTAAGAGGCAAAACGTACCTCGATGCGGGTCATCCCAAAAGTCAGTCCCTCATGACTATAAAACAACCAATACTTACGACTGTGGATCGGACAGTCATCCTTAGTTCTAATACAACTTAGTAAGAACGCATCATAAATGACACCTCAACCGTAAGAACGTTGACCTCGTGTCAAACTCTGGAGTAGAATAGACTTCCAAATCCATCATAACGTCAAAGAGCGTCAGTACAGCTCAACGCTAATAATCCAAAAGCAGTTAGTCAACTGAAACTGCGAAGATTCGAATCGCTCCCGATTCCATCGTAGATATCATTCAATGACATCTCTATCATGACTCACGATGTCTAACATACATCATTACGAGGGAAACACTAGTATACAACGGTGTATACATACCAAACATGGTTCCCGCTATACAGACCACCTCCATCCAAGGAGCAGTTGCACCCTCTGCAACTCGGATCGGGCAACTCACGGCCACCGATCCACACAAAAGACATCTCACAAGATGTCCACCTCCGGATATCCCAAGAACCACATCCTGGTCATAAATAAACAATCGAGACTCCACAGAGTTTCAAATTTGAAAGGACATGCAATAAACCTATTGCATCCTCAACGCTTGTGTCGTCAGCGACACCCAACAAATCCGAAATTTCCTGCTATCCCTTGATAATCCTAGGATTTAACAATCCAAACTTGGGAAGGCTATCGCATAACTCGAAGGAAAACACCAACAAGGGAAATACCTTAACCCACACAAGATAATCCCTCCTCAAAGGGAGTCAACTAACTTCACGATTATTCCTCATAATTATCGTGTCATGGAGATTCGCAATCTCAAGGTGTTCCATATCTCTCATCAGAGATTTAACCATCCTAAAATAGCATAACTCTATGCTTGACAGAAAGGAAAATCAATAACTGGCATCCGTATACTCACCAGTATACCTGCCTAAGCACTGACATCGCATGCATACTCAATGCACTCGGCTCGGGTATCTACAACATACCCCTAAGCCCCAAACACAACCGTCAATTCTGAGTCATTCCCTACCCAGTGGAAAATGATAACCGACGATCAACAACACGGTGTGATTCCCAAAATCAACACCACACGTACCAACTCACCGAATCTTTCAAAGATTCCCAAATAGGTATAATACTACCTCCTTCCTCACAAGGGAAGTGCCATCGAACTCGAGATCCACTAGTCTCGAACCACCGTTCGGAAAAACTGGATACAATAACACCCATTGTATCCCTAATACACGGATTCCCCAGATCGAGTCAACGACTTGACGACTCTCTTGTTGGTACTCCAACATCATGAGCTGTCCCAGACAAGTCTCACCAAGATTAAACATAACGTATACACGTTTCAGTGAGGCATGCACAACCTCAACCTCAAATGACATGGTGACTACTAGAGTCCACCACAATCCACATCGTATCACCTTACGATTTGCCACACTTGGTTCCTACGAGCAGTATAACGGCTCTAGCAAGCCCCTCATGGTGCTGCACACACACGGCAGATAAACTAGTCGCTGCCTCTCTAGGTTTACCTCAAACCCACCAACAAGACGGACGTTTCCGCATGGCATATCATACCGTGGGAAGAAAAATCAATAGAGTAGTGGGTCTGCACCCAACGTTCCTCTAATGCCGATACACCCTGGACGCTCCAGTGTCCCTATGTACTTAACATAACCTGGTCCTACTCCCTTAGGACCCATCCTACACCTTCATGGGTGGTGTGACCATGTCTACCACATGTCACATCGACAGAAAGCGAGTAATTTCCTCCATGATTACTCCTGTCGTCAAAAACATAGCCAAAAAGCCATTCCAACGAGCATACCTCAAGGGTATCACCACTCGTAATATGATTACCCCAAACATAAGCTGCGGTACAATCACATGTACAGCGCATCCATCCATTCCTCGAGCAACCCGCTCGGTATAAGGGTCACGTCAATCGGTGACGCACACACCACCTTGTGCTCGGTACTGGCACCCAAGGCATACCACTGAATACGTATACTCAACGCACTGTTCATCGTAACGATGATGCATGTCTAATAAGACATCTCCTACACCATCGTCATCGTCATCCCGTGACGATACATGCCAACTCATGGCATCAAAGGCATTGTCAACTAGTGACGATACATGTACATCAGCGTATGTCATCCACTATTATGCTAGTAAAATAGTCATAATAAAACATGTATATCAACGCATGCCAGCTACAATAATGCTAATAGAATAGCAATAACTCATACCTCATCGCTAACAATATAGCGGCCTACCTGTCTCCGTCGCACAATAATAGTACGAAATCAGCACCCATCGCTCGAAGGCGGCAAAATCCTGTGCTGAGTACATAGCGGCACAATCCATCGCTATAGAGTCGACGGCATGATACCTCGTCATATAATAAGTGGCATGAAACCTCGCTATACACCTGAGCATGAATCATCGTCCACATAGTAGCGGAAAGAGGCATCGCTATCAATACACCTGGCGGAATGAACCATCGCCAATCAATATAGCGGAATGAACCATCGCTATAAATACACCTGGCGGAATGAACCATCGCCAATCAATATAGCGGAATGAACCATCGCTATCAACCGTGTCCTCATAGAGAAATGAATATAAATTGACACATGAAATTATGGTTCCTCCTTCCTTTTCCACGTAAGCGGAATTTTTCCTCGCTTCCTATGGAATCCACGTAAGCAGAATTCTTGCTCCTTATGGAAATCCACGTAAGCGGAATTTTTCCTCGCTTCCTATGGAATCCATGTCAGCAGAATTCTTGCTTCTTATGGAATTGAGTCACTTATCAGTAGTGCATTTCAACGCTTCTTACTACTCCACATAAGCGGAATTTTTTCCTCGCTTCATATGGACCTTAGCGTAAGCATTGAAATCCTCACTAGGATAACCTGGACTCGTGAAATATCAATAGTGCATTTCAATGCTTCTTACAACTCCATATAAGCGGAATTCTTCCTCGCTTCATATGGACCTTAGTGTAAGCATTGAAATCCTCACTTTATATTTCACAATATACATATGCAAAACGATGCGTATCAACATGTATCATATCATAATGCAATATCTTATGCATACCTTGATTTACCTTGTGTTAAATGACTAAACACATAATACATGTTGCCCTTGGGATGCCCGTACATATGTATAATCATCATTCCTTTTCGTACTCCATATTTCCTGTAACCTGCAACCATCAGGGTTAACAGCAATAGCCATACGCTATGCATCAACATTCAATACATATATGCAACCAGTTGCATGTCAATACGTATACCAAGACATGTTACCTCGGAAATATCCCTTTACCTGATTCTCTTACAAAATCAGATTCCTTGGCACGTAACACACGGAGTGCCAGACATCACTATTAATGCCATCATATCGTGTTCCACACGATTCCTGCAACCACAATGATTAGCAATACCACTTTTCATATCATAATAGCACATAAACAATTTGTTATGTCATACAACATTAATGCCATCATGCATAATATGTGCTATCAATAACTTCCTAGGCCCTTAACAGCCCCAATGAGCAACCACTGCTCTGATACCACTAATGTAAGGACCCCTAGCCCTTAACCCTTTATTAGTGTATTAACCACTATGTGTGGCACATGCTTTCAATACAAATCAAACAGGAAGCTCAGATGATACTTTACCATTGAATGGCAATTACAAAATTTTCTTTAATACTCAATGTTATAAGATCATCATCCTAACAACAAATAGACTCATAAAGTTCGCCCATTTCCATCCCCTTTGTGCCACTTTTCACATTGTGGACTTTTATAAAAATTTGGGCAGAGTCTCCCCATAAATAGAGCTATCCCGAAATAAAAGCACAACACATAACACAATTCCCGGCCATGGAAGCACAATACTCAATAGAATACAGAAATTCTAAGTAAATTCCCAGCCAGGGAAGGCACCACACAAGAGGACAACAAAGTGGGTTTCAACACCCACATAATACACCAATGACTCTCATATCATTTAGTAATTCTACCCCTAATTGCATGCAACATAGAATGAAAGAGAGAAAGGCTCATGCCTTTATATACAACCCATATACAAGTGTAATCGTTCTCACATGCGAGCATCATGAATATGTATATAATCCTCAGGTGTATATAAGTACTCTATACGATACAGTGCTCCATCAAGCCCTGGTACCACGATCCTGGGAGTACCTCAAATCAACAGCTCGAGCTCAGCTCCACAGCCATCGATGTACCTGTTCACCTGCCCCAACAGAGATAAGCCCCCCAACGGGGTGAGCATACCAATACACAAAATCCCATAATCACAATAATGAAATTCATAATTTACAACAAAGGTAAATACTAATGAATTTAAATGATACTCCCTGGATGGCAACCTCATCCGGGATTCCGTGTACTGTCCCTGTCCTCACAATCATCAACTCATCAAATCTCAAAAATCAGTAAATCAACACATTGATTAACCCATCGCATGCCTAATCCTCGAGTATCAATAGATAGTGATTCCAAATTCATTATACATGCAAATATAGACATCTCAATATCTAATACTGATTTCACAACCTCGCTATCAATCACAGATAGCTCAAATGCCTAGCATTTATTTTACCAATCCTTCATTATACCTAGACATCTCAAATGTCTTATAATGAATACATGATTCTACGAACCTAGACATCTCAAATGTCTTATAATGAATACATGATTCTACGAACCTAGACATCTCAAATGTCTTATAATGAATACATGATTCTACGATCATCCTCAGGCATCTCAAATGCCCTACAATAGTCATATAAACCCAGTAACCCTTATATCTTGTAAGAGTTATCCTACTCTAGTGTCACGCACGCTACAAGCGGCGATATCAAGATTTGGTCGTTCCTTGGCTATATCAACATATATATATATAACCATACGCACAATATTCAATGCAATCAAAAATACCTTATGCATTTCACAATGCTCTAATATATATAGTAATGCTCGTACGTCGCACGTACCTTAAATCTCCGAAGTCCGAGCCAAACCTTGCTCGAGTTCCATGCCCCGAGGAACGATGTGCTAACACGATAAATAATTCACAATTATTTACGAACATGCAACCCATGCTCAAGCACACCCATAACCCTCAAAATATTGTCAACACACGACAATTAACCTTTAAAAAAAACCCGGGGCAGGGTACATGCAGGGAGGGAAACAAATGAGACAATATCGAAAATTGATCAAGAACACCCTACAAATTTCGAACCCTTATCTCACAAATCGAACCCAATTAAACACCATAATTCACCTAAAATGTGAATTAAACTATCAAAGCAAGAATCAACACCCCGTGCCAAAAACCCCCAATTTTCGAACTCAACCCTACAAATTTCGAAATTAAATTCGAACCAATAATTCACAATAAGGTAGGGGAGTACATCACAAGCATGGAAAAGGGGTAAGGAAGGTTACCCATACGAAGATCGGAAGGAAAATCGACCGAAATCGAAGAACCCTAGAATTTGGGGATCGACGAATTCCTGTAAAATTCGAACTCAATTCGCGACTAAACCTCGAATTGCCGGTGTAGAAAGGAGCGCCTGGACGAGACGAAGCCACCGGTTGGTCGGACGCGCCGAACGGCGGCCGGACGGCGGCGGGCGCACGGCCTGAAGCCGCGGGGGCTGGGAGCGACGGGAATGGGCGGGCGCGGGAGAGAGAAGGAAAGTGGGGCTGAAATGATTTTCCAATTAAAAATCTCGGGTCAACTGGTATTTATAGCAAAAATACCCCGAAATACTAATAGTCCCACAAATACATCATGATTCATTAAAAATCATCTGTTTTCAAAAATTCTCTCTCTAACTCCAAAACCCCCTACCGGTGCTCACACAAAGCACCCCAGATCCCGAGTCACACTAAAAACCCAACTCTTAGGTTTTTCACCCAAATGAGAATACAATCTCAACCTCTGGATCCAACGATCCCAACTACCCAAATAAACGAGCCCAGAAGGCCCAACACCTCGATTAAACTCCAAATCGCCACGTAAAACAACTTTAGGGGTTATTAGCACTCCGGGATTAACATCTATAATCCCTGGTCATGACAAATCGCTTCGCCAAAGTTTCGTTGATCCTTCATCTTGGGGTGTCGAAGTTGTCCTTCATCACCACGCTTGCTGCAAAAACTAATAGGAAATTTCCTGTGAAATGTTTCCCTTTGTCACTGGACAATGATCTTATGATCACAAATGGTTGTGAAAATAAGCCGCATTGTCTTGTTCTCTTGTGTAAACCGTTTAAATGTCTGTAGGAAATTGTATTCTACCAGCAGATCAGCTCCTGTATCATGGGGTACCATCTGCTCCTCCGATTATTATTTACGCCGCTTGGACTCCTTCATTAAGAATAAGTATCTGTTTGGAAAAGTCTCTTCCGGCAATAGTTGGTAATTTCTCACCAACTTCTTTAGGGAAGATATTGTTCTTCTTAGTAATGTCGAAGATTATCTGCACTTCTCTTCAGCCTTCTGGGCATTTCAGCATTCCTATTGTTTTGAATACATCAGAGATTTTTTGAATCCTGCTCGAGACGGCTTTCTGTTTTTTCCACGGGACAGTTGATGATCAACCTATCATGTTGGAAAGACATTCTTCTTGGCTCGATCATAAGGCTCCTGCTTCTGTTCAAAACAAGCTGGTCTTGTATCCTCATGTCGATTTATCCAATTGTCGAAGTATTAATGATATCTGGTAATACTCCTTTTGCGAAATCTTCGAAGATTCTAGGGACTTCGATGAATTCTTTTCTCAATATACTTCTGAATGATGAGTATTTGAGAGCGCGTAAGACACATTGTATGTGATCGAGTAAGGCATGTTCCCTTTTTTCATCAAATCATTTCTCTTAAATGATTGTATGCAATTCTAAGATAGATGTTGAAGGCCATCTTTCCGGCATACAAATTTCCTGCAACTGCTCCCAAACAAGAATCTTTAAGATTTGGGATTCTCTTGTCAAAGATTGCAGGTTAAGTGGCAAATCAATTCCTTCATTGAAAGTCGCCTTGATAATAACTCTAATGGCTCCAATATGAATCCATGAGAGCGTATTAACAACTTCGCTTTTAACCTTGCTCTTAATCTCCTGAATTTCTCTCTAGGGGATTAACTGCATCTCAATTTGGTTTCCCGTGAATTCCATCGGGATCGCAAATTCTCATGTTGTCACCCTATGGATAATCTGATGCTTCCTACTTCGAAGACCAGTCATATCCATGGCTTTTTTCATTGCTCCAATTGTAATCCATCATACATTTGAAGCTTTGGTTCTTCCTTCATGATCTTCATATGAGTTTTATGAGAAACAGTAGTATGATATAAAAACCTTGACGGCTCTTCTCTGATCCTGTGTTGAAGGAACTCTCCTTCACTCTGATTCTGAACTGGATTCACTTCCATTATCAGAATATATCTATTCTTCGTAGATGCTTTCATCTGAGGGAAAATCCTCAAACTGACACACCTATACCAAATCCTGGAAATAAATAGTATCCTCAAACTCCTTGGTATGCTCGAACTGTCTTATTCCTCGGCTTTGGTTTTCTGGACAATCTATAGAGATATGTCATCTTGCTCCGCATGTCCAGCAGTTACAATCTTTGAAACTCTCATTCGCACGAGTATGAGTGCGTCTAAAAGTCCTTTTCGTCGGTGCTCTGCTAGAACCTGCATGATTAGAACCCATTGACAATGTCCTACTCCTTATTGGTCTTGATCTTTGCCCTGATCTGTAACTTTGGTTTTTTGCTTTGACCAGAATTTTTTAGGTCTCCATGAAGACCTGCTTCTTCTCAAACTACTTCCTCGGGCATAAGGATGATTTCTGTGTTTTTTCATCTCCCCCCTTTGGTGGCAGTTTCCAATAATAGTAGGGATATCATTCCCTGTACAACAAAGAGGAGGTGTCTTGTTGATTCCTCTTAGCTTCTTGTAGTTCTTTTGAAGTTTCGCTTGGTAGCACCACTCCGCAAGCTTCATTTTAAGAAATGACATTCTCCTGGCCACCATCTCTATTTCTTGTGGTGTATATTCCTGGATAAGCATTTCTCTCCATGGACTCGGTATTTTGGCAAAGAACAGTTCGGCTGCATCTTTTTCTGTCATCTTTGCCTTCCATCTATACTCTGTGAAGAGTTTGATGTACTCGTCTACATAACAGATGTCATGTAATTACATGCTATATAGAGCTTGTCTATATTTTTTCGCCTTCTCTTGATCCATTCCTTCGAAGTACCCAACTCGAAGGAAGCAGATTTTAAAAAATTTAGCCATTTTGTCCATAATTTCTTCCAGGGACTCTCCTAGAACTACTTGGGTCTGGAAGTTCCCAGGCAATTTTGGTTGATCCTTCTGGACTCATTTTAAGGAGTAATATGAATCATTTTTTGCTTAGATCAAGAGTTCATGTTGTTATTCTCATTGCTGAAGCCCATTCATCAATAAGAACTTCTCGATTTTTAAAATCCAAGATATCCATGTTGAGCATAAGTCTGTATGGATGTATCGAATCTAACTGAGATCTACCGTAAGGCGTTTGATGCATGTCTGGCCTGCGGGAACGATTTCTTGTTCCAACTGGGGATCTAAAGTTGCTCCAGAGGTAAAATCTTCCTGATGAGGCATTCTTTGATCTCCATCGGGTGGTGGATTGTGTGACCCAAAACTTTCCTGTGTTGGTGGAAGTTGAGGAATCTCGCCAACTTGATTTGTTTTTAGGTCTACGAGATTCAATCCCGCAAACGAATCAGCAAGATCACGTAGATCTTCCAGGTTGATTCTTTCCATTACTTTGTAGAAAGTATTGGTTCTCCTCGTAGGACTGCAATCATTTTTTCAGTCTTCGTCAAAGGCCTTCTGACTTCCTCCGTTTTCCTTTTTTGATGTAAAAGGGGTTCTGTCCATAGGACGGTAGTAACCACCATCCTTTTCTTCTTCCTGAAGGACTTGGTCGTGACTCCAACTCCTTGACTCGTGCTTGAACATCTCGGAGGTTTTCAAGGATTTCCTCATGATGTTTGATCATAATTTTCATCTGAAGTTGGATCTTATGGATCTGTGCAGGGACATGGTATTGTAAATACCCCTAACGCTGCACTGTCTTCTGAATCTCTGTAAGATCTTGGGACATCTTAGAAGTATCCGGCTCGATTTCTCGAAAGGTTGGTTCTCCCATCCTAATCGTCTGATCCGGACCCTGTTGGATCATTGGGGTCTGAAATAACGTCCTCATGTTCAGGATGATCGTCTTCCTGAAATTCGGTTAACTAGAACTGTAGTTTGAGGTTCACTTGATGAAGCCTCTTAGCCATCCTTTCCAGTTTTTTGTAATGGTTTATGCTAGGTAGGCATAATCCTATTCCTCGCAGTAATTCCACTTATGGTTGAAGCGTTGAGCTTTCGCCATATGCTTTTGATTTACTTCTTTCAATTTCTGGAAGTACCACCTGTATGAGTGACACCTAGAACATTCGTTCGGATCCATATGCTCGTGTATAGTCTCCCCCGTTAAAGGATAATATTAATATTCAAAATATTATTTTAGTATTTCCAGAATAAACCTGGCTCTAATATCATTTTGAGACGGGATCGCGAAGGAAAAGGGTTATTAGAAAAAATGGTAAAACTTTGGATAATATTTGAAAAGTATTTAAAACTCTAGGGGGTATCAAGCAATTAATCCAATTTCTACTTTAAAATGGTAAATTGGTAAAAGTGTTGTGGGGGTAGGGAGTTAAGATTAAAATGAAAGTATAATTGAGAAGTAAAAACATAAGAGTGGATAATAGGAGTAAAGTTAAAGAAAGTTAGGGTTTAGAGATTTTTCATGAGTTTACCCTCGTGAGATAGCTCGGCTCGCTTTATACCCCTGAAGATGGGTAATGAACTCGAGCTCAAGATATAATGATCCACGCATGCATGAAAACTTGGGCAACGTAAAAGCAAAATTAAGCCGATAGAGAGTGACCAGTTGACACAAAGCATATCCCAAATACAAATATCACATAGCTACATGCTGAGCCAAGAATTTATAAATGTTTCAGCTCCTCTTCTACGAGTTCAATACAACGATATAAAACCAACTCCACAGGGTTCAGCGCACATATTGCAACAGATGCTAAGTCATGATCCCGATTTCTTTGGTTCTCGGCCTCCATCAATGACACTAAAGTACGCAGAGGAAGAAACCATTCGTTGTAGGCCTTTTGCAAAATGTCCTTGGACAATATCCCAGTGTAGTTTGACTTCCCTATCACACAATCTCAATGATATCAATAATCGATAATGAAATAATTCTGATAAAGGCCTATTGGTTTTTGTGCCTTCAACTTAAAATAAGCATAATCATTTAGTCGCACAGTCCAAACTTAAGTATTTTATTCATTCATTATGCTTTATGTGAATTAAAAGTTGAATAATCATAAAACCAAATATGGTGTGCTTATTATAACTTTGTCCAAGTTAACTTTGGCGCTTCTTTACTTTGAGCTTACAAGTCATACTTACGTCCCTTATTGTATGGATTTGTTACATGATCCACAGTGGCTCGAAATAAAATGTAGAGTGGATAATAAGGTTGACAGCTCTCTCAATTAAAGAGCTAGTTTTTTTTGTACTCGGACCTCCTATTGGACCGGCCTAACATCGGTTTTTTTGTCGAGAGCCGAGGCAGCATAAGAGGCGACATGAGAAATCACCGTCGGGGAAATGTCTTAACGTAGCTCATGTTTACATTATGCTAAGATTAAGATACATGCACTGAACATGAACACGTTATGCTAAGATTAAGATACATGCACTGAACATGAACACTGATAAAATAGTTTAAGCCACTCAAAGTAGTATGCCATGGGCATTGACTTCTCAAGGAATCTGGAAATGCTACATGAACAATATAAGTTCCACAATATAATGGGGCATTACTAATTTGCTTTTCATTAGAAGATAGATTTTGGGATTTGGGTTTTCCTATTCGGACTATGGCCTAATAGATATTTTGCGTGACAATCTGTAATATGTTAAATTATAAGTTGAAATACAGATGGGTAACTCATTGCATCACCAAGTACCAAGGGAGTATACATATCTCACCATGTTACACACAACATGGATTAATCGGTCCTTGTTTCACCAAAAATTACAAATATGGTAATGGTGCAACTCAAATCCTTTAGACATAACAACCCAAGTATCATGTTCAATCGTTCCCCAAAATGGATAATTTTTCATTCCCCAATAATCCATTTTATTACATTATTTTGTAACTCATGGAAATCGAACACATGACAATGGGTTTGTATCAACTTTGAAAGATTATTTGCCGTTTTAACAAAAGTTATAGCTAGTGGTAAGAGTACAATTCAAATTTTTTAAATAGTACAACAATTAAGCGCCATACTCGATTGCTCTCTCACGACCAATTATTACTCCACAACATAAAAGCAATTGACAGACTTGGTGTAGTATTCGTGCATAATTAAAGATCTCTCATACCTGTTGACTCTGTAATCAATATAAATCTGTAAAAGTTAAGGGCAGATAAAACCTGCAGCAAAAAATAAATTTATGAATTATTCTAAGTGCTATAAAGTTTATCCACAATTAAGATAACAAAATGGCTACATCCAAGACCAGCAGAATTACCATAAAAATAATGTTCAAATTCGGCATACATTATCACATTAATTTCAACAAAAGATGTGGAGGAATTAACTACTAAGGTGTTAGAGAATAAACAATATAAATAACATTCCCAATATATAATGAAACTTTTGAAAACTTCTTAACAGTAACCACCATGACAAATGTTCAGAAAATCACAAAATTCTTCAAAAAAGGTGAAATGGGGCCATAGCAAAATAATTGAAAATAGATATTATTAACGCAATTGAATTTAAGAGTCACAATTACCCCCGTTCTCTCAATTGCTTGTCCCTGCACGGCTTCATGATTTAGGTGCCTCGATCACAGATGCTTTACCTTATCTTAATGGTAATAGTAATAATAATTGCAGTAGTAATCTAGTTTTTTTTATTATTATTATTATGCAAAGATATATACTAATAAAATAAAAAGGAGTACAAGTAGTACCCTAAAGTTACACAATAGGAAACAAAGGGAAAACTAAAGACATCTAGCACTATAACGCTAATAAGCAAACACTGGTTTCCTAGTCCAATTTAAAAAAGTAAAAGATAAGTTATTTCTACTGCTGCTCTTAATCCATATCCAGCTTCTAAATTTATAAAATCCAAAGATATTTTTCCTCGATGTCTGGGTCTCTGAAGATTCTTCTGTTCCTATCCAGTCAAATCATCTGACACTGCTAGCCAAATAACCATTCCTTCCTTTTTTTTCATTTCCACCACAATCCTATGTGTTGAATCAGATAACTGACCACTGCATTATGGGTGATCATTTGTCTACGCAGCCACGCATAACAATCCATCCACAAAGTGTGATATATCGAACAGTCGATGAATAGATGATGAGTTGTTTCTTCCTCAATTTGACAAACTGCACACAAATCTGAGATAAGCCCTGTTCTAATGTTCCTGATCCGTAAGTTGTCGTATGTTGGGATTCTGTCTCTAATCAGTCTCCACGCAAACGCTGCAACCTTATTGGGGCTTCCATATGATTTCAAAAGCTGATCGTAGTTCCACATCTGGAATTGCCTCTCCCTGTTGAATAATTTCATAAGCCGATCGAACCGAAAATGAATTTGATGGATCATGATGACATACCCACCTGTTCCTTGTCCTAAGCCAAAGAAATCCTGCCAATACAAGTTAGTAAACACCAAAAAAAGATCATTTTCCCACTCAAAAAGCTCTCGCCTCCAATCCCATTTCCAAGACCACAACCCCCCGATCATTAGTCCCATATAACCCACCAAAATATCTTTATCCCTCGCTATAGCTGCTACCCTTGAGAACTTACATTCCAGAGTCTCCTCCCCTACACAAAGATCCTCCAAAATTTTGTCTTATTACCATTCCCCACTCTTGTACTCACCTCCCCTCCAAACCGCTCTGATTTGTCTTTCAAAACCCATTTTTTGATGTCTCTGCACCACAATGAATAACAACTCCTATCCCACCTCCCCCCGATAACAAAGAGCTCGCACTCAAGTCCCCATAATTTGACTCCAGTACCTTGAACCATAATCTAGTCGACCCTGTTATTAGATCCCAACCCCACTTACCCAAAAGAGCTTTATTAAAATAAGTCTAGATCCCTCCCCTCAAGATCACCATTTGCTTTTGATTTACAGAAATCTGCCCATTTGACCCAAGTTACTTTACGTCTACTCTATCCACACACACACACACACACACCCAAAAAAAAAAAAAGAGATTTGGATGGATTTTAGTTTAGAAAGTATTATTTTTTTGGAGCACGAAACAAGGAAAAGAATAGACCATAAGAGATGACAACATAACATTGACTAATATCATCCGATCCCCAAGTGACAGGCTTTTGTCTCCCTATATGGCCAACCTCTTTCTGAATTTCTCGACCACCGGATCCCATATATCTCGTTTTCTTGGGTTTAAACCAATCAAGATGCCTAGATACTTGAACGCTAACTCTCCCATTTTACAGTTTGGTATACCAGCCATTGACATCAGACTCACCTGCTCCACATTAATCCCAATAAGACTACTCTTATGGAAGTTAATCTTGGGCTAACAATAGTGAGCTCTGACGCTTTAGTAGTAGTGACGCACTCCATAATCCAAAGTCTCCATTTCCGATCAAAATTCATCTTCTTCATCACTTGGATGAGGAAAATCCAATCTACAGAGTAAAAGCTTTCTCGAAGTCCACTTTAAAGATGATTCCACTCCTTATGTGTCTCTATATTTCATCGATTATTTTATTTATAATCACTATTCCATCCAGAATCTTATGGTTGCCCACAAACGCTGACTGTGATTCTGATATCACTTTGTCCATCACTCTACTCAGTTTATTCGCCAACAGACTTTGCCAGCACCTTGTAAACACAACCTATAAGAGATATCGTCTTGTACTCTCCAATCTTCACCGGATTATCCTTTTTTGGTACTAGTACTACGAACTATGGATTTTCCCCCTGATCAATTTTCCATTCCTATGAAATTCCTCCCAGAACCTCATGAAATCCGGCTTAAGGACATTCCAAAAATGCTTGATTAACCTAAATTGTATCCATCTGGACCTGGACTCATCCCGCTATCACAATTCCAAGCCACCTTCCTAACCTCATCCTCATCAAACTTCGCCGTTAAAATGGTGTTATCCCTGTCACTAATTTGCCCAAACCTAATACCTAGTAGTTGCGGTCTTACCCAACCCTGCTGATTGAAACGCTTAGCAAAGTAATTCTTAACCCCATTCTTCACCCCCTGCACCGAATCAACCCACTCCCCCTCTATTTCAATGCCCGAAATCTCATTTCTTTTCCTACTCCTATTGATAAACTTGTGGAAGAAGCTCGAGTTCACGTCCCCTTCCTTAATCCAATTGATTCTTGCCTTCTAATAAAGAAGTGTATCTTTCATCCCTATCTGTTGTTGAATCTTAGTCACCTCTTCCCTCCATAATGATGCATCCCCTATCCCCAATCGTTAACCGTCTCTGTTCAGCTATCTTATCCCATTCATGAATTTTCACTTTTGTTTCTTCAATCCTTACATCTGCCACCCCAAAAATCTCCTTATTCCAAATTTTCAGTCAATCCGAGTTTTGAACATGATTGCACAGCGATCTGATATTGTACGTTGCATGTGTAATACAAACTGACTTTCTTTCTGAATATTTTTCCCTTAATTCATCACTGCATTAAATAGGAATACAATTACAACTTATGTAAGGAAAGTATAACCTATCTATGGAAAGAATATTAACAGCCTAATTTAACATATTATCTGCCAAATTTACATCCTAATTTAATAGCCTAAATGCTAGACTATTTTACATTGTCATCTCCCCTCAAATTGGTGCTGGTCTTAAGCAGCAATTTGTCAATTCAGAATTGATGACGTTGTCGAGTCATGGACTTGGTGAAGATGTCTGCAAGTTGAAGATCGGTGGAAACATGTGGTAAAGTGATAGTCTTGCTGTCAACTGCCTCGCGAATAGAATGACAATCCACTTCAATATGTTTAGCGCGTTCATGGAAGACCGGGTTGGTGGCAATTTGAATAGCACTAGTGTTGTCGCCATGAAGTGGAGTGGGTTGGGTTTGTGGGAACCCAATTTCGCGCAAAAGACCACAGAGCCAAAGAATTTCAGAGCAAGCAGCAGGCATCGCCCGATATTCAGATTCTGTAAACGATTTTGAGACTCTTGCTTGTTTCTTGCTTTTCCAAGAGATTAAGGACGAACCCAAAAACATGCACCATCCTGTAACTGAGCGACGAGCGCCTGGGCAGCCAGCCCAATCTGCATCACTGTAAGCAATGAGATTTAGTGGATTGCCTGTGGGGAAAAATAAGCCACAAGACGGTGAGCCACGTAGATATCGAATAATGCGACGGACTGCAGCGAGATGTAAGTGTCGTGGAGATTGCATGAACTGGCTGAGTTGTTGAACTGCAAAGGAGATATCAGGCCGTGTGATGGTTAAATAATTCAAGCTGCCAACCAATTGACGATACATAGCAGGGTCAGAGAGGAGATCACCCTCGTCACGCCTATATTTCACATTGATTTCCAATGGAGTATCGACGGGGGAAGTTTCATCAAGACGAGCCAATGTGATAAGATCCTGGGCATATTTGTGCTGATTTAAGAAAATGCCAGAAGAATCAGTGTAGATTTGTAACCCCAAGAAATATGTAAGTGGACCAAGATCCTTCATGTGGAAAGAAGCATGAAGATGATGTTGTAGTAGAGTGATCAGAGAAGAATCTGTCCCAGTAATGACAATATCGTCCACATAGACTAGAAGGAGGACAACACTTGCCGTTGTTTTGCAAAGAAATAAAGAGGAGTCATACTTACTTTGCTGAAATGAGAAACGAGGCAGTGTTGTGCGGAATTTATCAAACCAGGCTCATGGTGCTTGCTTTAGTCCATAAATAGAGCGCTTCTGTTTACAGACCGCCGAATAAGAAGGAGAGGAAAGCCCTGGAGGAAGTTTCATGTAAACGTCTTCTTTTAGATCACCATGGAGAAATGCATTTTTAACATCCATTTGATGCAGTGGCCAACCCCGAGAAGCGGCAATTGAAAGAAGTGTGCGGACGGTGGTCATTTTGGCAACAGGTGCAAATGTTTCCTCGTAATTGATTCCATATTCTTGGCGATTGCCAAGAGCAACTAATATGGCTTTATAGCGATCCAAGGTCCCGTCTGAACGAAGCTTGACAGAAAATACCCATTTGCACCCAATTGCTTTAAAATTGGGCGAACAAGATACCACATCCCATGTATCGTTTTCTTGAAGAGCCTGTAATTCGTCTACCATTGCTTTTTCCCAATAGGGAAGCTTGACAGCTTCGGAGTAAGATCTGGGAATAGGATTAGAGGACAAGGTAGCATGGAACGAGGTGGGAGAGAAGCCATACCTATCGGGTGCATGAGACGGCCAAGTCGAACGACGAAGCAATGTTTCAGGATCAGAGTCCAGTTGTTGAACCGGATCAGGTGGGGGTCGGGATCACGATGTGGCGCAGCAGGACGCCTTCTTTCATACACGAAGCCAGGTTTGAAGCGTTGAGGAGTAAAAGACAGGGAATCAAATGATGGGAGCATAACTGTTGACGGAGTCATTGACGGAGCCAGATTGCTGCTAAAGTAATATTGATTTTCAAAGAAAACATGTCGTGAAATACGAAATTTATGACAAGAGACGTCATAACAAATATAGCCTTTGTGAGAGTTACTATAACCCATGAAGACGCATTTAGTAGCTTGAGCCGACAACTTGTGTCGTTCATGTCCTGGCAAGTGTACAAAACAGACGCAACCAAAAGTATGTAAATTTAGATAACTAGGCATGCGATTATAGAGACGGGAATAAGGAGAGGCTAAGTTTAATGTACGCGATGGAAGACGATTGATAAGAAAAACCGCGGTAGCTAGGGCTTCAACCCAAAATTGAGAAGGTACCACCGATTCAAGTAACAATGTACGAGTGACGTCAAGCAGATGACGATTTTTACGTTCGGCTACCCCATTTTGTTGTGGTGTATATGGATATGAATGTTGTGAAATTATTCCTTTTTTATTGAGGAATTGAAATGCACTAGACATAAATTCACCCCCCGAATCAGAACGTAAGATTTTGATATGTTTAGAGAATTGTGTGTCCACTAAAGCTACAAACTGTTGGAACATCGAAAATACCTCGGATTTAGCCCGTAAAAAATAAATCCAGGTATATTTGCTATAATCATCGATGAAGGTAACAAAATATTTGTATTTGGCATGAGAAATAACAGGTGAAATACCCCACACATCGCTTTGTATTAGATCAAAGCAATTTTGAGCACGGGTACCCTGATCAGGAAAAGGAAGAGACTTACTCTTACCTAACTTACATGTAATACAGTTAGGAAAATTAAGAGATGAAAAACGATTGTTTTTACCCAAGAAACCGGACTTTATTATATGAGAAAAAATATGTGAATTAGGGTGACCCAAACGTTTGTGCCATAAGGCATTGTTATGATGAACTGTATTACAAGCGAAAGAAATAACTGGAGGAATTGAAAAATGTAAAAAAAATAAACGTCCCACTTTAGGCCTCTTCGCGAGAATCTTCCCCGACACCTGATCCTGCACAAGACAACTAGAACGAGAAAAAGAAACATTATAATTGTCATCAACCAATTGTCCAACAGAAATAAGACTAGTACTTAGTGCAGGAGATACAAAAACATCCCAAAAAGTAGAATTCACATCAGCAGTTGCATGGATCGGTAACTGATTACCATTAGCAACGGTAATCTGTAACGGACCCGAATATGGGCGAACATTATGAAGATTGGCAACAGTCTTGGTCATGTGATTAGAGGCCCCTGAGTCAATCAACCAAGAGGCAAGGGAAGCGGAGTTATTACCTTGAAGACCCAATGCAGACAGAGCAGAGATAATCATCTGTTGCACCGTTTCAAGGGTGAGAGTGGAAGGCGCATCCGTGGGAGCGGAAGAAGAACCAACTGCAGCTTGATATCCTGTGGTATGTCGTTTTGGTGGACGAGTGGGACAATCGGGAAGAAGGTGGCCGGGCTTCTTGCAATAATTGCATTTTTTAGTGGTGCAATGCTTTGCAATATGCCCAAATTCCTTGCAAGTGTAACATTGGACTTGACGTATGTCCTTTTCTTTCCCTTTGACATGAGAGACATATGCCACATCATTAGAAAATCCTGAATGTTGTTGGAAATTCCCTTGTGTTGCAAGGCGCTGCTCTTCACGTAGTAATTCCCCGAGACAAACATCTAATGATGGAGATGGGTCACGTTTCATTAACGTAGATCGAGCGATCTCGAATTCAGGGCGCAATTTCATCAAGAACTGATCTCTCTTGCTTTGTTCATGAACAGCTTGAACATCAGCAAGGGAGCCAGCCGGAACCTTAGTATAAATGATATCAACGAATTCTGTCCACAGAATTTGAAAGCCCGTGAAATATTCCTGGATAGAGAGATTACCCTGAGTGTAATTGGCAATCTCGTATTCGAGTTGAAATCGCCTAGCCACATTGTTTTGACAATAGACTTGTTGTAAGTAGTCCCACATGGCTTTGGCGGTTTTGTATGGGCGAAGATTTAGTACAATGAGTGGATCGACAGATGCTAACATCCATGACATGATACGAGCATCTGTAATCTTCCATTTGGTTAGGGACGTTGTATCAAGAGGGATGGAAGTACTCCCATCAACATGTCCCCATAATTCCTTTCCGTCTCGAACAGACGAAATTGGAATTCCCAAGCCGAATAGTTTTTACCCGTGAATTTGATACCGAAAGATTCAAAATTACTCATGGTATGAAAGAGTATTTGACAGTATTTCAGTATTAACGTCGCACAATATTAGCAATTGATGAGAAACAAAGGCTAACACTGATGCGATAAAGCCGATCGAACAAAACCCAATATTAGTTTTTGGGATATCACGATAAACGCAATCAATCGAGGAAAAAAAAAATTTCACGCGATGAACAGTGATGCGCGATGAACAGTAGCGACGCGATGAACAGTGACGACTCGATGAACAGTGACGACTCGATGAACAGTACCGACGTGCGATGAACAGTAACGATGCGCAATCCAAATCAGAGAAAGAAAAGACTCGAGATTGTATTTGGCTCTGATACCATGTAATACAAACTGACTTTCTTTCTAAATATTTTTCCCTTCATTCATCACTGCATTAAATAGGAATACAATTACAACTTATGTAAGGAAAGTATAACCTATCTATGGAAAGAATATTAACAGCCTAATTTAACATATTATCTGCCAAATTTACATCCTAATTTAATAGCCTAAATGCTAGACTATTTTACACTGACAACATGCCCCATTGTGATCTATTCTTGCAACCACAGTGGTGAGAGAATCTATCGACTCGGCTCACACGATCCATCAGGACGATACCACATATACTTTCTCCCTGCCAAAGGCAAGTCAATTAGCCCTGACTAATTTATGAATTCGTCGAACTCTCTAATTTCCCAGTCATTGAAACTCGTATTCCTGCCTCTTCTCTATGATATTTGTCATATCGCATTAAAATTCCCGCAGATGCACCACCTCTCCTTTATGTTATCAGTTTACTTGTTATTGTTTCCCATAGTGCCTTCTTCGAAACAAAGTTGCATGGTGAGTATACATTGACAATGTTGCATTTCTTTTTTTCTTTTCCCCAAAACCCCTCCACACCAAGTATCCCATCTTCCCCCCAACAGCTACCCATTAGAAAGCTTTCGTTTCTCCAAATGCATAATAGTCCTTCTGCTCAATCACACACCCCTTTGTAAACCCAATTGAAATCCTCGTCTCCCCAAATTGACTTACAAATCCCTTTAGTCATCATCTCAATCTTCGTCTCCTGAACACATAGAAAAGTACACTTGTTCTTTCACCACGAAGTTTTGATATATCTCCTATTCATCCAGCCGCCAACCCTCTTTGTTAAAACTCACAATCTTCATAAACACTCGTTGTCACCTCCAACCACCTCACCTTGTCCTATGTTAATGCCCTTTGCTTCTCTTTCTCTTAGCTCCATTTGCACTAGCCGACTAATGACCTCCCTCTCATTACCATTTGCCACCAGACCAATATGTGTACCAATATCCCAAAGTTCAACAGCTTCCCCCACTAAGCTCGACTCCTTCATTAGAATCTTCTCGTTTGTTTGTTTACACACAGATGTAGAAGGGACCGTAACCGGTATCTCCAAGTGAATCGTGATAATTTCTTCGAGTCAGATACCCCCATAGCTAGTCCACAAAAACGTGACTCTCCAAGTTCATCCAAAACCATGTCTTCCACAAACTTACTCCACTGGCCTCGTTCTATCTTCTTTTTTGCTTTTAGGAGACTCATCCTGACCTGCTTCTTGTTATTATAAGTTGTTTCTCATGCATCTATACTGAATAATTGGCTTAGACTGACCAATCGAGCTGAAAGATGAGTTGTCCAGCACTCCAGCTCAAAAATTGTCCAATTTTTCCTTTTCTCGTGCTTGTTTATTGAACCCCAAATGGCTCTGTTGATTCACCCCTTCTTGTTCAATCCCCTATTGTCGACTGTCTTAATGTTGCCCTCCTTGTCTTGTTGCTGATTAAGAACTCCTCCTTTTCCTTTCCTTTTCGACTCTGACGACGATTTTTGTTCATTTTTCAGGGGGCATATCCTCTATGTTATTGTTTATCGTTTCCCCCCTTGTCAAACGATTCATCTCTCCCTCCTTCAACAAGAATCTTCGGCTCAACCATCGTCTTCTCTTTATCCATCATCAAATCACAATTGTCTACATCTTCTAAATCCTCCCCTAGATGTTCTTCCAATAATGTTTCCGGGATAACCTTATCATCAAAATCTGAAACTGAAGAAGCTGAATCTGATATCATACTACTAAAATCATGCAAGTTATTGTGTCTAAAACCTGAATGCATCCCTTCCCAATTGTTGTGTGCCGAAATCCTCCACCACTCTTATCGAGAAAACCGTACCATCAATGTTCACCTTGACCAGTTTATTAGTAGTATTCTGACTTGGTGTTGCTATCAACATCCTACCACACTCCAAATTTTGCTTACTAAATGTTTCCTTGCTTACTACAACCAACTTTCCGATGGCATTGGCAATCAGATTTAGAAATCTCAGACTCCAAGCATGGGCTGGAATATCTGAGCATTGAACTCATGCTTCTCGAACCAACTGAGTGACTGAACCGTTCCAAAGTCCAATCTCGCTAAACCAAGTTCCTAACCACTCATACTCCTCTACCAGTAACTTTTCCAATTCATCTTTGTTTTCATTAAAGATTAGGACCTTGGTTCCCCTTTTAGGGTATAATCATTGTTCCTTGCAATCCATTTAAGTTGAAATGTTCTTGAGTGTGGAGTCTATGAAGTTTACCAACTAGGGAACCCCTCAATCCATTTCATTTTCCTCTGCATTAGTCTGAAATGTCAACCCCGTCCATCGATGAGCTCGTGGCTCCTGAATTTCTCTAACCTTTGGGCCTTGTTTTCCACCGTCTCCTTCTCCGGTTGGCTTTGCATTCCACTTAGTGTGAGTATGTTGTTCGATTATCAAAGGATGCATGCTGACTGCGGGTAGCCTTGAGGTGCCACTAAATCTAGGTAAGTTCGCTCTCAGTTTGAACGAGCCTATCCAAATTTGATTCAGCTTATGTTCCATTTTTGAGCCTATCCAAATTTGATTGAGCTTATGTTCCATTTCTTTGACATCGATGTCTCCGCCAAATCTCACGAACCCAAACTTATTTCCTCTACCATCACGCTCTGAGGAACAAAAACATCTTTGACTGTCTCCATCTTATCAAAACTGCGTTTCATTTCTCCCAAACGCCACTCATCCGGAAAGTTAGTGAAGAAAAACTTCACTTTCTCCTTCATTAAACATCTTAGCACCTTTTGGTCGCCGCGCAGGGGAATCTGCCTTAATACTCTCGGGTACCGGATTCCATTGGATAGCTATGCTGTTCTAAGCGGAATCCTATTCATTTAAGGATTCCTAGCTGGAAGTGTATGGTAAGATGTAGGGAAGACACTTGATGCCGGAAAGGTTACTTGGCGGCGGATATAAGGATTCACAGATGGATTTCCTCTCATTTTAACTAAGGGCGATGAGGTATAGGATAGAGTAGGTAATCTCACAGCGCAGCGCAGATGAGAAGACAAAATGTAAGCCTCGAAAAATCAGATTGATACTACTGGGCTAGGAACGATTATGGTTAAGGAACAGGAGCAGTGGAAGGAAAAAAGGAATAGCAGAGGCAGCGATATGGTTCGCACAGATGGGAGACAGAAATTTAGCGAAATCGATGAAAGAAGAAAGCGTAAAGAGCGATAAGACTGGGTTAATATCTCAGCGACTCAAAACTATCTGGGTTTGGGTCGAAACATAGAGGAACTCGTTGGCTGAGGGAAAATTTTAAATTCATGTCTTGCATATTAGCGAAGAATATCGGGCGGTTCTAAGAACTACAGGTCTGACACGGCAGATGGCAAATAGCGCGGTGGTGGTGAAGGATGAACGGAATCGGTGATTGACTGATGGGTTGGGGATGGAGCGCATTTTTAGAGAGAGAAAAGTTCAAACTATATGACAGATAAAGGAAAATGAACAGCAGTAGTGATGTAATAGTATAGTAGTAGCAGTTTACAACAACAATATTTTATTCTGGAAGAAATGTAACCACAACATATATACGCAAAGGTGGGATCATAAACCAGCTGACTAGCGACACCAAGAAGATTATAATTCTCTGTTTGTCTTGATGGGCCTAAAAATTCATGCATCCATATACACAATAACTCATCAAAGACACCATCAAGCCCAACTTCTAATGTTTTGGGACAGTCCGCCACTACCAGCAGGATTTATAACAATATATGTCCTAACCAGAAAGAGGATGCCACTACAATTATACAAAGTAAATTGTCATGCAACACAAAATAATCCAACTTGAAGCGCCTTTGAGATATTGTAGAGGCTCATGAAATGAAAGCATAATTGAATATATCAGGAGATGCAAACTGTGCAACAAAAGATGCAACAGAAAAAAATAAAAATAAAATAAAAAAAAGGAGGGGGCAAGGGGATATACATAGAGAGAGAAAGAGATTTACTGCATCACTGTACTCAGGAAGGGATGGAGGTCCACCTTTAGGAGGCCTGAGAACCATCTCTATCAATTCAAGCACAGATGAACTCCAAAATGTTATACAGGAATTTCTATCAGTTTTTCCTACGCGCATTTCCTCTTTAACACAATCTAGAAGTATCGCAACCTGTTGCACCAAGTAGAAATTCTCAATGAGTAATCTTTCTAGTTCCTGTATACTTAAGAAACTGTGTGCGTTTCTGAATCAGTATCTAAGGCTCACCATGGAAGAAGAACCAGTAGACTTTATCAAAGCCCTTAAGACATCAAATCTTACAGAAGTTGGAATGTCCGAAAGTACCTGATTTTAGGAAGCGTTGGATAAAAAAAACATGGAAAACTGAAAACAAATGAAAAATTTACCCTTTATGGGACATCGGACATCACTAATAACTGGCGCAGCAAAAATAAAGGTTCACTATTAATAATTTTAAGGAGGTACGTGGGCCTAAAGTACAGAAAACTCAGGCAATTAATTTATGAGCAAAAACTAGACAGATATTAAAGGTCTCTCAGCGCCTGGTTAACTTAATGGTTGCAAAGCTAGTTACACTTAAATTTAATGGACACAATTGCTTTTTATTGAGTCGTACAAGTTAAGGATGGAAGCAGAAAGACAAAATTGCTACATTTATATCAAATTTCTTAAAATGCTACAAGTTAAGAATGTCACAATTACAATTTTATGAGCCATGTTGAATCAATGTATTATGAGAAAGATTTAGAATTTAATGTAGCTATCATACGAGGGGACTGTCAATATTTCTCAATCTCCAACTCAATACCCCTTTGAATAGGGTTTTCATTCAATTATAAGCAGATTGCAAAAAGAATCCCTAAGAACCAGCCGAAGATCCCTAAGATTCTACAAAATTTACTAATTATCATATCAAATCAAATATTACTATATTTATCTATCTAATATTTATCTAATATCCTTGGCATCCCCCCTCAAATTGATGCTGGCGATCAAAAGAAGCAACAATTTGTCAATCCAAATAATCTGTCTAGAAGAATCAACATCCTAGTCTGGCAAATCCGTCGCAAACACTTGTGCAAAATACTTCTCGCACCGCGAAAAAGAGATAAACGCACAATACCCGTGCAAGGGTTAAATGCACAACACCCGTGCAAGGCTTAAACGCACAATAACCGTGCAAGGCTCAAACGTACAACAACCGTGCAAGGCTAAAACGCACCGTGCAAGGACACCACAAACTCCGCGGCAAAAGTACCGATCATCACACACAAATCAGAAACCCACGAGATGTTATGATCCAAGAACCAGAAAGAAACTGTCAGAACTCGAGGCAAACGGACAAGAAATTCTTCAAAACAGTATTTAACAGCAACACACAACTCCTTGAAAACTAAAACCCAAGTCCAGAAACATCGGAAATAATGTTACAACAGCCAAACAGTATTTCCAGCTGAATTTTCGTCCGAATAAAGTTCATAGCAGCAGCAAACGAGAAAGCTTTTTAAATAAGTCTAAAATTTTGACCGAGACCTTATAGGAAAATGAGTGCAGCTATAGCAAAAGTTCGACCAGTGGAGACAATTAACAAAATGGTCACTTTCTTTGAATCTTTAAATCCCCATCACCATGGAAAACAATTTTATTATACTGGGAAGAGACAATATTCTCACTCTCTCTCGCCTCTTCCCTGAATCTCATGCACAAAGAAACCCTCCATAGCAGAAACCCTAGCAGACCGCAAGCCGCCGCCGCCGCCGCCGCCGCTCGAAGAGGACCATCCGGCCTGAGTGGGATTTGAGTAGCACGCAAAGGCTGGAAGAAGAACCATCTGCGCAGGGCTAGAAAACCATCAGACCCGTCGGAGAATAAGCCGGAATAAAATTGAGACAGAGAACTCGGCGAGAACCCCAAATCCAAACAAAAGAAGCGGCCTCGTGAATGAAATTCACGAGGAGCAAAAATCGAGAAAGGGTGGTACAACACACAAGAATCGACGAAGATCAGAGAGCAAATCAACATAGTTGCAAAGGATGAACCCATGCACTAGTGACAGAAAAACAAAGTGCGAAAAAAAAATCGATGCAAGAGGGAAAATCTACAACGGTCGGACCATCCACACAAGATCTTTTCAATCAAGGAGAAAAATGAGTGTATCGAAGAAGAAACGTGAAAGGGGGGAAAAACACAAAGAAAAAGTGACCACCGCCTGCCCCCAGCGCCGCCGCCACCAGAAAGTAGACGACTAAGGCTGGGGACAGAGCCCAGCACAGCCTGCAAACCCTAGTTCCTTTTTTTTTTTAACTTGACTCTGATACCATGTCAATATTTCTCAATCTCCAACTCAATACCCCTTTGAATAGGTTTTCATTCCATTATATAGATGAATAGATTACAATAAGAATCAGCCGAAGATCCCTAAGAATCTACAAAATTTACTAATTACAATATCAAATCAAATATTACTATATCTATCTATCTAATATTTATCTAATATCCTTGACAGGGACAACCACAATATGAGAAAATATTAAAAAAAAATAATGCTGGTCATGGAAACTGGTTAGAAATACAGAATGAAGCAATTCAAAAAGAGATTAAAACAAGTTCTAAAGAGATGCTGAAATCACTAAATACTTGATTTTTCCTCCAAGTAAGTTCATGGTTAATTTAGTTCAAACGATCCTGCTAAAGCACACAGTAAGACCCCAGAGAAACGCCTCCTACGAAGAATTCAGCCGACAAACTATTTGATGTTGAATATCCTGAAAACTCAATCATCTCATGCAAAATTAACAATCATACACTTAAATTTAAATAAAAGCAAAGGATTATTTTGATTTTAGGTCAGTCAGGCAGAATCATACAGATACAATTAGCAAGCGTGTCAACCTTATCAGTCATATACTGACGAAACCAATAATAGAGTACGGAAATTTGTAAATATAAAGAAGGAAACTATAGCTCAAAGCATCTAGCACCAGAACTTATTACCTTTTTTAATGCAGTAAAAGCATTCCTTCTTGATGTAGCATCTGGAGCATTCATAATGACCATTTCAATAGCCTAAGAGTGAGAATGAAATGTAATTGACCATATGAACTAGAAGGCATCAAGAAAGAAATTAAAATGTTGACAAGTAGCCCACCTGCAAACTGGCATAGATAGCCGGCAGAAATGTTGTGTAGTCCAGAAGGTCATCATAAGAGTGTGGTGCACTGCCATCCATGACGCACAGCAGGAATTCAATAGCATGCCTTCTCAATTCAAATGGTAGATCGGCATGTGAGAATATAAACTTCAACATGTCTATCGCTTCCCATCTACTGGTCCATTGATCTTGAAGTTTCCCTTTGACAGCAGTCAAATCAGCTTTGGCAGCCCTAGCAACCTCAGAATTCTTGTATCCCCAAATTACTGGATTAATGCACCAACGAAATAATAAAGGTAGTAGTTGAGCAGCCAACAATATCAAAAAAGAAGTACAAGTGGTCAATTACCAACCTGCAAGTGAAGCTCCAAGTTTGACATGAGAAAAGCAACTGATATCATCATCACCATCATCTATAATTTGAGAAATGAGGAACGAATAATGTCCCCTTTTTAAAGATACGTATCAACTTCTTCTCAACTCATTTAAAAAACACAGACAAAGAATAACATTGCATACATTTAAATAAAGTTTACCTACAATTCCAAGTTTAGAGATCTTAGCAACCTCACATCCTGTTATCAAACCACTATATGACAATTTGCAATAATGAAGGAACTCGGATAACCGTTCCACCAACGGAATACATCTCAATATTTCACTTCTCATTCCAATCGAAACAAGGGCCTGCAAATTGAGGTTGTTTACGATCACATAGATAATGAAGTCGAGTGACTCAAGAAGCAACTGAAAACAGTTGAGACTAGAATTTAATTTCGCGAGAATTATCCACCATGAGCTGCAACACATAGAGGCCCAATAAAGCATGGAGTTTGTGGTTGTCGCCTTCCTGATCAATAAAGTGAAATTAATTCTTAAGGAAAACCACTAGACTAAACCAATAAAGAAGGACAAGCACTGTCACTGACCAATTTTACACAGACTGCTTGGATAGAGCTGGCAAAGTCAGTTGCTGCTCGGAACAATTCCTCAATATCAGTATCTTCATAGTCTGATGTGGAGGACAAAGTTTTTAAAACATTAAGAACTACAGGAACTGCAGCATTTACTTGCTCGAAGTGCCGCCTCTGAATTAAGACCAGAACTGGAACCAGAAACATGAATGATTATCCACTTATTCAAAGAAAATCCTCTACTCTCCTTTTAATGCACAGAAACGTATCAAGGAACATGATCCTAAGCGTGCTTGCATAATTACTTAAATACAGTTAACACAATTTATTACTGAGGCATAAAGATCAATGCTGTTCAGCATAAACTCATGTGTGTGCTTTCATAATCAAGCATACAAGTAAAAACATTGAATAAAAACGGTATAATGAACCTAAAGCTTTAATTATCCTTTTAATATAATCCACATAATCTTTCAATCACCTGGCAAGGTGCAATTTTTTATGGCTTGATTAAATTTTTTTTCGACTACCTCAGTAAAAGGATTTAAATTTCTTAGTGTGTTGGGTTTAAATGGTTATTCATCAATTCAACATGAAATGCTACCAGAAATGCATAAAGTTCATTTTTACTGGTGCAAGACGCAATCGACCACATTCAGAACCTCTCAAATAATTGCAAAAAACTTATAATATTAAGTTGCCAATCAAATGGTTTCCAAGCAATAACATCCATCCACTAAATTCATCATACTGCCTAGAGATGAATTAAACTCCAGAATATTATCTTGACGAAGAAGTGTTGGAAGATTTTCTTGTATATTACATAATATTGTACATATTTGATTTGTGTCAAGATTGGTAGGAAGATCTTAGGATTTGATTTCTCATTATTCCTTGTTTGGAATATTTGTTTCCTTATATGTATTACACTAGGAGTCCTATATATATTGTTGTACTGCTACTCTTAAATAATAAGATGAATTATTTCTCAATATTGTGTATCTTCTTTGATAATATGGTATCAGAGCAGAATAAAAATTCCTAGGGACCATTTTCATCTTCGAAACATGTCTAAGACCGAGTCATCCATGTCCCCTCCATCTGAAACTCAGATTACTCGAAACCCATCCGAAAATCATCCCATTCAGATCACCACAATTCGATTAAATGGTGATAATTTCCTTCGGTGGTCACAATCTGTCCGTATGTATATCAGGGGGAGAAGTAAGATTGGTTACATCACAGGGGAAACTAAAAAGTAATGATCCAGCCTATGCTGTGTGGGGCGCTGAAAACTCGATGGTTATGACGTGGTTAGTCAATTCCATGACTGAGGAAATAAGTGCAAATTATCTTTGCTACTCAACAACCAAGGAATTGTGGGAAATTGTCTCACAAATGTACTCAGATTTGGAAATCAATCCCAGGTATATGAATTGACCCTTCGACTTGGGGAAATTCGCCAAGGTGAGAACTCTGTGACTACGAACTTCAACTCTCTTAAACGAATCTGGCAGGATCTTGATTTATTTAATGACTACGAATGGAAATCCACCGATGACTGCAATTACTATAAAAAAATGATCGATGTTGGTCGTGTTTTTAAGTTTCTTGCAGGGTTAAACATTGAATATGATGAAGTTCGTGGCCGAATTATTGGGAGAAATCCAATTCCTCCTATCGGGGAAGTGTTTGTGGAGGTACGGCGTGAAGAGAGCCGTAGACAGGTTAATTAACAGGGCTGAATCTGTTGAAGGATCAGCCTTGGTCATCCTTGAAGCTAATATTGGTCGCAAACCCTTCCACAAGCAGCGTAAGACCGAGCAACATTGTGACTATTGTGACAAGCCCAATCACAACCGGGAGACATACTATAGGCTGCATGGGAAACCAAAGAATGACAGGACGAAAAAAAACAATACTCCCACAGCAAATGAGGCAGAATCATCTCCTTTCAGCAAGGAACAATTAGATCACCTCCTCAAATTGCTAAAATCCTATTCATCACCTAATGCCCCTGTCGGTTCTATAGCACAAACAGGTAGCAATCATTTGGCACTGTCTGTCTTTATAACTGACAGCCCTTGGGTCATCGACTCGGGAGCGGCAGATCACATGACCAGTAACTCCCATTTATTTGACTCCTATAATCCGTGTTCTGGAATCGAAAAAATCAGAATAGTCGACGGTAGTTTTTCATCCATTGCAGGCAAAGGTCACATTAAAATTTCAGGATACACTCAAATCAGTTTTACATGTGCCAAAGCTTGCTTGTAGTCTCCTTTCAGTTAGCAAATTATGCAAGGACTCTAATTGTTCAGCTGTTTTTTTGCCTTTTATCTGTATTTTTCAGGACCATACCTTGGGGAAGACGATTGGAACTGCTAGAGAAGTAAATGGGTTGTACCACTTAGATGAGACTACTCGTTGGAAGAATAAAGTGTCGGGCCTATGTAGCACTAGTTCTTTTTCTGTTAATGATCGAGTAATGTTGTGGCACAAAAGATTAGGACACCCTAGTTTTCTGTACCTCAAACATTTATTTCCTGAATTGTTTAAAGGAATTAATTTCTCAAAATTCCAGTGTGAAGCTTGTCATTTAGCTAAAGATCGTCGTACTTCCTTCCCAACAAAACATTACTCTACATCAAAACCATTTTACTTGATTCATAGTGATGTTTGCGGACCATCCAAAATTAAAACAATTTCTGGAAAAAGATGGTTTGTGACCTTTATTGATGATCATACACGAACATGTTGGATCTACTTGCTAGAAAAAAAATCTGAGGTTGAACAAAGGTTTAAAGATTTCTTTCTCATGATTGAAAACCAGTTTCAAACTAGGATTGGCATTTTAAGAACTGACAACGGCACTGAATATTTTAATCAACATTTGGGAGCTTTTCTTCTGGAAAAAGGTATCATTCATCAATCCACCTGTCACGACACACCTCAACAAAATGGTATTGCAGAACGAAAAAATAGACATTTACTTGAGGTTACTCGTGCTCTTATGTTTTCCATGAATGTTCCAAATTATCTTTGGGAAATGCACTTTTGACTGCATGTTACTTAATCAATAGAATGCCATAAAAATCTTGAAATTTGAAACAACTTTGAAAACCTTAAAACAATCGTTTCCTATAACAAGGATCACCACAGATCTACCTTTAAAATTTTTTGGATGTGTATGTTATGTGTATATATCCCAGAGTTCACGATCCAAACTTGAACCAAAATCTCAAAAATGTGTTTTCCTAGGCTATGCATCTAACAAAAAGGGATATATCTGTTTTAACCCTACCACAAAAAGGTTCCTTACTAGCATGGATGTCCAATTTGTAGAAGATACACTTTCTTTCCGGAAAATTATCTTAAGGGGGAGAACACTAATGATGAAGATAACTTGTGGAAAATTCTACCAATTCCAGAAATTATACTATCATCTCTTCCTCAAATTAATTCGGATAAACAATTCATGGAAACACCTATTGGTATTATAGAAAACAGGGGGAGTATTACACCTGTGCAGAACGTTACTGATACAAAGGGGGAAGCATATCCCAACCAGAACTTCAGGTTTATACCAGAAGAAGACCTCTCCGAAGTGATATTGCCCCACTTACCTCTCAAGCAACTGACCAATTAAGTTCCCCTAGTACTGGTTCTGCAAACCCAGGTAATATTCCTTAAACTTCGACTATTCCTTCTCATCAACCTTCGTCTGACCTAGATGTTCCCATTGCACTAAGAAAATGAACCCGAGCCTGTACTAATCACCCTGTTGAAAAATTCTTGTCTTATGAAAATTTATCAAATGGTCATAAAGCTTTTGTATCAAAGATTTCTAACCTGTTTGTTCCAAGAACTGTCCAGGAAGCTTTAGGTGATCCAAACTGGAAATTAGCAGTGATGGAAGAAATCAATGCCCTCAAAAGAAATAATACTTGGATTGTTGTCGATTTACCAAATGACAAGAAAACAGTTGGGTGCAAATGGGTTTTCACTGTAAAGTGTAATTCTGATGGGAATGTAGAGAGATACAAAGCAAGACTTGTAGCGAAGGGATTTACACAAACTCATGGCATAGACTATCAAGAGACTTTTGCTCCAGTTGCTAAAATTAATTCTATTCGAATTCTCTTGTCTCTTGCAATTAATTCCAACTGGCCATGTAAAAAATGCATTCCTAAATGGAGACTTGCAAGAAGAGGTATATATGGATTTGCCACCCGGGTTCGAGGAAGATATGGGACAACGAAAGAAATGTAGACTGAAGAAAGCCCTTTATGGATTAAAGCAATCCCCTAGAGCTTGGTTTGAACGCTTTGGAAATGTGATAAGAAGACATGGTTTCTCAAAAAGCCAAGCCGATCACACTTTATTTTTCAAACATTCCACCGAAGGGAAAGTGGCCATCTTAATAGTCTATGTTGATGATATAATCATGACGGGGAACGACCAGTGTGAAATAAACAGTTTAAAAAAACATCTCGAAGTCGAATTCGACATCAAAGATCTTGGAAAGCTAAAATATTTCCTTGGAATGGAATTCGCCAGATCAAAGGAAGGGATTTTTGTCAATCAACGCAAGTATGTCCTTGACTTGCTTAAAGAAACTGGGATGACTAATTGCAAGGCAATAGATACTCCTTTTGAACCCAATGTCAAGTTGAAGGCTGCCTCACCAAATGAAGTGAAGGACCGAGAACGCTATCAAAGATTAGTTGGGAGATTAATATATTTGACACATACTAGACCAGACATAGCATTTGCTGTCAGTGTTGTAAGTCAATTCATGCACTCGCCTGGACCTATTCACTTTGAAGCAGTGTTCAAAATATTGAGATACCTAAATGGGACACCGGGAAAATGTCTCATGTTCAAGAATAGAGGCCACCTTCGAATGGAGGCCTATACAGATGCTGATTGGGCCGAGGATGTTAACGATAGAAGATCAGGGTATTGAACGTTTGTTGGAGGCAACCTTGTTACTTGGAGGAGCAAAAAACAAAATGTAGTTGCAAGGAGTAGTGCCGAAGCAGAGTTTTGATCTGTTGCACATGTGTTTTGTGAAGTATTATGGATAAAAGGCTGCTGGAAGAATTAAAAATTCCCCTCTTTGCGCCAATTAAAGTCTTTTGTGACAATAAAGCAGCCATCTCTATAGCCCATAATCCGGTTTTGCATGACCGAACTAAACATGTAGAAGTGGACAAACACTTTATCAAGGAAAGGATTGAAAGTGGTGTAATATGTATGCCGTACATTCCTACCACATGTCAAGTGCTGACATACTCACCAAAGGCCTTCCTAAGGCGCAGTTCGAAAATCTTGTTGGCAAGTTAGCCATGAACGATATATTCAAGCCTCCTTGAGGGGGAGTGTTGGAAGATTTTCTTGTATATTACATAATATTGTACATATTTGATTTGTGTCAAGTTTGGTAGGAAGATCTTAGGATTTGATTTCTCATTATTCCTTGTTTGGAATATTTGTTTCCTTATATGTATTACACTAGGAGTCCTATATATATTGTTGTACTGCTACTCTTAAATAATAAGATGAATTATTTCTCAATATTGTGTATCTTCTTTGATAATAAGAAGCAATCATGCTCATTCAATGATCACAAACGGAGGAAGAGATTATCATGAACAATTGCTTAAGCATGCCTAAAAATACTAGGATAATAAGAGACAGGCGAGGAGAAAAGTTGAATTGCTAAAAATAAAAAAAAAATGGATAAAAAGTGTTCATTTCCGAAGTTTGTGATACGAGACATGAAGATATGGGTGACGTTGACCCAGAGAAGCCTGTAATACAAATTGACTTTCTTTCTGAATGGGTTTCCCTTCATTCATCAATGCATTAAATAGGAATACAATTACAACATATGTATGGAAAGAATATCAATAGCATAATTTAGAATATTAACAGCCTAATTTACATCCTAATTTAACAGCCTAAATGCCAGACTATTTTTCCTGTCATCTCCCTCAAATTGGTGCTGGTTTTAAACAGCAATTTGTCAATTAAGAATTGATGACGCTGCCGAGTCATGAACTTGGTGAAGATGCCTGCAAGTTGAAGATCGGTGGAAACATGTGGTAAAGTGATAGTCTTGTTGTCAACCGCCTCGCGAATAGAATGACAATCCACTTCAATATGTTTAGTACGTTCATGGAAGACCGGATTGGTGGCAATTTGAATAGCACTGGTGTTGTCGCCATGTTGGGTTTGTGGGAACCCAATGTCGCGCAAAAGACCACGGAGCCAAAGAATTTCAGAGCAAGCAGCAGACATCGCCCGATATTCAGATTCTGTAGACGATTTGGAGACTCTTGCTTGTTTCTTGCTTTTCCAAGAGATTAAGGACGACCCAAAAACATGCACCATCTTGTAACTGAGCGACGAGTGTCCGGGTAGCCAGCCCAATCTGCATCACTGTAAGCAATGAGATTTAGTGGATTGCCGGTGGGGAAAAATAAGCCAAAAGACGGCGAGCCACATAGATACCGAATAATGCGACAGACTGCAGCGAGATGTAAGTGTCGTGGAGATTGCATGAACTGGCGGACTTGTTGAACTTCAAAGGAGATATCAGACAGTGTGATGGTTAAATAATTCAAACTGCCAACCAATTGACGACACATAGCAGGGTCAGAGAGGAGATCACCCTCGTCACGCCTATATTACACTTTGATTTCCAATGGGATATCGAAAGAGGAAGTTTCATCAAGACGAGCCAATGTGATAAGATCCTGGGCATATTTGTGCTGATTTAAGAAAATGCCAGAAGAATCACTGTAGATTTCTAACCCCAAGAAATATGTAAGTGGACCAAGATCCTTCATGTGGAAAGAAGCATGAAGATGTTGTTGTAGTCGAGTGATCAGAGAAGAATCTGTCCCAGTAACGACAATATCGTCCACATAAACCAGAAGGAGGACAACACCTGCCGATGTTTTGCAAAGAAATAAAGAGGAGTCATACTTACTTTGCTGAAATGAGAAACGAAGCAGTGTTGTCCGAAATTTATCAAACCAGGCGCTTGTTTTAGTCCATAAATAGAGTGTTTCTATTTACAGACTGCCGAACAAGAAGGAGGGGAAAGCCCTGGAGGAAGTTTCATGTAAACGTCTTCTTTGAGATCACCATGGAGAAATGCATTTTTAACATCCATTTGATGCAGTAGCCAACCCTGAGAAGTGGCAATTGAAAGAATTGTGCGGACAATGGTCATTTTGGCAACAGGTGCAAATGTGTCCTCGTAATTGATTCCATATTCTTGGCGATTGTCAAGAGCAACTAATCTGGCTTTATAGTGATCCAAGGTCCCATCTGAACAAAGCTTGACAGAAAATACCAATTTACAACCAATTGCTTTAAAATTGGGCGGACAAGATACAACATCCCATGTATCATTTTCTTGAAAAGCCTGTAATCCGTCTGCCATTGCTTTTTCCCAGTAGGGAAGCTTGACAGCTTCGGAGTAAGATCTGAGAATAGGATTAAAGGACAAGGTAGTATGGAATGAGGTTGGAGAGAATCCATACCTATCGGGGGCATGAGACGGCCTAGTCGAACGACGAAGCAATATTTCAGGATCAGAATCCAGTTGCGGAACCGGATCAGGTGGGGGGTCGGGCTCACGAAGTGGCGCAGCAGGACGCCTTCTTTCATACAAGAAGCCAGGTTTGAAGCGTTGAGCAATAGAAGACAGGGAATCAAATGATGGGAGCATAACTGTTGACGGAGTCATGGACGGAGCCAGATCGCTGCTAAAGTAATATTGATTTTCAAAGAAAACATGTCGTGGGATACGAAATTTGTGAGAAGAGACGTCATAACAAATATAGCCTTTGTGAGAGTTACTATAACCCATGAAGACGCATTTAGTAGCTTGAGCCGACAGCTTGTGTCGTTCATGTCCTAACAAGTGTACAAAACAGACGCAACCAAAAGTATGTAAATTTAGATAACTAGGCATGCGATTATAGAGACGGGAACAAGGAGAGGCTAAGTTTAATGTACGCGATGGTAGACGATTGATAAGAAAAACCACGGTAGATAGGGCTTCAACCCAAATAACTTTTGATTGAGAAATGATTGAAATGCAGTAGACATATATTCACCACCCGAATCAGAACGTAAGATTTTGATATGTTTAGAGAATTGTGTTTCCACTAAAGCTACAAACTGTTGGAACATCTAAAATACCTCAGATTTAGCCCGTAAAAAATAGATCCAGGTATATTTGCTATAATCATCGATGAAGGTAACAAAATATTTGTTTTTGGCATGAGAAATAACCGGCGAAATACCCCACACATTGCTATGTATTAGATCAGAGCAATTTTGATCACGGGTGCCCTGATCAGGAAAAGGAAGAGACTTACTCTTACCTAACTTACATGTAATACAGTCAGGAAAATTAGGAAAATTAAAAGATGAAAAAAAACCGTGCTTACCCAAGAAACCTGACTTTATTATATGAGAAAAAATATGTGAATTAGGGTGACCCAAACGTTTGTGCCATAAGGCATTGTTATGAGGAACTGTATTACAAGCGACAGAAATAACTGGGGGAATTGAAAAATGTAAAAAAAATAAACGTCCCACTTTAGGCCCCTTCGAAAGAATCTTCCCCAACACCTGATCATGCACAAGACAACCAAAACGAGAAAAAGAAACATTATAATTGTCATCAACCAATTGTCCAACAGAAATAAGACTAGTACGTGCAGAAGATACAAAAACATCCCGAAAAGTAGAATTCACATCAGCCTTGCATGGATCGGTAACTGGTCACCATTAGCAACGGTAATCTGTAACGGACCCGAGTATGGGCGAACATTATGATGATTGGCAGCAGACTTGATCATGTGATTAGAGGCTCCTGAGTCAATCAACCAATAGGCAAGGAAAGCGGAGTTATTACCTTGAAGACCCAATGCAGACAGAGCAGAGATAATCATCTGTTGCACCGTTCCAGGGGTGAGAGTGGAAGGCGCATCCGTGGGAGCGGAAGAAGAACCAATTGCAACTTGATATCCTGTGGTATGGCGTTTTGGTGGACGAGTGGGACAATCGGGAAGAAGGTGGCCGGGCTTCTTGCAATAATTGCATTTTTTAGTGGTGCAATGCTTTGCAATATGCCCAAATTCCTTGCAAGTGTAACATTGTACTTGACGTATGTCATTTTCTTTTCCTTTTGACATGAGAGATATGCGCATCATTAGAAAATCCTGAATGTTGTTGGAAATTCCCTTGCGTTGCAAGGCGCTGCTCTTCACGTAGTAATTCCCCGAGACAAACATCTAATGATGGAGATGGGTCACAGTTCATTAACGTAGATCGAGCGATCTCGAATTCAGGGCGCAATTTCATCAAGAACTGATCTCTCTTGCTTTGTTCATGAACAGCTTGAACATCAGCAAGGGAGCCAGCCGGAACCTTAGTATAATGATATCAGCAAATTCTGTCCACAGAATTTGAAAGCCCGTGAAATATTCCTGGATAGAGAGATTACCCTAAGTGTAATTGGCAATCTCGTATTCGAGTTGAAATCGCCTAGCCACATTGTTTTGACAATAGACTTGTTCTAAGTAGTCCCACATGGCTTTTGCTGTTTTGTATAGGCGAAGATTTAGTACAATGAGTGGATCGACAGATACTAACATCCAAGACATGATGTGAGCATCTGTAATCTTCCATTTGGTTAGAGACGTTGTATCAAGAGGGTTAGAGACGATGTATCACGAGGGATGGAATTACTCCCATCAACATGTCCCCATAATTCCTTTCCCGTCACGAACAGACGAAATTGGAATTTCCAAGCCGAATAATTTACTCACGGTATGAAAGAGTATTTGACAGTATTAACGTCGCACAATATTAGCAATTGATGAGTAACAAAGGCTAACACTGATGCGATAAAGCCGATCGAACAAAACCCAAATATTAGTTTATGGGATGTCACGATAAAAGCAATCAATCGAGGAAAAACATTCACGCGATGAACAGTGTTGCGCGATGAACAGTAAAGGCGCGATGAACAGAAACGTCACGATGAACAGTACGACGCGATGAACAGTAACGAGGGGCGATCAAAATCAGAGAAAGAAAAGACTCAAAATTGGATTTGGCTCTTATACAATGTAATATAAATTGACTTTCTACCCTTCATTCATCAATGCATTAAATAGGAATACAATTACAACCTATGTATGGAAAGAATATCAACAGCCTAATTTAGAATATTAACAACCTAATTTACATCCTAATTTAATAGCCTAAATGCCAGACTATTTTCCACTGTCAAAGCCCACTATCACACAAGTATATTCAAGTAGAAAGATCAAGACCAATGGGCCATGTCATCATTTTTCTTTTGACTGACAGTAGCTGAGCTAGGGGAAGGATTACTCCTTTGTATAGAGAATCATCTCTCGGAATACACTATCATTTCATTCGAGTTTATATTATCGATATATTTTGCATTTCATTTTTGTGTTCGTTGCTGTATCTGCTTTTCTTCCATCTCTGTTACATTGTGGCCATTTAAACTAGCGAGCTAACAATACGAAGAGAATGGAGGTAAAATGTCATGCAAGATACGCCCAAAAAAGACAATCAAAAGTAAGAAACGACTAGAAGGGCCTCAAAGAGGGATGCAAATAACCTCAAATAATTACTACCTTTGGCGAGCCCAACAAGAAGTGGTTCGAAGTAACGGGGAATTAAGAACAACTCTCTTGGAGAACCTAATGCCTGAGCCAATTTCAAATCAACATCAGTAAAATCATTTGAAAAATTGGTAATCTATTATATCATTAAAAAAAGGCCAGCCACAGATTTCAACTATTTGAATGAACCAAAGATGATTAAACGTGCCTCACAAGCTGCGCCAGCAAATTCCAACATAGAACATAATTTAAGCATTGTCTCCGATTTCCTGTCTAATTCATGCTAAAATTTCTTTTGCCAGAAATCTATGACTATGTAGTTATTTTTATTTTTGTGGGTAAAAAAATTCGGATTGTGTCAAGAACGGATAAAATTTCATATTTTCAGGTATGCCTCGACTTCCAGTCTCTATACTATTTGTAATAGTATGATGGTAGTCATACCAGGTCAAGATCAAGTAAAAGACAGAAGGAAAACAAGACTATGACTCATTTCATCTTTTATGTGTCCTTGGCCCATGGAGTGTACAATGGTACTATATGACTGGCCAAACATTTGACAGCAAATTGCCCTTTTGGCTCGCACATGTGGCATGAACTTCCTTAATTTTAAGTCATGCGTTCACAGTTCTGTTGAAACAGTCTCAGCACGGATGAGTACATGATAAGTTGAAGAATATAAAAACTGATATGTTTGCTCAGACGCAAACCCAGCATGAGGCTCCTCAAATAAAAAAAATATATCAAATTTTCTTTGCCTCATCAAAATTCATGGATCCACACTATATCACTTTATAAAAACTGAAAAGGAGTAGAAAGGCGGCATTTGGTCTGACAGGATCATCAGACTCGGAAGTAAAATTTTCAAACTTTCATTACCATTCATTAAGGAAAACTTATACTAGTATTGTAGTAGTGTTGTACCAAGAGAAAATGAAGCTTCTTCAAGCAGTCACACAAAATAAAACACAAGTAATTCTTGAAGTACACAAGACTCCAAAGGTTACACTTTTGTCATAACAGAGGACATAGCATCTTCATCTAACCACAACCAAATTCAAACCTCAAATTACGTACAGAACTTTTTTACAATGACATAAGTTAATCAACAAAAGAACTAGTCCGTCCAAAAATCAATACACAAGTAGAATTAAAGTGAGGAAAAACTTGAACCAGAGAATGCACCTCGCAAAAAATAGAGAGCATATCACGTGGGCTACAATGATCAACAAACTGGTCAATAATATTCTTAGTAACCTCAGAACACCTTCGCGACACGCAACTAAACCTTGCCACGGCCTTCGGCAACTCAAATGCCAACATATCTATAGCCTCCTAAAAAGATTCATTTGCTCACTATTAACAAGAAAAAAAAAGTAATATGAACTCTAATACCCCAGAAAGAAAAGGTAAACACATGCGCTAAACCTGATTTAGCGAAAGTAAACAAATGAATTGATGAATTTTCTCAAGGGTTTCAAATCCGGTTCTTCCAGATTCCTCTGTTTCAACCTCCATTATAATGGAGTTAGAAACTGAGTCAAGAAAATTAACAAGCTCTGATAATGCTTGCTCCGAAGGGCTGTTCAGAAACGCTTCAATGAACTGCTTGTACACCAAAATAAGTTAGAAATAGCAAATTAGTTAAATCGCCATTTGCATAATCATGTGTGAATACATACATATATACAAGTAAACGTATCTAACTCTGATGTATTAGATGGGGAGCACGAGTTATGGTTCAGTGAAGAGTATGAACGATACTTCCAACTCTGCAGATATGAAGGAATTTCTGATTGCATATGAAGGAAGGTTTTTTTTTTTGTCACCCTATATAACACATGTACAACTTATATCGTGAAGAAGCCCAACCCATGAGTCATTGCCTCATAAGAGGCCGCTTATTGAGGATTCAATGGTACTTAATTCTTAACCTAAAACTTCAATTTAATACTTGGCCTCCTTGAATATGGTACTTAGTTCCAGATATTAACATTATCAGAGCTTGAGAACTCAATGTGCTCCTATCTAGTTTATATACTCTGGATTTTGAATCTTGACAATACTTTTGTGAACTACTTTTATCCATGGCTGAAATCTGCCCATCCAACTATCTATTAAAACAAAATTCTTTTGATCTTTCTTCAATTTTCCTTTTGCCCTTTAAAAGAGGTGTAAGAGATTTCTCTGTAAGCTTCTTCATCATATACTCCAATCCATATTTTTTGTAGTGTAATTCAAGCTCCATTGCATCACAAATATTACATAACCAAAAGAGAATCACTTCCATAAAACTTTTTCCTCTTATTGATGAAACAAGTATACATGCAATATCGTAGCACATTAGGTGATGAGGTGGATTAGGAGATCGATTTTTCATTCAACAATATTTAAAGCAATGGATGCTGCATGCCATATCTTTTGGTCATATATTTGTGGATAAGAGTGTACAGTCATGTGAATATTGTGCATCAAATTCGAAGTATGACATGAGAAAGATCCATCTTGGCATTTAAACTTGATACGTTAAATAGAATAGAAGGTAGCCGAGCCTCTATTGAAGACATTGTCAAACTCCATGCTTTAATAAAATCTTCAAATTGTTCCAAACTATGTTAGACAAATCTAGCCCCAGTATATTGACAAAAAAAAAAACCCAATAACATAAGGAAAAGTGAACAAATAAAAATAATAATTCTAGTACTTCTGATATCAAATACTGTTGAATATTAAGCATCAGTAAATCTGTCTGGCCTCCAAATATAAGATTAAGGGACCAGCTATCTCAATTTTGCTTTGCAGGAACAAGAAAAATGAGCGCCTCACGAATTCTACATCGATAAACTTTCTAGAGCAACTATTCCAACTTGGTTAAATATGCTTCACGAGAAAGCTTCCAACGGATATTAAAGAAAACGAGTACAAAGGAAAGGGCGCTTGACATCAAAGATCTCCACTGTAACAGATGAGGTACCTGTTCTATTCGCGTTTCTTTCCCATTAACCTCACAGAACATCTGTGCATCCATTCCGACACTCCTGGAAGCTAATTCAACCGTAGAAGCCCTTGACCATCTATGATGCGCACAACTGTACTTCAACTATTCAGCAGCTCAGTGAGAAAAAAGAAATTAAAACAATAACGAATTTCGGAGACTCCTCAACGATTTTTTTTTTTTAAAATTATAAACTTTAGTGAAGTTGATAAATGTTTATATTTTTATAGAATTTTGTATAAAAGAAATTTTATAGATTTTATTCTAGATTTTTATTAATTTTTAATGATTTTTTAAATAATAGATTTTTGTAGACATATATTTATATTAACTTTTATAGTATTCCTTAAAATGATAAAAAGATTTTCATAAATTCTTGTACACTTTTTTTAGAATCATATTATAAGATTTTAAACTTTCGTAGAATTTTATGGATTGAGTATGAATAATTTTTTTTAAATAGAATTTTTTATATATTAATGTAAATAAATTTTACTTATTTAAAAGCTAAGTCAGTTTGATTTATGAAAAAACGATGAACATCACTTTTCAATTTATTGAAATCAAAATTTCATTCATTCAAGTTAGTTCAATGCATAAATAATTAACCAATATTTTTTAAATATACATAACAATACGTTTATCAATATTAGATAAATAATATCAAAATATTGAGAGAATTTGATACATTTTCAGTAGTCTCTCTTTAAAAAATATCTAAGTTTCGTCGATAACAATATGTTAAACATCACTCCACATTTGAGTGGTTGGTGAACATGTTCACTATGCATGTTAGTCATATGCTTCTTTAGCACATAGAGGATCACAAATTTTCCATCAACAAATACCTAATGGTTTCGTATAATTATTCTTCCAAATCCTCTTCTTCCAGTTGTTCATCCACTTCATGTAAATTGATACTTGACATTATATAAACCATCTAACATCAAACAAGGAATTAAAATAAAAGAACTCCACAAGACTTTGAAGTTAATCATCTTTCAACTCAGTTCTCCAACAAGAACAAAAAATTTCTGTAACAATAACCCAAATATGATAAGGATCTTTCACTTCAGTTGACTTGACAGATACAAACAATGATCACAGAGTGTGACCACTCATCTGTAATTGGATAGCAAATCCAAGAAACCAAAAGAATTATTCCAGCAAATCAATTCAACAACAAAAGTTTACAAAATAATCAATTCAAATAAATACATTTGGCATCCAATTCACCAATAATCCACAGATAATCGATCAATTCAAATTATCACTGACAAATTACTTCTAATTCACTATCCTTTTACCACACTTTTGCAACTGATGTGTGATAACCAAATTAAATCCCCGATCTGTTAAATATCTCTATAACTTGAATGTCCAAAGCAGGCCTAATTTCATGTCCAAAATTACCAACGCTTTTAACAAAAGCCCTAATTTGACAGAATGTGTTTGATATTGAACTGAAAAAGAATTGTAAATCACTTTGATTTTTCAAAAAAATAAAAGGATACATTTTGTGTTAGCCCTGAAGGTAAGTGACTGAAATGATCTTGTGCATGTTAAGGAAGACTTGATATTGTGTTTAAAGAAATGCAACAGGAACAAATATATTGCAGGATTGTACATTCTTCATACAAGCCTGCACAATTCCCTCAGGAGCATATACGGATTGGTAAGAGCTTAGGTGATGTGGAGAGATTCCTCCGACGTCGCAGGTTCGAATTCCGTGTGGGATAAATTCTCTACTGAAATATTGTAGGGGTTTTCCTGGGTTCGGGTCATGTTGCTGCTTCTTCAGAAACATGTCATCCGTGCACATCCCTCGATTTAACTGGTGGCGATCCTGAGGGACCGGGATCGTCACCTTAGGATTAGTCAAACGCAAGCCTGGATACCTTGTTCAACTAAAAAAATTAATTTTACACAAATTTCACCACTTCTAAATGTGAGCATATTTACAGCTTGACCAAGTACCTTCTATAGAGCTGAATTAAGTCTTAAAGCCCTGTGAATTCATTCTCTTAAACTAAGGCAATTAAACTCAGTTTACTAGTAAATGTACGCCACAAATGGAGGAAAAAAACAAAGAAAATTTCATCGCTTTTATTTTATATCTTCAATTAACATTATTTCTTGTTAAAGGTGTATGTATTCATTCAATTAAGAATCAAGTTAGAAAATTTTCAAACGATATCGCATATGTGAACCTCTCATTAAAATTGAAGCACTGAAATAACGGGTCATATGACGCTGTCAGCAATCTTATCAAGGAGGAGGAAGAAACGAAAGACTTGGGAAGATATGGTCGGCGAAGAATATTGAGCAGCGTAAGGGTGGTCACTTGCTTTATGATAGAAATTCTCGAGAATCCTTACGATAAGTGAAAGATTTTTTTAACTTTTTTTAATTGTACCAAGTGTTTCAAATTTTATACCCAATCGATTCTATTAAAGTCATTGAAAATCCATTGAATTTGGATACAACTAAACTTTTAAAGAGTTTAAAAAAGTCACGTTTGGATACCGAGTGTTACCTCTCCTTTTGGTTCGCGTTGATAACAAATGAATTTATAGGGGAAGACGTGTTGTTTCGCGGAGTCGCGGTTTAGGCCGGAGTCCGGGAGGATCCTCTCTGGTTTTGTGGATCTCCGATCAATATTGGTCCTCTTTTTTTTCTTTTCTGAGGGCTCTCTGCGGATCCCGGTCTCGTTAATTTACTCCCCCTTTTATAGGGGGAGGGATGCCCCTGGTTCCGGTCTGCCGGGGATTATGGGGACAATGTCTGAAACTGAGGGGGGGGGACCACAGATGGGGGACCATCTGCATCTGCTACCTACTTCGTACGACCCTCTTGCTCTGGTGATTCTCTGCGTCCGGGAATATGCTTTTCTTACTCACAGTGCCTGACCACCCTCTGATTGGTTAGCAGGCCTAGCTTTTGCTTTAATAGGTGTCCGACTCCTGCCACCCTAGCCTCGGTATGCAGGACCACCCTAAATGGCCCCAGCTCGCCTATTCTGTCCCATGACTTCCCGTCCTGACCTATTGAGGAAACCGCGCCCCAGCCCGGCTATCTTGCTAAATAGAGCCCGTCCTGATCTGTTGAGGAAACCGCGCCCCAGCCCGGCTATCTTGCTAAATAGAGCCCGTCCTGATCTGCCGAGGAGACAGTGCCTCAGCTTGGGTGGCATGTCCCATGGAGGACCTCCCCGACCTCTTGATGTACTTCATCGCCGCCCCGGCTCCGGAACGATAGTGGCAGCTGGACAGAGGTGATCGCGCCCGTAAGCGGAGAGCTAGACAGTGGCGATGAGGACAGCACGGGATCAGCAGGGACGACTTCCCTGGTTGACTAAATGGGCCCCGCACTGACCGGGCCCAAATAAAGTTCGGACCTCAAGACCTACTGGGCCTCCAGAACTAGGGATATCATCAGTATCCCCCCCTAGTCGAGCTAGTGTAGCGCTGCCTCGACTAATGGGCTTGTGGCGAACTTTATTGGTTCCTGATCCCCGGTCCTTTGATTGGACAACTCCTGGTCTCGGGGTGACAGCTGTCCTGTACCAAACCCTAGCGGGTTGTCAGGCCACGTGCCCTTATCTGGCGCTCCGACTGTTCAGCTCCCTTCATCTGCGTCGTTGGTTTGGGCCAGGCTTTCCTCGGCCCATGAGCCACATCTTCTATAAATTGAGGCTTTCGAGTCATTTTCCTCCATTTGCGCTCTAGGTCGGATCAATCGCCTCTCCAAAAAACCCTGTAAGTCAGCTCTGCCTCCCTTTCTGTTTATGTCGCACTCCACCTCTTCCACTTCTGGCGCCCTCTTTCGAGGGGGGGACGATCAGGACGAAGGGTCTGATCTCCCCAGTCCCTCGGGTCGGAGGTCGGATGCTCCCGAGGGAGACATTCCCGAGGTGGCGCCCCTCCGACAAGTCCCTCCTAGGGTATTTGACCCTTCTCTCCCCACCTTCGAGGTTCTCGACCCGAGGAGCCTGGCCCAGGCTGGGCTTCCTTGGTACGAGATCCTCGACTCGTGTGTTTCCCCTGAGGCCGAGCACCTTCTCCGTACTTGGTTTATCCCGCCGGATCACGACATCCGGGTCCCTAGGGCTGGTGAACGTCCGCACCTCCCCCCGCCCGAGTACTTTCCCTTCTTCCTCGAGCAGCTTAAAAGCGGACTTCGCTTTCCTATCCCCATTCCTTTCCAGGAGTTCTCCCACTACCATTGTGTCTCTCTGAGCCAGCTTACCCCCAATTCCTACCAGAGCCTAGTATCTGTCATCGCCCTCTTCCGATCCTTGGGTCTGCCTTTCTCCCCTACCCTTCTTAATTATTTTTTTCAAGTTAAGAAAACCCCCTCTCCCGGGGCGTTTTACTTTGGTGCCCGGACCTTTTATAAATTTCTAAATAACATCCCGAGCTCCCGTAAGGGATGGAAACAAAGCTACTTTTTTGTCAAACCACCTCGACGTTGGGCTTGTCCTATGGCCTGGCGCGATACCCTGCCGACCCCCCGACCTTTGCCCAAAAAGTATAAAGATGACGTGTTCTTCCAAACGGTTATCTCAACCCTTGGGGGTCGGCGTTTTGATTCAGCTGCCCTAATCAGGGAGGACGTACTCAGGCGCTTTGGGCTGAGCTCCTATCCAGACGTCCCTGGTGGTACGTTCTTCCTACCCGGCCCAGCTTTTGATATTTAAATATATACATTTGTATTCTCTTTTTTTTTTTTTTTTTTGTCTGAGCTGAATCCTTTGTCTTGTTGTCTCTTCAGCAGCTGCTATCTTCCATGGCGTCTCAGAAAAAAGCTGGAAAAGGAGCGGCCGGGGCGGGCCCTTCGAGCCATCATCCCAGTGCGCCCGTCGCTCCCCCAAACCCCCCATTTCCAGTGGCCAGCCCTCCTCGCGCCGAAGAGGTTGGGTTGGAGACAGGCCTGAGGAAAAGAAAAAGGGATGGGGGCGCAGCCAGGATCCCGACTCGGGAAGAGGTGGCTACCTCCCCGGTTATTCATGAGATCGACACCCCGCCTGCTTCCCCTCCAAGTCATCTATCCGTCGCTCCCGCCGACCCGGGTTCACCAGGGGTACCAGTGGGCTATACCCGAGAAGTCAGCCTTATCAACTCTGCCCCCTCAGGTCTGTCCGCCCGGATTGTCGAGTGTCTGACCTCCTCCGCTGATCAGCAAGTCCTGTCCGAGCTGAGGTGGAAACCACTAGCAGAGGAAGGCGTATCCCGGGCCCTATCAGTAAGTTTTTTTTTTTTTTTTTGTTACTGAGTCCCTCTCCCCCTCTTCTCTGCAGGGCCTAGTGATGATGTGCGAGAGCCTTCGTCGGGGTGCAAACTACGGCCAATCAGCCAGAGACGCGAAGAAAGCGGCGCGGGAGGCCAAGTCAGAAGCTGAGAATGCTACAGCTAAATCCGAGGCGGACGCTGCCGAACTGGAGTCCTACAGGGCCTCGATGACCCGACTTAGAGCGGATGCAGAACAGCTCCGTGTTGCTCTGGCCGGGAAGGAGCGAGAACTTTCCCATGTCGGGGCTGAGCTTGAAAAGGTTAAGTCCGAGTTGGAGTCCTATGTAGCAGGTGAATCAGCCCGACGCGAAGCCTTCATCAAGTCGGAGGAGTTTACGCGCATGCTGGCCTCCAAGGCTTTTAAGTTTCTGGATCTCGGCTTCGAGGGGTGCAAGGGCCAGTTCAAAGCCCAGGGCTTCCCGCCCAGTGACCAGGACCCTGACGACTTCCTGGACCTTAACGCCATCATTGCCAGCATCCCCCCCCGACTTCATCAAGTAGCCTGACCTGCTCTTAATTTATCCTTTGTAAATTCCCCCTTCCCCCTTTTTTTTTTTTTCTTTTTTTTTTTTTTTTTTACTGTGCCTCGGAGGCACCCCCCTGTAACGAGGTCATTTTGAATTTTGATTGTCTTATCTGAAGCAATTGATCACTTGTTAGGAATAGGTTTCCCTCGCAACTTTACGAACGTCCCGACCCCTTATACCAGCCGAGCCAACCCGTGATTTTACATTGGATTGATCCAAAATATACAACTTATAAATAACCCCCCGCGTAGAACTGAATGCCGCGCAGGGCCCTCGTGCCATAACGACAAATAAATCTAACAAAATTAAATCTTAAAACAGGGCTAACCTGTTAATCTCCAAAGACTCAACCATGCAAAAAGGATCTATCCGACCCGATCTCTAAGAAATAATTTTTGCAAGCTGATGATGTCCTCTTGACCTGCGCCCCTACACCCGGGTTTTATGATGCAGAGATGACCTGCACTTTTAATTGTTGCCAGGGCCTCATACACCTGGGCTTTAGCATGCAGAGCGGACCTGTGCTTTTAATTGGTGCCAGGGCCTCATACACCTGGGCTTTAGTGACAGGGATGACCTGCACTTGTTGCCAGGGCCTCATACACCTGGGCTTTAGCATGCAGGGCGGACCTGTGCTTTTAATTGTTGCCAGGGCCTCATACACCTGGGCTTTAGTGACAGGGATGACCTGCACTTTTAATTGGTGCCAGGGCCTCATACACCTGGGCTTTAGTGACACGGATGACCTGCACTTTTAATTGTTGCCAGGGCCTCATACACCTGGGCTTTAGCATGCAGGGCGGACCTGTGCTTTTAATTGTTGCCAGGGCCTCATACACCTGGGCTTTTAATTGGCGCCAGGGCCTCATACACCTGGGCTTTAGTGACAGGGATGACCTGCACTTTTAATTGTTGCCAGGGCCTCATACACCTGGGCTTTAGCATGCAGGGCGGACCTGTGCTTTTAATTGTTGCCAGGGCCTCATACACCTGGGCTTTAGTGACAGGGATGACCTGCACTTTTAATTGGTGCCAGGGCCTCATACACCTGGGCATTAGCATGCAGGGCGGACCTGTGCTTTTAATTGTTGCCAGGGCCTCATACACCTGGGCTTTAGTGACAGGGATGACCTGCACTTTTAATTGGTGCCAGGGCCTCATACACCTGGGCTTTAGTGACAGGGATGACCTGCACTTTTAATTGTTGCCAGGGCCTCATACACCTGGGCTTTAGTGACATGGATGACCTGCACTTTTAATTGTTGCCAGGGCCTCATACACCTGGGCTTTAGTGACAGGGATGACCTGCACTTTTAATTGTTGCCAGGGCCTCATACACCTGGGCTTTAGTGACAGGGATGACCTGCACTTTTAATTGTTGCCAGGGCCTCATACACCTGGGCTTTAGTGACAGGGATGACCTGCACTTTTAATTGTTGCCAGTGCCTCATACACCTGGGCTTTAGCATGCAGGGCGGACCTGCATTTTTAATTTCGGACAAGAGATTTAAAGGAAAAATTCATTAAATAACAGCGTTCGTACATTGAATTGAAATAACAACAAAATGCCTAGGAATAATATTTTCTGAGGTGATATGAATTCCAAGGTCTTTTTAGGCGTCGGCCTCCGTCCTCCTCTAAGTAGTACGACCCGGAACTCAGCTTCTGGACTACTTTGTATGGTCCCTCCCATCGGGGGTCAAGCTTTCTTACCTCCCCTGCTGGGTTGACCTTTTTGAGGACGAGGTCCCCCACCTGAAAATTTCGGGGTACCACCCTTTTGTTGTAGGCTCTGACTATCTTGCTGCGGTAAGCCTCCATCCTTATAGCCGCCCTTTCCTGTTTCTCATAGATCAGATCCAAGTCCAGAGCCCGGCTTTCCTCATTGTCGCCATCATATGCCTGGACCCTGGCAGAGGTCTTTCCAACCTCAGCTGGTAGCACGGCCTCCGTTCCATACACCATGCTGAAAGGCGTTTCTCCAGTTGGGACGCGAGCTGTCGTTCTGTAAGCCCACAGCACACTTGGTAACTCGTCCACCCAGTCCTTGCCAACCCCGTACAGTCTGGCCTTCAAAGCTTGCACAATCGATCGGTTGGTGACCTCTGTCTGCCCGTTGCTCTGTGGATAACCTACTGATGTAAAGGCTTGTTCGATCTTCATTTCCTTGCACCAAGCCATTAACCTCTGCCCCTGGAACTGCCTCCCATTGTCTGATATTAATTTCCTGGGTACTCCAAACGGCAAACTATATTCTTCCACAGAAAATCCAGCACATTCTCCTCGGCGATCTTGGCTAAAGGCTCGGCCTCGACCCATTTCGAGAAATAATCTACAGCCACCAACAGAAATTTCTTTTGCTTCGGGGCCACCGGGAAAGGTCCCACGATATCCAAGCCCCATTTATCGAAAGGACAGGCCGATGTTACCGCTTTCATGAGACTTGCTGGCCTTGACTGGAACTTACTGTTCCTCTGACAACCCTCACAAGTGACTACAGTCCTGATCGCGTCATTCCTCAGGGTAGGCCAGAAATACCCAGCAAGGAGAGTCTTTCTGGCCAGAGCCAACCCCCCGAGATGGTCTCCGCAGCATCCCTCGTGAATTTCTCTGCGCACATATTCTGCCTCTTCCGAGTTGAGACATCGGAGGAGGGGTCCGGCAAATGACCTCTTATATAACACATCCTCTATCAGAACAAAACGGAATGCATGCCTCTTTAACCGTCGGGCTTGGTTCTTATCAGCGGGTACTTCCAGCTTTTTCAAGTAGTTCAAAATCGGGGCCATCCAACCCAACACCTCGGGGGCCTCGGTGACGGGCCGAGCTGCCGGAATCAACTCTGTCTGAAATATGTACTCCCTCTGTGACAAAGGAACCAGGGATGTTGACCACTTGGAGAGCTCATCGGCCTCCTGATTATCCTCCCTAGGGATCTGCACTATGCTCCACTCCACGAAACTTTCTGACATCTCCTGTATAGCCTTCAAGTATTCTATCATCTTCTCGCTTTTGGCTTCGTAATTCCCTTTCACCTGCTGAGTGGCCAGCTGGGAGTCCGAGTGAAGGATCACTCGGCTGGCACCGACCTCTTTTGCCAACCTCAGCCCGATCAGTATAGCCTCGTACTCTGCTTCATTATTAGAAGCCCGGAAATCTAATCTGATAATGACCTTCATCTTCTCACCCGCGGGGGATATCAGAACAATCCCCACTCCACTGCCTTCACTGTTAGCTGCTCCATCCACGTATACCTTCCAGGGCTCCTCAGCTTCAACCTCTATCATTTCCGCGATGAAATCTGATAAGGCCTGGGCTTTGATGGATGACCGAGGTTGGTAGGTTACGTCGTACTCGCCGAGCTCGATTGTCCATTTCACCAATCTCCCCGATACATCAGGCTGGGTCATTATCCTCCCCATGTGGCTGTTGGTTAGCACTGAGATGGGGTGTGACAAAAAGTAGGGTCTCAGCCTCCTTGCGGTTAGGACCAAAGCTAATGCCAATTTTTCGACCTCTGGTATCTGAGTTCCGCCCCTTTCAGTGCATGGCTGACATAATACACCGGCCTCTGGTCCGTACCGTCTTGTTTTATCAGTACCGAGCTAACAGCGCTTTCTGTGGCAGACAAGTAGATCCATAATCGCTCGCCGGGCTCTGGCTTTACCAGGACTGGTAGCTCAGCCAAGTGCTTCTTCAGGTCAGAGAAAGCTTCCTCGCACTCGTCGTCCCAAGCGAACTTTGCCTTTCTTAGCACTCGGAAGAAAGGGTAACTCCTATGAGCTGACCTGGAAATAAAACGAGCTAAGGACGCAATCCGCCCTGTTAGTTTTTGCACCTCTTTTATGCTGCGAGGTGAGGTCATGTCTTGAATTGCTCTAACTTTTTCCGGGTTGACCTCGATCCCCCTCTCTGTTACCATGAAACCCAAGAATTTACCGCTCTTCACACCAAATACGCACTTAGCCGGATTCAATTTCAGACCAAACCTGCTTAGTGTGGCAAAAGTTTCCTCTAAGTCGGGCAATAGGTCTGCCTGGCCTTTAGATTTTACCAAGATGTCATCCACATAAACCTCAATGTTCCTTCCCGCCTGGTTTTCAAACACTTTGTCCATTAACCTCTGGTATGTGGCCCCGGCGTTCTTGAGGCCAAAGGGCATGACCACATAGCAGAACGTTCCATCCGACGTGATAAAACTGACCTTATCTTGGTCCTCTTTTGCCAAGGGTATTTGGTGATATCCCTGGTACGCGTCCATGAAACTTAACAGCTCGTACCCCGAGGTGGAGTCCACCAGCTGATCGATCCGAGGTAGGGGATAACAGTCCTTGGGACAGGCTTTGTTCAAATTACGAAAGTCGATGCACATCCTCCATTTTCCCGCCGACTTTGGAACCAAAACCACGTTTGACAACCAGGTGGGGAATTGTACCTCCCTTATCTGTCCGGCCCTCAGCAAGGTCTGAACCTCGGCTCGGATAATTCTGTCTTTATCTGGTCCAAAATGCCTCTTCTTTTGCCGGGTTACTTTTACTGCTGGATTGACATTTAACCTGTGCTGGGCTACAGAGGGCAACACCCCTGTCAGCTCGGTCGGGGACCAGGCGAATATTCCGGCATGCTTGGACAGGCAATTCGATAAGTCGTGTTTCAGGACGCTGTCTAGGTCAGCCGCTACTCTTGTGGTTTTATCGGGCTGTCCTGGGACTAATATAATTTCCTCTTCCCCGTCCCTCATCGCCTGCACCTCCTGCACCATCTGTACCCCCCTATCCTCCCGTCCTTCATCACCGCCCCTTCGGGATCTTTTCACCTCTAACTTCACAGTTTCCGCGTAGCATTTCTTGGATGAGGGCTGGTCTCCCCTAACTTCCCCCACTCTTTTTCCTAAAGGGAACTTTATCTTTTGGTGGAAGGTGGAGGCCACAGCCCTGAACTCGTTCATAGCTGGTCTCCCCAGAATGATGTTGTACGAAGACGAGGCCGCCACAATGGTGAATGTGACCAGCCTTCTTTTCCGATCTTCGTTACCTCCCAGGGAAAGGGGCAGGGAAATCTGACCGAGGGGGTACACGGTGTGCCCAGCGAAGCCAAATAGTGGGGTGTTGATTGGCTCGAGGTGATACCCTCCTAAGTCCATCTGCCGAAAAGCTTCATCAAACAACACGTTCACGGAACTACCTGTGTCTACAAACACCCTCCCGACCTCATAATTGGCAACAATGGCTCGTATGACCAAGGCATCATTATGGGGTGTGCAAATGTTTTCCAGATCTCGCGGCCCAAAACTGACAACCACCTCCTCCTCGGCACCACAAATCCCTCCTACACTCAGGGTCTCTCTCCTGCTGACAGCCTTCCTAGCCCTGTTGGAATCCCCATCCGTTGTCCCGCCCGAGATCATGTTTATGACTCCCCGCTTTGGGGAGTCAGCACGGGTAGGGTTGACGTCATTTAAGCTCCTTGGGGGTCCTCGAGCACGTCCTCTACCACGGAACGGAGGACGGAAGTTGGTCCGTCCCCCTCTCCCTCTTGTCCATGACGGTCCTCGACCCCTTCCCCGAGGAAGATTATCCCCTGGTGGGACGGGTCGGGACAACAACTGCTTGAACTGGGAACTGTTCTGTATTGCCTTCTCGAGCTCCTCATCCAAACGATGGCAATCTTGTGTGGTGTGCCCAGTCGCTTGGTGGAAGATGCAGTATTTCTCCGGGGCCTCCTTGCTCGGCTCCACACTAGCTGGTGCCGGCTTTTGCAACACCTGTTTGTCTTCACATATGCGGACGGCCTCCTCCTTGGAGACCTTCAACGGCGTATAATGGGAAAATCGACCGAGCTGTGCCCCTTCCACTGGCCTCTTCTCGCCCTGGCTGATCCGTTTTTTCCCCAGTCCTCCGCACTTCCTTCCTCCTCAGTTGCTGGGCCTCCTCCACGTTGATGTACTTCTCCGCTCGGGTGAGCAGATCATCATAGGTAACAGGAGGCTTCTTTACCAAGGATCGGAAGAAGTCTCATCCTCTCAGGCCTTGGGTGAAGGCGCTGATCAGAATTTCCGCCGGGCAGGCAGGTATTTCGAGTATCACAGTGTTGAAGTTTTTGATATACTCCCGCAACGACTCATCCTCGGCCTGCCTCATCTCGAACAAGCTCAGAGAGGTCTTCTTATACCGCTTGCTGCTGGCATACTGGTGCAAGAACGCGGAGCTAAATCCGGCGAAGGAAGTAATGGAACCCGGCTCCAACTGATTGAACCACTTCTGGGCCGACCTCACCAAAGTGGTTAGGAACACTTTGCACTTAAGGCGATCCGAGTAACAATGTAGCATGACAGCATTTTCGAACCTACCCAGGTGTTCTTCCGGGTCCGTGCTCCCGTCGTATTCCCCAGCATTGGGGGGTCGGAAGTTATTTGGGAGTTCCTCGTTTACTATTTCACCCGAGAAAGGGGTTCCCCTCCTGACAGAGGTACCCCCCATCCCTCTCTTCATCCTCTGGACCTCGTCCTTCAGCTCCTCCACCTGGCCCTCCAGATCCGGAACAGCAGTCACTTTAGGCCGGGAAGTTGCTCCTTGTTCGGGATCCTTCATCTGCTGGGAGCTTTCCCCGTGCACGCCCTCGGACGGACCTTCCTTTTTCCTCATGGTCTGCTCCACCGTAACTGCAATCAGTCTTGTGAGCTGCTCCAGTGTTAAAGCTCCCACTGTCATGTTTACCCCGGGCAGTGGCTGCTCCTCGCCATTGGTGGAGGCGTGGTGCTCTCGATTCTCCTCTGCTTCCGTTCTCCTTGTTCTTACCATCGTATCAACGTCTCTTGCTCAAATCTTCCCACAGACGGCGCCAATTTGTTACCTCTCCTTTTGGTTCGCGTTGATAACAAATGAATTTATAGGGGAAGATGTGTTGTTTCGCGGAGTCGCGGTTTAGGCCGGAGTCCGGGAGGATCCTCTCTGGTTTTGTGGATCTCAGATCAATATTGGTCCTCTTTTTTTTCTTTTCTGAGGGCTCTCTGCGGATCCCGGTCTCGTTAATTTACTCCCCCTTTTATAGGGGGAGGGATGCCCCTGGTTCCGGTCTGCCGGGGATTATGGGGACAATGTCTGAAACTGAGGGGGGGGGGACCACAGATGGGGGACCATCTGCATCTGCTACCTACTTCGTACGACCCTCTTGCTCTGGTGATTCTCTGCGTCCGGGAATATGCTTTTCTTACTCACAGTGCCTGACCACCCTCTGATTGGTTAGCAGGCCTAGCTTTTGCTTTAATAGGTGTCCGACTCCTGCCACCCTAGCCTCGGTATGCAGGACCACCCTAAATGGCCCCAGCTCGCCTATTCTGTCCCATGACTTCCCGTCCTGACCTATTGAGGAAACCGCACCCCAGCCCGGCTATCTTGCTAAATAGAGCCCGTCCTGATCTGTTGAGGAAACCGCGCCCCAGCCCGGCTATCTTGCTAAATAGAGCCCGTCCTGATCTGCCGAGGAGACAGTGCCTCAGCTTGGGTGGCATGTCCCATGGAGGACCTCCCCGACCTCTTGATGTACTTCCTCGCCGCCCCGGCTCCGGAACGATAGTGGCAGCTGGACAGAGGTGATCGCGCCCGTAATAAACTCGGGCCGGGCGGAGAGCTAGACAGTGGCGATGAGGACATCACGGGATCAGCAGGGACGACTTCCCTGGTTGACTAAATGGGCCCCGCACTGACCGGGCCCAAATAAAGTTCGGACCTCAAGACCTACTGGGCCTCCAGAACTAGGGATATCACCGAGTAACTTTTAAAAACTTTACAAAAGTCTATCATGGATATCAATAGACTTGTGTGAGTTTATAAAGTCTATATTGAATACTTATAAACCTTTAAAATTGAATACACCACATTAAATTTACAAAAACTAACTTTTTATTTTACATAAATTTGTAATAATATCCAAATTTCTCATCATTGCGACATAGAATAAAAATTGCCTTTTCATAGGAGTGTTCGAAGATTTCAACTTCCAACAACTGATCTTCTTTCCAAGAAATTATGCATTGAAGAAATGGACGGATCGGGGAAGAGTTGGTGCGGCAGAAAAAATTATGAAATTAGAAGAGAGGAAACGATGGAAGACGACAGACGTGAAAGAATAAATAAAAATGAAAAAAAAAGAGAGAGAATATGAAAATATCTGTATGTGTTGGATAACTTTTTTGAGATATATACCGGAAAACAAATTTTGAAAAGTAACTTTACAATGTCTGACTAATACGTGTGATGATCTTAGTGTATGATTTAATTGTAATTACCTGACTTTTATATGTTTACATGATATATTGAGATTCATTTATCAGTTGGGTATCAAAGCGCAAAATAGAATAATATGATATTTTCTTAACACGCAAAATAGAATAATATGAATCAATCACATCAATTCCAATTGACATATCATGTTGATCTGATCGTTTTATTTGAGACCTATACGATTCTTCATTTTAAATCTATGATATTGTGTCATGGGGATGTATGGGCACACCGCTTGGCTCAACTTAGATAAGTGAATATTGTGTATGTTGCCATCACCCAGACACAGGGGATGCTTGGTGTAACACATGTAAAGATTTAGAAGGTAATTAAAAAAAGATTAAGAAATGTAATTAAGAATTAATTTTTTTTTAGAAAATCATAAAATACGTGTGTCCAATTTTAATAATTAAATTAAGTACATAGAAATTGGTAAATAAAAGTTTGGTGTTAAATTGGAAAATGGGGATACACGTGTCTTCTTAACAACTTACTACTTTATATTAAAGCCATAATAACTTAGTAATTTATATTAAAGCCATAACAAGTCATTCTCATCTAAAAAAAAGTGATAAACTCTATAAACGAAGAAGGGTCAAGAGGAATGAATAAATAAACGAAAAACCTTCCGAAATTATTTCCATCCTACCTGGTCAAACTTTTGTCGCATAAATTATATATTTGGAATGCCGGAGGTGAGTGCTATCTATTGATATTAAGAATTTGAATTTTAGTGATGGTTGTGATTTAACTAGATTTCATAGGAATGATTAAAAAGATGTGACCCAATGATTCAATTAATAGTTTCATACACTTATTGTTAAACTTGGATATTTGGTATAATTTTTTTTCTATCAATCTTGTGAATATTGCAGAATATATATACAAGAAACCAAATCATATAGGATCATATCTAATCCCATAATATTGGTATAAAATCTACTTACCTAAACTAAGAGATTTTATACAATCTTGAGATTTATACAATCAATTATCTCCTATTCTTTGGGGATTCTAATGACTCATGCTAACACCCCTCCTCAAGTTGGTGCATAGATGTCTTGAACACCCAACTTGACAAGAGAGTCATAAAAATCTTTGCTTGATACTGCTTTTGTTAATATATCTGCCAATTGGTCCTCAGATTTGACAAATGGAAAACGGATAATCTTCTCCTCTAAATTCTGTTTGATGAAGTGTCTGTCTATTTTCACGTGTTTGGTCCGGTCATGCTGCACAGGGTTCTGTGAGATGTCAATGGAAGCTTTGTTGTCACAAAATAGTTCCATTTCTTGAGTAGGACCGTAACCAATTTCTGTTAGTAGTCTCCTAAGCCGCAACATCTCGCAAAGTCCTTTAGCTAAGCCCCTAAACTCTGCCTCAGCACTAGACAATGCCACCACATTCTATTTTTTGCTTCTCCACGTGACTAAGTTTCCTCCCACGAATGTGAAGTATCCCGAAGTGGATTTTCTATCTAGAATGCAGCCTGCTCAATCAGCATCCGTGTACCCTTCAACCTTCAAGTGATCATGTTTTGAGAACATCAGTCCTTTTCCTGGAGAGGACTTTAAGTAGCGAAGTATCCTCATCACTGCCTCCATATGCTCTTCACTTGGATTATGCATAAATTGGCTCACTATGCTAACGGCATATGCAATATCTGGGCGGGTATGAGACAAATAGATGAGCTTTCCTACCAACCTTTGGTATCTACCCTTGTTTGTAGGCACTTGGTCTTTTGATTCAGTGAGTCTATGATTCTAAATTATAGGGGTGTCCGCAGGCTTGCATTTTAGTAATCCAACTTCAGACAGTAGATCCAACACGTACTTTCTTTGGGACAAGAATAATCCTTGCTTTGATCTTGCCACCTCTATCCCCAAAAAGTACTTTAGGCCTCCCAGATTTTTCATCTGAAAGTCAGCCGAGAGTTTTACTTGTAGCCTTGAGATTTCTTCAGTGTCATCTCCTGTGATAATCATGTCGTCCACATACACAATTAGAGTTGTTACCTTGCCATTGTGGTGTTTCAAGAAGAGTGTATGATCTGCATTACTTTGTTGGAATCCATATCCTTTCATTGCTGAACGAAATCGCCCAAACCACGCCCGAGGTGACTGTTTCGATCCATACAACACTTTTTCCAATTTGCACACCATTGGGCTTTGGGAGTTGATGTACATCCTGGTGGGATGTCCATATACACCTCTTCTTTGAGATCATCATGGAGAAATGCATTTTTTACATCGAGTTGCAATAATGGCCAATCTCTGTAACTAGAATGTTCAAAGCAGGCCTAATTTCATGTCCAAAATTCCCAATGCTTTTAACAAAAGCCCTAATTTGACAGAATGTGTTTGATATTGAACTGAAAAAGAATTATAAATCACTTTGGTTTTTCAAAAAATAAAAGGATACATTTTGTGTTAGCCCTAAAGGTAAGTGACTGAAATGAGCTTGTGCATGTTAAGGAAGACTTGATATTGTGGTTAAAGAAATGCAACAGGAACAAATATATTGCAGGATTGTACATTCTCCATAAAAGCCTACCGATGGATGTAAACCCTTCATCCAAAAATGTTGGCTAAAGCAAATGTAATGCAATTCAAAATTAATTTTACACAATACCCAGGGGCATATACGGATTGGTAAGAACTTAGGTTATGTGGGGAGATTCCTCCGACATCGCAGGTTCGAATTCCGTGTGGGACGAATTCTCCACTGAAATATTGTGGGGGTTTGTCTTGGGTTCGGGTCCTGTTGGTCCGCTCCTTCAGAAACCTGTCATCCTTGCACATCCCTCGATTTACCTGGTGGCGGTCCTGAAGGGCCGGGGTCGTTACCCAAGGATTAGTCGGGCGCAAGCCTGGATACCTTGTTAAACTAAAAAAAATTAATTTTACACAAATTTCACCACTTCTAAATGTGAGCATATTTAGAGATTGACCAAGTACCTTCTAGAGCTGAATTAAGTTTTAAAGCCCAGTGAATTCATTCTCTTAAAATAAGGCAATTAAACTCTATTTACTAGGAAATGTACGCCACAAATGGAGGGAAAAAACAAAGAAAAATTCATCGCTGTCATTTTATATCTTCAATTAACAGTATTTCTTGTTAAAGGTGCCATGTATTCATTCAATTAATTAAGAATCAAATTAGAAAATTTTGAAACGATATCTAATATGTGAACCTCTCATTAAAACTGAAGCATTGAAAAAAAACAGACTCACGTGAGAAGATATGGTCGGCGAGGAATATTGAGCAGCGTAAGGGTGGTCACTTGCTTTATTGATAGAAATCCTTGAGAATCCTTAGGACAAGTGAAATATTTTTTTAACTTTTTTTAATTGTACCAAGTGTTTCAAATTTTATACCCGATCAATTCTAATAAACTCATTGAAAATCCATTGAATTTGGATACATCTATATTTTTATAGAGTTTAAAAAAGTCAAGTTTGAATATCATATGGGTTTTAAAAACTTTCGAAAAGTCTATTATGAATATCACTAGATTTGAGCGAGTTTATATAAAGTCTATATTAAATACCTCTAAACCTTTAAAATAAAAAAGAAAGTTATTGTATACACCACATTAAATTTACAATAACTAACTTTTTATTTTACATAAATTCATAATAATATCAAAATTTCTCATAATTGCGATAATAGAATAAAAATTGCCTTTTCATATGAGTGTGTGAAGATTTCAACTTCCAACAACTGATCTTCTTTTCCTAGAAATTATACATTGAAGAAATGGACGGATCGGGGAAGAGTTGGTGAGGCAGAAAACGAAATTAGAAGAGAGGAAACAATGGAAGACGGCAGACGACAAAGAATAAATACAAATGAGAAATAGAGAATATGAAAATATCTATATGTGTTGGATAACTTTTTTGAGATATACACCGTAAAACAAATTTTGAAAAGTAACTTTACAATGTCTGATAAATACGTGTGATGATCCCGGTGTATGATTTAATTGTAATTACCTGACTTTTATGTGTTTACATGATATATTGAGATGTATTTATCAGTTGGGTATCAAGGCGCCAAATAGAATAATATGATATTTTCTTAACACATAAAGATTCAGTCAGTCACATCAATACCATTTGACAAATCATGTTAATCTTATCGTTATTTGAGACCTATATGATTCTTCATTTTAAATCTATGATATTGTGTCATGGGGATGTATGAGCACATCGCTTGGCTCAGTTTAGATAAGTGAATAATGCGTGTGTCGCCATCGCCCAGACACGGGGATGCTTGGTGTAACACCAGTAAAGATTTAGAAGGTAATTAAGAAAAGTAATTAAGAATTAAATATTTTTTAGAAAATCATAAAATTCGTGTATCCAATTTTAATAATTAGATTAAGTACATAGAAATTGATAAATAAAATTTTGGTGTTAAATTGGAAAATGGGGATACACGTGTCTTCTTAATAACTTAGTAATTTATATTAAAGGCATAACAAGTCATTCTCATCTAAAAAAGTGAAAAACTCCATAAAAGAAGGGTAAAAAGGAACGAAGAAATAAAAGAAAAAGCTTCCGAAATTATTTTAGTCCTACCTGGTCAATATTTTCTCGAATCAATTATATATTTGGAATCCTGGAGGTGAGTGCTATCTATTGATATTAAGAATTTGAATTTTAGTGATAGTTGTGATTTAACCAGATTTCAAAGGAATGGTTAAAAATGATGTGACTAGTTATTCAATTAATAGTTTCATACACTTATGACGTAATATTTGAATTTTGTTTAAAAAGAATTTGACAACATCTCCCCATAATTAGATCACCTGGCGATAAATAAATATTAATAACAGGTTGTCGAACGTATAAAACTCACAGGCAAGTCATTTCAAATTTAAATATATAGTACGTCATGCTATTCCATAGAATAATGTATGAAACTGCTCAGCTACCCTCTAATGTTTCATTAATCCTACCATGTTACCTGCTTCAACATAATCAACCCCACGAGTGATCATTATTATATAATAACAATGAAATCTTTAAATAATAAAACAACAACGATCTAAATATAGTTATTCAACATAATCCAATAAAATGGATATCATAATGTCTACAATTGTTCATGTCTCAGCCATTACCTAATACAGTCCAAGAATAATCACATCTGCATCATATAAACTTGTCATAGCTCCTTTGTCGTTGCCCCGTAAATCCACCTGATGCGTTCACGTGCTCAGCAGGTATCTCTTGAAGTGAGGGACACGCATCAGTAGAGTGATTCTTGGCCAGATAGATCCCAAATGGTTTTGACTTTAGTACATTACCTCATGCAATATGACACACAAGATATGTTAAGTCAATCAGGTGTTGTTCAATGTTAGATACATTTACCTCGTTTTGCGTCATTAGCGTATGTCCATGTCGAGCAGTTCCAAATTATTGGGAGTTGGCAACCATGTTTGCTATCAAGTTCCTTGCCTTCTTCGGTGTCTTGTCAATAAACGCTCATCCACTTGCATCATCAACTAGGTTTCTGTGAATAAAATGGATATCCTCATAAATGTATTGAATCAAGAGGTGTTCACTTATATGGTGCTGTGGTCAGCTTTCACACAACTTCTTGAACCGATCCCAGTACTCGAGAAGTGACTCCTCTTGGTAATTCATGGTCTCATAGATCTCTTTCCTTATGTTCGTAGCCCTCGATGCAGGAAAAAACTTCTCTAAGAAGATCCTCTTCAAGTCAGTCCATGTGGTGATGGATCCAGGAGGCAGATAAAACAGTCAATCCTTAACAGGATCCTTCAAGGAGAAGGGAAATGCTCGTATCTTGATTTGCTCCTCCGTCACGCCACATGGAACTCCATTAGGTGCTTTTGAGGGTCCTCATCAGCAAGTCCATGAAAAATAGGCAACAAATGTATAAGTCCATATTTCAATTCAAAATTAATATTTTGAAACGATATCTAATATGTGAACCTCTCATTAAAATTGAAGCATTGAAAATAACGGGTCATAATATAGTACTTGTTTAGAAATGACGTTGTCAGCTATCTTATCAAGGAGGAGGAAGAAAAAAAACAGACTCACGTGAGAAGATATGGTCGGCGAGGAATATTGAGCAGCGTAAGGGTGGTCACTTGCTTTATGATAGAAATCCTTGAGAATCCTTAGGAGAAGTGAAATATTTTTTTAACTTTTTTTAATTGTACCAAGTGTTTCAAATTTTATACCCGATCAATTCTATTAAACTCATTGAAAATCCATTGAATTTGGATACATCTATACTTTTCTAGAGTTTAAAAAAGTCAAGTTTGAATATCATATGGGTTTTAAAAACTTTAGAAAAATCTATTATGAATATCACTAGATTTGAGCGAGTTTATATAAAGTCTATATTAAATACCTCTAAACCTTTAAAATAAAAAAGAAAGTTATTGTATACACCACATTAAATTTACAATAACTAACTTTTTATTTTACATAAATTCATAATAATATCAAAATTTCTCATAATTGCGATAATAGAATAAAAATTGCCTTTTCATATGAGTGTGTGAAGATTTCAACTTCCAACAACTGATCTTCTTTTCCTAGAAATTATGCATTGAAGAAATGGACGGATCGGGGAAGAGTTGGTGAGGCAGAAAACGAAATTAGAAGAGAGGAAACAATGGAAGACGGCAGACGACAAAGAATAAATACAAATGAGAAATAGAGAATATGAAAATATCTATATGTGTTGGATAACTTGTTTGAGATATATACCGGAAAACAAATTTTGAAAAGTAACTTTACAATGTCTGATAAATACGTGTGATGATCCCGGTGTATGATTTAATTGTAATTACCTGACTTTTATGTGTTTACATGATATATTGAGATGCATTTACTAGTTGGGTATCAAGGCGCAAAATAGAATAATATGATATTTTCTTAACACATAAAGATTCAGTCAGTCACATCAATATCATTTGACAAATCATGTTGATCTTATCGTTATTTGAGACCTATATGATTCTTCATTTTAAATCTATGATATTGTGTCATGGGGATGTATGGGCACATCGCTTGGCTCAGTTTAGATAAGTGAATAATGCGTGTGTCGCCATCGCCCAGATATGGGGATGCTTGTTGTAACACCAGTAAAGATTTAGAAGGTAATTAAGAAAAGTAATTAAGAATTAAATATTTTTTAGAAAATCATAAAATTCGTGTATCCAATTTTAATAATTAGATTAAGTACATAGAAATTGGTAAATAAAATTTTGGTGTTAAATTGGAAAATGGGGATACACGTGTCTTCTTAATAACTTAGTAATTTATATTAAAGGCATAACAAGTCATTCTCATCTAAAAAAGTGAAAAACTCCATAAAAGAAGGTAAAAAGGAACGAAGAAATAAAAGAAAAAGCTTCCGAAATTATTTTCGTCCTACCTGGTCAATATTTTCTCGAATCAATTATATATTTGGAATCCTGGAGATGAGTGCTATCTATTGATATTAAGAATTTGAATTTTAGTGATAGTTGTGATTTAACCAGATTTCAAAGGAATGGTTAAAAATGATGTGACTAGTTATTCAATTAATAGTTTCATACACTCGTGACGTAATATTTGAATTTTGTTTAAAAAGAATTTGACAACATCTCCCCATAATTAGATCACCTGGCGATAAATAAATATTAATAACATTTATCACTCAAACTTCATCTATTCTCTTCACATGCATCGACGTTGTATTTATAAAATCATCATATAATTATACAGGTTGTCGAACGTATAAAACTCACAGGCAAGTCATTTCAAATTTAAATATATAGTACGTCATGCTATTCCATAGAATAATGTATGAAACTGCTCAGCTACCCTCTAATGTTTCATTAATCCTACCATGTTACCTGCTTCAACATAATCAACCCCACGAGTGATCATTATTATATAATAACAATGAAATCTTTAAATAATAAAACAACAACGATCTAAATATAGTTATTCAACATAATCCAATAAAATGGATATCATAATGTCTACAATTGTTCATGTCTCAGCCATTACCTAATACAGTCCAAGAATAATCACATATGCATCATATAAACTTGTCATAGCTCCTTTGTCGTTGTCCCGTAAATCCACCTGATGCGTTCACGTGCTCAGCAGGTATCTCTTGAAGTGAGGGACACGCATCAGTAGAGTGATTCTTGGCCAGATAGATCCCAAATGGTTTTGACTTTAGTACATTACCTCCTGCAATATGACACACAAGATATGTTAAGTCAATCAGGTGTTGTTCAATGTTAGATACATTTACCTCGTTTTGCGTCATTGGCGTATGTCCATGTCGAGCAGTTCCAAATTATTGGGAGTTGGCAACCATGTTTGCTATCAAGTTCCTTGCCTTTTTCGGTGTCTTGTCAATAAACGCTCATCCACTTGCATCATCAACTAGGTTTCTGTGAATAAAATGGATATCCTCATAAATGTATTGAATCAAGAGGTGTTCACTTATATGGTGCTGTGGTCAGCTTGCACACAACTTCTTGAACCGATCCCAGTACTCGAGAAGTGACTCCTCTTGGTATTTCATGGTCTCATAGATCTCTTTCCTTATGTTCGTAGCCCTCGATGCAGGAAAAAACTTCTCTAAGAAGATCCTCTTCAAGTCAGTCCATGTGGTGATGGATCCAGGAGGCAGATAAAACAGTCAATCCTTAGCAGGATCCTTCAAGGAGAAGGGAAATGCTCGTATCTTGATTTGCTCCTCCGTCACGCCACATGGAACTCCATTAGGTGCTTGTGAGGGTCCTCATTAGCAAGTCCTTGAAAAATAGGCAACAAATGTATAAGTCCATATTTCAATTCAAAATTAATATTTGTTGCAAGAGCAGGGAAAATATTGCAGAGAGGTTGTTGATCCAATGTCGGATTCGCCAGCTGTCACGGACTCTGATTTGATGTCATCGTGTTCCTCTTCAAATCTCCTAGCTTCTCTTCTTCTCATATTTAGTGCCCTCTCGATTTCAGGGTCGTATAGAAAATTATCTTCGTGATATGAGGATTCTATACTCATGAACAAACCAGAATAGCATTGTAGAATAGTAAAAAATAACACAAAAACGAACAATGCCTTCCCTGGCAAAGACACCAAAATTTGGTAGCGTTATCGCGTATATCCAAATTACCCTTCTCAAGTGAATATCAATAAATATGTAGTAGCGTGAGTAGGGATTGATCCCACGAGGAATGATGAATTTTTGTGTTAACTTAACGAACAAAATAAAACGGGGTTTGAAAATGATTTGATCACTACTATGAACTATAAAATCAAAAGCTGTAAATTAAACTAGTATGCAAGATTGGAAATAAGATTAATTAACTTATTATATAAAAGCGATTCTTGGTTTTTAGTCGATTCTACAGTTGGATTTATTATCTTCATCATCAATTCTCACAAAGGATTCAACTTTCATATAAATATCTGCCTTGGAAACTCAATTCATATCTCACCTTATCTTAGTTAGGTAGTCCATGGGTTCTATTCTAACCCTAATCGGTCAATTAATCAAACTACACACGATTAAGATTGAAAGACGATAGCTAGAAAAATGAAGCTAGACAATATAATCTACACGTCTATATTTAATCTAATTGAATGGTTTCCCAAAGAATTTAACTATCTTACACATGCAAAATTATAAATCTTAGTTGCTTCTTAGACCAAGTATTAAATTGCATGCAAAATTACTAGGTGGTCAATCCAATAATTAAACATAGCAATCATCACAATAAAATTTGAAAAACAATCAATACTCAAACAAAATTGATGAAAAACACATGAATTTCATAAGAAAAATAAATCACAATTGTATTGTCTTCCTAAACCAGAATCAAAAGGTGTTTATCCACACATAATTAAACCAAGACAATCAAAATCTATTCTAGAAAGCATAAATAAACAATAAAGCAAAGAGTTACTAAAGAGTAACACGATTCCGGAGCGTCACTTCCGCCCCATGCCTTGCAATTTTCAAGCTCTTCTGCATCAATTGAGAGAAATAATATATCTAGGTCTAAAGTCCGATGAATTGTGTGTTATGAGGCCTATTTTTGAGATACAGGGGGTGGAGGCTGTTGGAATAGTTGAAATCTCCAAAAGATGGTAAAAAATCGGCTTTCTTTATTTTCCCGAACTCTGGCGCGATCGATTGGTCATCACCCTCGATCGACCGCTCCTTATTTTTTTTCAATTTTTCTGAGCGCGGGCACGAGTTGCAAATTTTTGTTGGTCAAATTCCCTACCAAACGCGATGGATCGCAAGATTCCGCGCGATGGGACACGCTCCTTAGACATCTTTTATGTATTTCTCTTTGTATATTTTGCTCCATTTTCATCTCCAATCCATTTCTCGATTCTTAGTCATCGTTATTAGCTCGATTTCTTCGATTCCACCTACATTGACACAAAACATTCAATTAGGCAACATATGCATCAAATTAATCGTTGAAACACACCTAAACCTTAACAATTAAATCCACTAAATATGTCTATTTCTAGCCACATCAAACTCCCATATACTTAGTCTTTACTCGACCTCTAGTAAATCAGACAAAACTAAAATATTTTTTTGCGGCTCATAGTATTAAAATGAACATACCCCGTCTTCACGTTAGTGCTCAACAATTTTAAACATGCAAATTTGTGAGGACCCGATCCTAATGTGGTGTTTAATTATCACATAATGATTAATTTTCGTAAACATCGGAAGATTTATTTCAAATGTCCTGTCAAATGGCCCTAAATTTTTTTCGCTTTTAGGTGATACATATATAATGATACTGAAAATATGTAATTCCAGTTTCCCAATTCAACATGTTTCTCATCACAAAGCATCAAGTATATAACCAACCAGTAATAGACTACCGACAATACAGGTACTCGGGGCATACCCCGATAATTTAAAATGTAGTTAAAAAATACTCTCTCAATTACTGGGACTCGGACTCAACATACCAAACCTGAGCTCGATCTTGTTGAGCTCTGGTATTCTAAGATGCTTCTTCACGAGCATCCAACATCTGTCTACCTGTAACACCTGTCATGCCCGAACAACAAAAGACATGACAGCCCCCACTACGGGGGTTAGTACTCCAGTACGAGAAATAAATAAATCATGTCAAGAATGACAAGTATCATGCAATGCATACCATGTATGAATGGGTACAAGACACCAAAATCGGAGTCCAAAGTAAGGTATCGTCAATCAATATCAAGCTCGAGCTGAGGGTGATAGCACACACACTTTGCGCTAGGAGAATCATCATGTGTTGTGCTCGTCATTCCTCGTGTCTAGGTTCTGTAGCAACACACGTGACTACAATTGCCACCTAAACTGCCTGTCATCGTCGTGCCCGTCGTCCCTGACACTCAGAGTAAATCAACTCAGTCATCACCAAGGATATCAAAGAAGTGGATAGATCAATATGATATGCCCATGAATCATCTATGCATCATATGACATATGCAACTCAATATGTCATGCAATCTCATGTGAGAGTCAATACATATCATGTAATTCACATAAGAAAATCAATTATCACATATAAATCAAGGTCATATTAGCATCATTACACGTCTTTGCCAGACGTCATGATAAAACTCATTTCAACGTACCTCCACCAGGCTATCAAAATATTCGTAAGATATGGATTTCCTTGACCTCGGGATATCACAACCCGGTCAAATATCATTCAAATCATCCAAATCTATCAATACACTAAACGAGGTTGTCTTAATTCATTAGTTTAGCATTTTTGCAGATATACACCTAGTAATAAATCCATAAGTCTTTCAACACTAAACCAAATGACTTAAGCCCTTTTTGACCTGAAAGATAAATCAAATGGGGACATTTCATATGTTCAACACTTTCCCAAAATCGTTCATTTAATGGGTCTAAGTATTAGCCCAATATGGGCATACAATTTCCGTTCTATTTACAAAAACTAGTTCGACCAGTTTCAGTATAAAATTCACTATAAATTCATAAGACCTCCAAAGGACTTCAAACTAGTGGGAAACGTTCAACAACTTAACAAGGTACATTTCATATTTTATGAGTTTAGATAATTCATAGGTCTAGAGGTCGATTCATAGCATATTTCATCGAATTCTAATATGCTCCGTTATTGCAGATTGAGCAGTGATAAGGAAAGAGTCATACCTCACTCATATGGACTCCAAATCATGTGAGGCCAGTTTCTAATGCAAGCTAACTCAAAATTATACTATACATCTCTTATGAGCTTTAAGCAAATTAGTTCATCTTGAGGTACATTCTCTTAAAAACGTTGCAGCCTAAAAACTCGTGACTACCCTGTTTCCAGATTGCATAGTTGTTGGTAAAATTAACGTAACTTTTTTCATAGGAACTCCAAATTGAGTGAATCTAGTTCCAAATACAAACTAACACCGATCACTACAACTCTAATAAGATCCTAAAACTTCAAATCCGTAGCCATTTATTCCCAGAAAATCAAAGAACACGATGCATAAAAACTTGCATGCACTTAAGCTTTAGATTGTACATATTGTGGTAAAACGACCATAACCTTTTCATCTTAAATCCAAATTAGCTGATTTTGGTGGCACATTAAAGCTAACACAAACACTACAACCTTTATTAGGGGTATCATCTTCAAATTCGAAGTTTAACCATGCGCAAAACTAGAAATACCAGACTATATGCACTGCCTACTAGCTGAAACAGATTTGATAGCAACTTTTTCATGAATAAACACCATGGTCCGACCCTCATACCTAAATCCAAGTTAACAAAACTCAAAGGATGATGATATACCTTCAATTATGTTACAGATTTGAGCACCCAACCATCACCATAGCTTCTTTCTAGCTTGAACTCCTCCAAACTTGCTTCAAATTTGAATCTCTTTGATGGGTTCTTCTCCTCTCCTCAATAACTTTTCAAATCTATGATTGCATGTGGCATGCATTCACAATTTCACAAGAATTTTGGGAGTGAAAAGGGCTGAAATTTCGAAATAGCAAGAGAGAAGGAGGAGAAAAATGGTTGAGTGGAAGGAGAGAGAAGTTGGAGGATTTAAAATGAGGTGGCCAAATTTTTGAAGTTTTAGTGGGGTGATTAACATTGATGTATTGTGGAATCCATGTGTCAAAACATCACTATCTTGCAAGATTAATGGTCCAAAATCATGTATTAAACATCAGTTAATTAAAGTGGCATGTGTTCTCCACGTGTCATGTGATCATACACATGCACAAGCACTTTGCTTGACTCATCGTAGTCTGGAACACCTTAATTCACAGCCTCAACTTTTAATAACCGGGTTTGCTTAAACATCGTTAATCCGTGTTAATCATAATTAATTAGCAACGGGGCCTTACACTTAATGAAAGGCGGCAAGAAACTAACAGTGGAACAAGGTCAATCCGTCGCATTTCATACCCAACAAAGCAGCGAACGTGTGTGTGTGGTATTAAACAAGTGAAGTACAAATTATAGAGCCAATCAATCTAAACCCACAATAGCTCAGGTCGTACACCAACACAAGTATAAGCTCACTTGCACATTCTTCTCCACTATCTTAGCCACTTGTAAACACAAATCAAAATAGGTCTTTATTAGCTTGTAGCTTGGCCTAGGTATTGACTTATGAAAGAAAGGGTAAATATTTATCAAACAAAAGAGTACAAAGATATGTACAATTAAAAAATTCTTCTTCTTGCATGATTTTCAAACCTTGTATCTTTTCAAAGGTTTTTAATCACTTTTCTCTTTTGTGTCTTGGCTCCCATTTGAGTCATATTTTATCTATTTTTCCCAAGGCATCCCCTTTTTCTTTCATGCGTATCACTCTTTTGACAATAAAGCTCTCAAACATATGAATCAATGATAACATGTATATGTGAATGAAACACATCATACTCCCTTCAAAGATATGGATAAAAGTCATATTTAGGCTCATTAGGGAAGATGATAAGCTAGTTAAAGAATGCTGAATGAGGTTGTTTTGTATGCTTAGCACACAACCATTCTTTTACATTAAGGCTAAAAAATGGACATTAGTGATGATTTTGTTTACACGGTAGACTTTAAATGCTCAAACGCATCAAAGATCGCCTATATCTGTAAGGACCCCACGTCCTAATCCTTTATTAGTGCATTCACTATCTATATTAGTACATACATTCATAGCTTTAGGGAATGCTTCAATAACAATAGCATGCTGTCTATAAAATTTTCGACATAAATTCTCTTAATGTCTAATCCCAGCCCAACTCAACTGACATAAGTATACACTTTACAATGCACCAATCATATTCTCAATTCATCATGCAATTACATTCTCAAATAATTGTAGGCAACGTAATTGAAAAGAGAAGTTTCTGTTTTATACATGCCGTATACACCTATTCAAAATGCTCACACATGAGCCCTTAATAAGTGAATATGTATCTACATGTACCAGTCTCATTTTCAATACCAACATTGGTACCTCAATCCTGGGAGCATTCCCAATCGACAGCTCGAACTCCTCTCCAGAGTCAATGATGTACCTGTTCTACCTATTTCAACAGAAACAGCCCCCACACGAGGTGAGTATACCAATAGCACAATCTCAATATCATCAATATCACAATTCATAATTTACAGAATATAAAGCTGTAAATTAGTAAATACTCCCTATATGTACCATTACCATATGAGATCTCCCATGATGTTCCTGTTCTCACAATAACCAAGATCCTCAAACTCCAAAACCAGTTAATCATTACAATGATTCACTATACTAATGCTCAGACCGCTAGTTCCATAATCAATTATAGCTATATCATTTTGATAATGATTTACAGTAATCAAATACTTCTCAACCGACAATTTCGTCATTATAATTCGTCATATCACATCTCTCGCTCAACAACGGCGGCATTCTAACATCTCGCACGCTCAACAACGGCGGCATCGTAACCATTACTCGCTCGACATCGGCAGCATCATACTCATTGCTCGCTCAACATCGGCATCACCACAATTCTTAATGCATATCAATTTATCACAACAATAATATATTATTCATAACATGACAATAATATATCAACCTATGCTCGTACGTCCCACGTACCTTATAATCCAATAGTAATAGCCAAACCTTGTCTTTGCCTCGAGACCTGGTGAATTATGCGCTACACAAATTTCATAATTCACAATCAATCACGTGTACATAATTACATACTTAAACACTTACTCACCCTCCATATATATTATCCAATCATGATGATTAAACACATAAAAGACTCGGGCAAAGCATACCTTGACATCACAACCCAAAATAATTTTTCAAAAATTTTGGCCTGGCGATCGATCGAGCCTTGGCTGGCAATCGATCGCGCATTTGCTGGCCTCTCAAAATCGATACCAAATTTTTTGACTCACGGTGATCGATCGCCACCCAGCGCCGATCGATAGCTGGACCTCACACCCCAACTCCCACAATACTTCAAAAACTCCATTATAACTCATAAAAACACCCAATACAACACAATAACAAAATCTTCAAAAAACCCAAAATCTCAAACACAAGACCAAACTCTACCAAATTACATCAAAACGAAGATAAAAGAGAGGGGAATAATATTACCCAACTATCTTCGAGAGATTTCGCTCCAAAATCGAGAGGGGGAAGAGGAGAGAGAGGCGGAGGAGGAGAGAGGGAGGTGAAATGGTGAATGGTTGAACTTCGAGTCCACTTGGTATATATAGTATCAAGACTCCAAAAACCCGAGTTTCAAATACTCGCACCAGAACTCTTTAATAACCATACGTGTTCAATAATTATCTCCAACTCACTCAATTACATTGCAAACCTCAATCCAAAGCTCCGCAGACTCTAAATCCCACTACCAACACAATTCCAAGGTTTAACACCTCAATGAGAATAAGATCTCAACCTTTGGATCCAACAACTCCGATACCGGATTAAAATCATCGGGAGTCTCAACACCGTAATTATCTTCATAATTACCACAATAAAAATCAACTAAGGATTATAATCACTCCGTGATTAATACAATTAATTTTTGGATATCACATTTATCCCACACTAATCAAATTTCATCCTCGAAATGTGCACACGCGTACTCATTGTACCACCAAGACCACATAACTTGAGTCGAATGCGCAATATCGATTCATGAATACATCATGAACGAAACACCAACTGCGAGGACATCGACCTCGCACCAAACTCTAGAATGGAGATATTCTCCCAAACCATCACAATCTTCAAAAAAGATGTTAACATACCTCGATGTTAACTAACCAAAAGCAGTCGATTAACCATAACTGGTATCTACTCGAATCATTCCTGATTCCATCATAGATATCACCTAAATGATATCTCTACAATTTGGTCTACGATGCAAAATGCATATCGCTTTGAAGGAAACCACTAGTACATAGCTGCAACTCAAATAGGGCAACCCACGGCCACCGATCAACACAAAAACACATCTTCACAAATGTTAACATCAGTGTGTTCCAAGAAATCATATATTGGTCACAACACATTATCGAAACTCCACAAATCACACGATTCCAAAGAGAACATGCAAGAAATCCATTGCATTCTCACTACACGTGTCGAAACGATACCAAAAGAATTTGAATCCTGGTCGCCCCTTGTTTACCTTTAGAATCAACAATTCTAACACAAGGATAACTATCGAATTAATTAACAACAAACTTCCCTGACCCAAAATACGACATCCTCTTCTCAGGAGAGAGTCAAACAAAACCTCACAATTTATTCCTCAGAATAAATCTCCCCATCCATGTTATCAACCTCAAGGATACCACAATCTCTTACAAGAGATTACCAATCCAAACATACAAATCAGTCACCCGACAAGCATAAAAATGCTGGCATACATATATACATACCGATATATATGTCTGAACGCCAAATACACCACATGCATACTCAATGCACTCGACTTGGGTATCTCCAATAATACCCATAAGCCTCAAACACGACTGTCAATCATTCAGTTATCCTCACACAGTAGAGAATAATGATTGACGAACTAACGACTAATGGTGTGACTTCAACATCAACACCACGCGCACCGACTCATCGAATCTTTCAAAGATTCCAGAAAGGTATATCAATACATCTTTCCTTACAATGAAGGTATCAAGCATCCACGACTTTTCAAACTCGAACCATCCTTCGAACAATCTAGATACATTTATACCGCAATGCATCCCTGAACAAGCAATTACATAACAACTCTTGATAGTGCATTAATGCCACTATCACAGATCATTCTCAATTCCTTATACACAGCGTATACAAAATCCAACAATGTTCCGTACTACCATAATAGTACTCAGATTCTCTCAAGTATCTCTTTAGGGACGTCTCTTTGTACGTCTCACCATTAACTAAAAGTAATTACTAGGTCCATCACCAGTAATGCTTACCACAGTTGATTCACAAATCAACCCGCAATCGATACTAACTGTCTCAACGACAACATTGCTCCAGACCAACATTAACATACAACACTATCTCCCCAACATATACAATCGATATAGTAGTGTTACCACACAGCTATATCCATAACTCTGGTTATGGTTCACATTGCATCCTTAATGCAAGAATACTCAAATAGAAATACCAATAACTTGTTGACACTCATATTGTTACTCCCAACAAAACCGAGCTGTCACAACACAATTTCCTCAACGCATTTATACGTACAAACGCTCTCTTGAAGTATCTCTAACCTCAAGCTCAAAAGCGTTACAGTGACTACACCGATTCACTATAACCTCCCATCGTATCATCATACGATTCACCCTACTCGGTGTCGAAAAGCAATATAGCGGCTACAATAAACTCACTGTATTATTGCAAAGGTAATTCATCATACCTGGCTAGCTAATCACAGCCTCCTCGATCCTAAGGTTTATACAAAACCACCAACGTGTCATTCGTTCAACCCCAATATACAATACCGTACCATTCCCATATTACTACCACTCTCACAATTCATGAACATATCATGAATTACTTATCGTAATACAAACACTTAGAGATAGCAGATCATTATCTAACATTTCTCTAATACCGATACACCAGGGACATCCCAATGTACTATGCCAATCACATCTCAATCCTAATTCATTAGGATTTATCTATATATTCTCACGTGTACATGCAATCATGTCCATTATACACCACATAGATATACGTATGTAGGTCCCTCGACAACTACATACACTAAAAGTCACTTGGCCTTAGCCAACTCCACGAGTGTACCCTAAGGTACCACGTACTCGTAACATATTTACCTCAATACACTATGCATTACACTTATCTGTACGGCACAATCATTTATCCATCGAGCAAATCTGCTCGGCATAGTGGTCTCGTGTCAACCTATGACACACACATACCATCTTATGCCAACCAGTGGCACTCAACCATATAACTCAATACATACATCTTATATGTATTATTCATCGCAACAGCGGCACAAGTTAACCATCGCCCGCCCTACCGTATTATCATAAAATACCTCATCAACCTATGACTGTACATCTCAACCCGTGACATTCATAACATCCTCCTCCACTCATGACGGCACATGCCAACACATGACATTCATAACCTCGTCGTCAACTCGTGACGGTACAATTAACACAAAGGTCAACACCATCTGAAATCAACACATCCTCCATATATATTGCTAACACAATAGCAATATAATAACATTCATCGCTAACCTAATAGCGGTACATCAATACTCATCGCGCAACAGCGGTACACAATCAATACTCATCGCCCAACGGTGGTATACAATCAATATTCATCACACATACATTGATATTACATCATCGCTACATATATAGCGGTATAATCCCTCGCTACGTATACAACAGCATAACCCATTGCTACGTATACAACGGCATAACATCATCGTTACGTATACAATGACCTAACCATCGCTACGTATACATCGGCATAATCAACGCTACGTATATAGCGGCATAAACCATCACTACGTATATCTCGACATAACAATAATATCCCTTGCTTCGAACTATCGACGGCTCCATGGATATCCCTCGCTTCGACATATCAGCGTTCCGCGCTAGGATATGACCGCGGCAAATACCCTGGTTCAGTGCTCGATAAGACAACAACAAATATTATGTACATCAACGGCTCAATACTATCCCTCGCTTCGAATTATCAACGGCTCAATGATATCCCTCGCTTCGACATATCAGCAACCTGCGCTACGATATGACAACGGCAAATATCCTGATCCAGCACTCAATAAGACAGCGGCAAATAATATGATCCATCACTGCTCAACACATATGCATCATCGTAATGATCTCAATATACACAAATTAACATAATATCCCACAATCTCTACTATCCTCACTATGTTATATCAGCGGCTCAATGATATCCCTCGCTTTGACATATCAGCATCCCGTGCTACGATATGACAGAGACAAATATCCTGATCCAACGCTAATCGTTATAACCATAGTAGTACAATAATCACAATACATTTGTAAGCACAATGACAATATCAAGCATTCATGCATCACGATAACAAATAAATATCAATGCATACGTAAATATCCACATACTTGCATTTTCATAATCATAAGGTAACCATGCCCGATTATCATATCGTCTGTTGTCACATATCAACAGCACATCACTGTCCACCATTTCCTTTCCTTAGACAGCGTATCACGTTTCTCATTTTCTGGTTTCCCTACAAAATCAAATTTCTTAGCACTTGTTACATATATATGGTTCACATCATTTCAATCAATATCATTTACTCTTTCACCAATCACTACATCAAATTACTAACACTTATTAACATAGCATATCAGTCGTCGCTCAACCAGCGTCACATTATTACTGTCAAAACAGTTAAATCTATTATATGCTATTTAAATATGTTACCGATTGATAGCACTCGTCAATAATACCACCCTCGGTGTGTATATTCGTCGGTATCACCGGTTATTGCTCAATATCATGTTCATCGTATTCCATACGACCCTTCAACCACAATGGTTAGCAATAACACATTTCATTCATGATCTCATATCATACTATGCACATAAGCGTATAAAAACTATGTCACATTGACATAAAACCGCAATCATGTGTAAACTACGTGCTATTCATTTCATTATGTGCTACTCATTTCTACCAATACCTCCCTTGGCCCTCAAACAGCCCCGAAGAGCAAACCACTGCTCTGATATCACTAATGTAAGGACCCCACGTTCTAATCCGTTATTAGTGCATTCATTATCTATATTAGTACATACATTCATAGCTTTAGGGAAATTCTCATTACATGCTTCAATAACAATAGCATTCTGTCAATAAAATTTTCGACATAAATTCTCTTAATGTCTAATTCTCAGCCCAACTCAACTGACATAAGTATACACTTTACAATGTACCAATCATATTCTCAATTCATCATTCAATTACATTCTCAAATAATTGCAGGCAATACGTAATTGAAAAGAGAATTTTCCGTTCTATACATGCCGTATACACCTATTCAAAATGCTCACACATGAGCCCTTACTAATGAATATGTATCTACATGTACAAGTCTCATTTCAATACCAATATTGGTACCTCAATCCTGGGAGCATTCCCAATCAACAACTCGAAATCCTCCCTAGAGCCAATGTTGTACATGTTATACACATTTCAATAGAAACAACCCCCACACGGTGTGAGCATACCAATAGCACAATCTCAATATCATGAATCTCACAATTCATAATTTACAGAATATAAATTTGTGAGTAAATATTCCATGTATGTACCATTACCATATGAGATCTCCCATGTTGTTCCTGTTATCATAATAACCAAGATAATCAAACTCCAAAACCAGTTAATCATTACAATGATTCACTATACTCATGCTCAGACCGCTAGTTCCATAATCAATTATAGCTATATCATTTTGATAATGATTTACAAAAATCAAATACTTCTCAACCAACAATTTCGTCATTATAATTTGTCATATCACATCGCTCTCTCAACAGCGGTGACATTCTAACATCTCTCACGCTCAACAGCGGCGGCATTGTAACCATTGCTCGCTCGACAGCGGCAACATCATACTCATTGCTCGCTCAACAGCGGCATCACCACAATTCTTAACGCATACCAATTTATCGCAACAATAATATATTATTCATAAACATGCCAATAATATATCTAACTATGCTCGTACGTCACACGTACCTTATAATTCAATAGTAAGAGCCAAACCTTGTCTTTGCCCCGAGATCTGGTGAATTATGCGCTACACAAATTTCATAATTCACAATCAATCACGTGTACAGAATTACATACTTAAACACGTACTCAACCTCCATATATATCATCCAATCATGATGATTAAACACATAAAAGACTCGGGCAAAGCATACGTTGACATCACAATCCAAAATATTTTTTCAAAAATTTTGGCCTGGAGATCGTTCACGCCTTGGCTGGCCTCTCAAAATCCAATTTTTTTGACTCACGGCGATCGATCACCACCCAGCGCCGATCGATCGCTGGATCTCACTACCCCCTCACGATCGATCGCGAGTACTGTTCATCGTCAACAAAATCCAGCAATACGTCACGATCGATCGGTGCTAACGCCACGATCGATCGCGATCTGCGCTTTTCTGAAATATTTTTGCTTCAATGGCGTTTTTCGCACCCAAACTCAAATCCAACACCCCCAACACCCATAATACTTCAAAAACTCCATTATAACTCATAAAAACACCCAATACAACACAATAACAAAATCTCTCAAAAACCCAAAATCTCAAACCCAACTCTACACAAGACCAACCTCTACCAAATTACTATCAATACCGGCTATGAGGGTAGGCCATTTGATATTCTTGCCTCTATATTGTTGATTGATGTCGCCAATTCTCCCACTTGGATATTCAAGTTTTGAATGCTCGCCCGCGTTTCCTGTTGAAATTGCAGACTATTTTCAGCGATAACTTCAATAATATTTTCTAACCTGTCGTTAGTGGCAGGAACTGGAGGATATCGAGGCCTCTGAAATGGCGGTCTATAAGGCGGTGGAGAGTGGTGCATCGAAGGATGTCCATAACTCTGGTGATGATCCCTCCAACCTTGATTGTAATTGCTCGATGATGGGTCATAGCTCCTTTGTGGTTGCCCCAAAAATCCATCTGCTGCGTTCACGTGCTCAGCAAGTGTCTCTTGAAGTGAGAGACACGCATCAGTAGAATGATTCTTGGCCAGACAGATCCCACATGGTTTGCCATTAGTACATTATCTCCTGCAATATGATGCACAAGAGATGTTAAGTCAATCAGTTGTTGTTCAATGTTAGAAACATTTACCTCGTTTTGCGTCCTTGCGTCTGTCCATGTCGAGCAGTTCCAAATTATTGGGAGTTAGCAACCATTTTTGCTATCAAGTTCATTGCCTCATCCAGTGTCTTGTCAATAAACGCTCCACTTGCATCACCCACTAGGTTTCTGTGAATAGAAAGGATACCCTCATAAAAGTATTGAATCAAGAGGTGTTCACTTATCTGGTGTTGTGGGTAGCTTGCAAACAACTTGTTGAACTGCTCACAGTATTCGTGAAGTGACTCATCTTGGTATTGCTTGATCCCATAGATCTATTTCCTTATGTTCGTAGCCCTCGATACAGGAAAAAGTAATTCTCTAAGAAGATCCTCTAGCAGCATCCTTCAAGGAGAAGGGAAAGGCTCATAGCTTGATTTGCTCACCCGTCACGTCAGTTTGCTCTATAGTAGTGCAAACCACATGGAAATTGATCGCTTTTATTTTAAACAATTAATTCCAATCTAGCGATTTTAGACCGCAAGTGCACGGTGTCAAGTTTTAGTATAGATAGGAAGATACGGATTGTCGAACCCACAGGGACTAACAAGTAATTACCAAATAAGATGTCTTTTAACTATATTTAACCTACGATAATTAATTAATAATTAAACTAAACTAAATTAAGCTACTATAATCCAACCAAAATAGTCAACGATCACGAGAAAAATCCACAAGAAAGTATCAAGACAATTATTCACCTAACCCAACTCTTGCAATTCTTTTCTCCATACATCTCTAAGGTGACGAGTTTTCCGAATTTATTCAATATACTCTCTCGAGCTATATTAAGTCTAACATCAAATTGCAACTAGTAACTCTCGTTCACGTAATTAACAATTTAATATTGAATGCGCTTTATGAAAACCACTAACTTTAGATTAAACAACCCAAAGCTATCACTCGTGTGTGATTTTATCTCTCGATCTCAATCTTTAACACACGGCATGAATTATTATATCGTATTATAATTTCATCTCTCGATCTCAATTATAATAAAATATCATTCAACGGTGATCAATCATTCAAAAGCATTAAGGACAATAACACATGCACTTAGAAGATATATGAATTCAATCTCAAAATCAATAGGAAAAACTATGTTATTGATATCTCTCAATCATCAAAAACACAACAATCCAATTATTCATGTAAAACAATAATAGAAAAGTAAAAGAAAACTCCCAAGTCGACTCTTTCGTTGATTCTCGATCCTTCCTCGCTTCTTTCTCGATCGTGCTCTTCGATTATCTTGTTGGCTCGTTCCAAAACATAGGGTGAAGGGTTGATGAGTGATGATGGATGGTGAAGAGTGGAAGAAAGATGGAGGTTATGGTGGAGTGAATGGCTGCTGGCCGTGTGAAGGAGGCGTCAGGTTAGAGTGAAGAAATGAGGCGTGTGGTTTTGTGGAATTGAAGGAACGGGGGGGGGGGGGGGGGGGGGGTGGGGGGCTTAGATGGAGGCTGTATCTAGGGTTAAAAATCTGATATATCACTTTTTGAGGCTAATATTTCGAGCTATATAGGGTTGGAGGCTAGGAGGATGGAATAGAATCCAACTTGGAAGGCAGGAAATCAACTTTCCATATTTTTCAAAACTCTGGGCGATCGATCGGGACAGAGGGGTCGATCGATCGAGCTGGACAGTAGAAATTCGTGGCTTTTTTCAGCTTTTCTCGATCGATCGGAAATCCTTGCTCGATCGATCGAGCTTCACAGTAAGTTTCTTCGCCTTTTTCAGCTTCTGGCGAGTTTCGTATTTTGGCCGTAACTTTCTCATACAAACTCCAAATTTGATGAATCAGCTGTCCACGCGAAGATAAGAGAAAGTTCTACAACTTTTATATGGATTACATTTCCAAAACATGGCTCGAACATATAGTGATTTGAGGAGAAAGGAGCAACATGTGTCTTGGATTCCGGTTTTTTTCCTCTTTTCTTCAACTTTATTCATTTTTTCATCATTTTAGCTTGATTTATTCACCTTTCCCTCATTTCAACATTGATTCATGAAATAGAGAAATATATACCATAAACCGTAAAATAATCCAAGAATCAACACGAAAACATATACATATCATAGCCTAAAAACGCGTAATATTCAACCCTACCAACTCCCCCAAACTTATCATTTAATCGTCCTCGATTAAGCATTAACATCACAAGGTAGAGTTCATTCTTGATTCTTGAAACAATTATTTCATGACTTATTTTTTTCCTCAGAAATCTCATATATATATACAAAAGTTGAACAATACATGTTTTCTCCTAAGTCAAGCAACATATCTCAAAATTGGAATGTGTGTGTGTGTTATAGTCAATCTCAAGTTTCATGCACATATTCAAGATCAAATCATGTTAATCAACTCAAAGTCGAGATTATCATCAAGCATCACATAGGCCTATTTTCAAACAACTTCTCCACTAATGATAGTTACTCCCTAGACTTGGATCAAAAGGACTTTTTAAGTTTGTAATGTAAGGGCTTTGGTGTTGGCTTCAAAGAAAGATAGGATAAGCGCAAAGAAGAGAGTATAATCATTTACAGTTCAAATTTTTCGTACACATCGAGCTTCTCTTCTTTTTCTTTTATAGCATTGGCCACTTTGGGTCTTATTTAGTCAATCTTTTTCTCAAGGCTTTTTGTCTATCTTTTTCTTTTCTCATTCATCAATTTTTTTTTTTCAATAAGCTCATCAAGATATAACAATTCAAGTGCATCGAATGATATTCATTATACTCCCTTAGGGTAAGGATAACTTTTTTCATTTAGGCTCAAATAAGGGTAAGTATAATGAATTTGCCAAGAATGTCGAATGGGGTCTAATTATATGCAATGCATATACCATTCTTTTTTCAATAAAGCTCAAATGGGACACTAGGGATTGTTATAGACTAGGTAAGCTTGAAAGGCTCAAACGGTCCAAAGATCGCCTAGATCATTTCCAAGTCGAGTTTATAACTATAAAATTTCGCCTCAAAGTGTTATCATCAAATAAGTTCTAGGATAACTCTAAGATGCTCAAGACAAATCATCAAGTTCACAACAATTATCACTATTCAACATGCAATCCACAAGATCATGACTCATTGTGCTCAAAGTATTCCTCATTCTTGACATGCTAACTCAAATTAGGATATTCATGTACAAGTCCAATCACAAATCAAGTTCATATGCATAGTGAGATCAAAATCCTCATTGAATAGTCACTACTATAATTCATTCTTTTCTCAAGTTTTAACTCATAAATTTTTTTTTTTAGCTCATAATAATCGGACGATTCAAGTGTCATTTAAGCACGCAACATGTGGTTAAAACAAGTAAAACATGCAAGCTACTCCTCCCCCAAACTTAAATCAAACATTGCCCTCAATGTTTAAAAGAATCAAAAGGGAAACAGTGAACTCCCCTGATCAAGACGCTTGCATGAGGGTTGAGGAAGATTTGCTTTTGAAAGCTCCACTGTTGTAGGGGTTCATCGCTCCAACAAAGTACCTAGCAAGAGAAGAATGCATATGGTAAAATATTCGACTTGAGAGATAAACAAAACTAAAATGAAAACTGAAAAATAAAACAAAACTAAATAACAAAAGGATACGCTTGGGTTGCCTCCCAAGAAGCGCTGATTTTTTTGTCTTCGGCTTGACCATCAGAAGCAACCATCAAAGAGCGGCTGCCGCCCATAGTAAGTATCGTATGATACCACTAATGGGTCTTCATTCAATATGCCCTCAAGATTGGCAAGATTGTAGTAGTGTAAGCTCGTCGCTCCAACAACATTCTTGAATTGGTAGGCATGGGAGAATGATTCTTGATTTGGCTTCATATCTTGGAGGATGTAGTGCGGTGAAGTTGGCATCGATGGAAAATACGGATCCACATATGGCATAGAACATGTCTCCATCGATGGGTTCAAATCGGAATCTTCGCAAGTCTCTTCCTTCTCCAACATCACATTCGACTCATCTTCATATGGGAAATCCTTGGATGACATCTCTGAAGTAGGCTCAATCTCTTGAAGAGGCTCAAGTTCCTTTGAATCTTCCACACTAGGAGGATCACTCCCCCAAACTTGGTTGGTTGAGTGATCATCATCATATAACCAAACTCGATTTGTCGCCTCTTGATTTGTACCTCTCGTCTCTTCCCCCTGGCAGCTAGTTGAAATTGTTTCCATAAGGACCGCCATTTGCTGCTCCAGGTGGCGCATAGAGTTGGTTTGGCCCTCCAAATTGTTCTCAGTTGATGCCATGAATCTCACTAAGGTATCCTCTAACTGAGTTGTGATGTTTGCAGTACTATCTCTCCTCTCTTCGTGATGTTCAAATGGTTGTGGCGTATCAATAGGGTAGTGAGGCTCCGGTGGGTATTGGTGACTCCAACCTTGTAGTGAAGGATCACAATGCCAGTGATGATCGAAGTCCGCCATATCATTGAACAGGTGCACCACACTGTTCTCATCTCTATCAACCAGGGGACTCCCAGTCACCAGTGCTCCGCTCAATACCCATTCTTGTGTCTGTGCATCCAACCCGTTGAAGAAATATTGCAAGAGAGTATAGTTCGAAAAGTTGTGATACCGGAATGTGTTGGCCAATTCATTGAATCTCTCCCAAACAGCGTAGAACGGCTCGGAACGTTGTTGGGCAAAGCTTGTGAAGGCTTGTTGATGTAGCATCTCCAAGTACCTCACAAGACAAACAAAACAAAACCAAAATAAATGTATACAAATCCTTTTTCTTTTTTTTTTTCGAAATATATAAACAAAAATGGTTAAATTACAGTCAAAGAACCTAGTATGATATTACTAAAGTTAGTCCCCGGCAACGGCGCCAAAAACTTGATCGCTTTTATTTTAAACAATTAATTCCAATCTAGCGATTTTAGACCGCAAGTGCACGGTGTCAAGTTTTAGTATAGATAGGAAGATACAGATTGTCGAACCCACAGGGACTAACAAGTAATTACCAAATAAGATGTCTTTTAACTATATTTAACCTACGATAATTAATTAATAATTAAACTAAACTAAATTAAGCTACTATAATCCAACCAAAATAGTCGACGATCACGAGAAAAATCCACAAGAAAGTATCAAGACAATTATTCACCTAACCCAACTCTTACAATTCTTTTCTTCATACATCTCTAAGGTGACGGGATTTCCGAATTTATTCAATATACTCTCTCGAGCTATATTAAGTCTAACATCAAATTGCAACTAGTAACTCTCGTTCACGTAATTAACAATTTAATATTGAATGCGCTTTATGAAAACCACTAACTTTAGATTAAACAACCCAAAGCTATCACTCGTGTGTGATTTTATCTCTCGATCTCAATCTTTAACACACGGCATGAATTATTATATCGTATTAAAATTTCATCTCTCGATCTCAATTATAATAAAATATCATTCAAAGGTGATCAATCCTTCAAAAGCATTAAGGACAATAACACATGCACTTAGAAGATATATGAATTCAATCTCAAAATCAATAGGAAAAACTATGTTATTGATATCTCTCAATCATCAAAAACACAACAATCCAATTATTCATGTAAAACAATAATAGAAAAGTAAAAGAAAACTCCCAAGTCGACTCTTTCGTTGATTTTCGATCCTTCCTCGCTTCTTCCTCGATCGTGCTCTTCGATTATCTTGTTGGCTCGTTCCAAAACATAGGGTGAAGGGTTGATGAGTGATGATGGATGGTGAAGAGTGGAAGAAAGATGGAGGTTTATGGTGGAGTGAATGGATGCTGGCCGTGTGAAGGAGGCGTCAGGTTAGACTGAAGAAAGGAGGCGTGTGGTTTTGTGGAATTGAAGGAAAGGGGGGGGTGGGGGGGGTGGGGGGGGGGGGGCAGAGATGGAGGCTGTATCTAGGGTTAAAAATCTGATATATCACTTTTTGAGGCTAATATTTCGAGCTATATAGGGTTGGAGGCTCGGAGGATGGAATAGAATCCAACTTGGAAGGCAGGAAATCAAGTTTCCATATTTTTCAAAACTCTGGGCGATCGATCGGGACAGAGGGGTCGATCGATCGAGCTGGACAGTAGAAATTCGTGGCTTTTTTCAGCCTTTCTCGATCGATCGGAAATCCTTGCTCGATCAATCGAGCTTCACAGTAAGTTTCTTCGTCTTTTTCAGCTTCTGGCGAGTTTCGTATTTTGGCCGTAACTTTCTCATACAAACTCCAAATTTGATGAATCAGCTGCCCACGCGAAGACAAGAGAAAGTTCTACAACTTTTATATGGACCACATTTCCAAAACATGGCTCGAACATATAGTGATTTGAGGAGAAAGGAGCAATATGTGTCTTGGATTCCGGTTTTTTTCCTCTTTTCTTCAACTTTATTCATTTTTTCATCATTTTAGCTTGATTTCTTCACCTTTTCCTCATTTCAACATTGATTCCTGAAATAGAGAAATATATATCATAAACCGTAAAATAATCCAAGAATCAACACGAAAACATATACATATCACAGCCTAAAAACGCGTAATATTCAACCTATCAGAAATCCATTAGGTGCTTGTGAGGGTCCTCACCTGCAAGTCCATGACTAATAGGCAACAAATGTATAAGTCCATAGTTCAATTCAAAACTAATATTTGTTGCAAGAGCAGGGAAAGAAATGCAGAGATGTTGTTGATCCAAGGTCGGATTCGCTAGTTGTCTCAGACTCTGATTTGCTGCCATCGTGTTCCTCTATTCGTCCTCTTCAAATCTCCTAGATTCTCTTCTTATCTCGATTTCAGGGTCGTATTGAAAATTATCTTTGTGATCTGAGGATTCACCCGTGCTCATGAACAAACCAGAATTTCATTGTAAAACAATTAACACAAAAATAAACAATGCCTTCCCCGGCAACGAAGCCAAAATTTGGCAGCGCTTATCGCGTACGCCCAAATTAGCCATTCTCAAGTTAATAGCGATAAATATGTAGTAGCGTGAGTAGGGATCGATCTCATGACAAATGATGAATATTTGTGTTAACTTAACGAAACAAAATAAAATGGTGGTTTTGAAAATGATTTGATTACTACTATGAAATCAAAAGCTGTAAATTAAACTAGTTTGCAAGATTGGAAATAAGATGAATTAACTTATGATATAAACACGATTCTTGGTTTTCAGTTGACTCTACAATTGGATTTATTATCTTAATCTTCAATTCTCACAAAGGATTCAACTTGCATATGAATATCCGCCTTGGAAACTCAATTTCTATCTCACCTTAATCTTAGTTAGGTAGCCTACGCGTTCTATTCTAACCCTTATCGATCAATCAATCAAAATATACGCGATTAAGATTGAAAGACTATAGCTTCATGAACTAATGAGAAAGACGAAGATAGATAATATAATCCATGCTCATATATTTAATCTAGTTGAATGTTTTCCCTAAGTATTTAACAATCACACTCGCAAAATTATTAATCTTAGTTGCTTTATGGACCAAGCATTAAATTGCATGCAAAATTACTAGGAGGTCAATCTAATAATTAAATATAACAATCATCACAATAAAATTTGGAAAACATTCAATTCTCAAACAAAATTGATGAAAAAACACATGAATTTCATAAGAAAAATAAACACAATTGTATGGTCTTCGTAAAACCAAGAATCAAAAGGTCCACACATAATTAAACCAAAACAATCAAAATCTATTCTAGAAAATATAAATAAACAATAAAGTAAAGAGTTAGTAAAGAGTAGCAAAATTTCGGAGCGTCACTTTCGTTCCGTGCCTTGCAATCTTCAAGCTCTTCTTCAACAATTGAGAGAAAATTATTTATCTAGGTCTAAAGTCTGATGAATTGTGTTATGAGGCCCTATTTTTTAGATATCGGGGGGTGGCGGCTGATGGAATAGGTTGAAATCTCCAAAAGGTGGTAAAAAATCTGATTTCCTTATTTTCTTGGAATCTGGCGCGATCGATCGGTCATCACCCGCGATCGAGTGCTCCTTTTTTTTCAATTTTTCCCGGTGCATGATCGATCGCGCCAAAGTGCCAATAGATCGCGAGATGCAATTTTTTGTTGCTCAAATTCCCTGTCAGACGCGATGGATCGCGAGTTTCCGCGTGATGGGTCGCGCTCCTTAGACCTTATTTATGCATTTTCTTGGTATACTTTGATCCATTTTCATCTCCAATGCATTTCTCGATCCTTATGCATCCTTATTACTCGATTTCTTTGATTCCACCTACATTCATGCAAATATTCAATTAGGTAACATATGCATCAAATTAATCATTAAAACACAGCAACCATTAACAATTAAATCCACTAAATAGTCTATTTCTAGCCACATCACTAAACACATAAAAAAAATTAACAACGGATGTTAGATACATGTGTTTTTCTCAATAACTCATTAAGGTAACATACTTCCACATATTTTCCAATTCACTCATTTATAAGTTACGTACTCGTATAAATGTCAATTCACAACACTTCCTAAGTTTAATACTATAATCATCTCAACCCCTTTAGCCTTTAACACACCCATTTTTAATTATATGACAAAGAATTATCTAATCATGGATGTTATTTATAATTTCCACATGCTTCTTGACTCCCAACACTACTTTATGTTAAAGAAAATGCTACATACAACCCTCATCCACCTACTGCTCCATTACAGCATGATATTCTCTCCAATTTGACATGATTTAACTCAATCATGAATTCAAGGTACTACGATCTTAATATTTAATTATAACACAAAATAAGTCATTCTTAACCATCTCCAAAATTTCCTAAAGTACTACCATGATTATATACATGTGGAAATCAACTAAATAATTTAATTTGTGAATTTAAAACAACTAAAGCAACTAACGTGAATTCAATATGCTTACAACCATAGAATTTCAATAATCATAAAATCCTCAAACACAACCCTTCATTCATTTAGCCACTTCGACAACTAAACATACCGGTGTATTCAGCGTTTGACAACAATCAATAATACACCATTTTTAACTACTACGATATAAATTGGTTAAATAAACATTAACACCAAAATATGAAATATTAGTGTCAGGCTGTAGCCCTTACCTTGCTGATCCCAAATATGTAATTTATTTTATCAAAACCCGACTAGATCTACCGTAACAATTTTTTGGAAAATCTTGAAACCCTCACTCAACCCTCTGTCGCAAATGAGATACAAATCAATCTTCATATAATTATTTAGATATTATAATAGTAAATTAAGGGGTGACATGTGTCATCCGTAGGAGGATGCCACGTGTCACACCTTTCCAGCCCATTACCTTCAACATAAAAGTTATTGATATCTTTCTTATCTTCGCGTGGACAACTCGTTTGCTTAATTCTGATATTATATGAGAAAGTTATGAAACTAGTGGCGTATCAAGTATTCCCAAAAACCATAAAGGTCATTACGTTAAATAGAACACCACATACGATCAACTTAGGCAGTACCAATACTGTCAAGTCATACAACTTGTTAATGATTTAACTCCATACGTGCATAATGATCTCTACCATACTAACACTTCATGTTATATTTCATATACTTTTATTTCCTGAAATCTACTCAAATTCATCATAGGGAAACCTAGAACTCCTTTTCCAATTCATGTTGGACATTACACTCGTCATGTCCCAATCACATAACATCGATTTAGGATAGTCGCCAAGGGATCAAATACAACATTAAATTGTAAGATTCAACTACCATTCATTACAATATCGGAGCCTTAAAATGATTCCAAGGCACAACGCCTAAAGCTCCACAACCAACATATGGATATCAACCCCGGGATAATACAATTTCCATACAAAATATAATAACACATGCCTAGGCGAAAGTACAATACAGGTGAAAGCAAGTCAACCCTCGAGCAGTAGGAGGTCATAAATAATAGTGTACTCTTTTCGTGACATATTGATATAAACATGTATCCCCAGGTATAATTGTCAAACTATTTTTGTTTCATTTTAAGTTTCACCGAATAAACAGTCGGTAAATCGATCGATCATCAACAATGTATACTTACCATACTCGACATTCCTCAAAGAATCATGTGTATAATAAATTTATAACATCGGGTTATCATCATTAACACATAAAATAAATTAACAGCGCATGTTAGATACATGTATTTTTTTCAATAACTCATTAAAGTAACATACTTCCACATATTTTCCAACTCATTCATTTATAAGTTTAATACTATAATTGGAAGTAAATCATCTCAACCCCTTTAGCCTTTAACACCACATTTTTATTTATATGACAATGAATTATCTAATATAGATGATATTTATAATTTCCAGATGCTTCTTGACTCCCAACACTACTTTATGTTAAAGAAAATGCTGCATACATACCTCTTCCACCTACTACCCCATTACAGCATGATATTCTCTCCAATTTGACATTTCACACATTATTTAACTCAATCACGAATTCAAAGTACTACAATCTTAAAATTTAATTATAACACAAAATAAATCATTCTTAACCATCTCCAAAATTCCCTAAAGTACTACCATGATTATATACATGTGGCTAACGTGAATTCAGTATGCTTACAACCAATAAAATCCTCAAACACAACCCTTCATTCATTTAGCCATTTCGACTACAACTAAACATACTGATGTATTCAACGTTTGACAACAATCAATAATACACCATTTGTAACTACTATGATATAAATTGGCTAAAAACCACTAACACAAAAATATGAAATATTAGTGTCAGGCTGTAGCCCTTACCTTGCTGATCCCGAATATGTAATTTATTTTATCAAAAACCCGACTAGATCGATCGTAGCAATTTTTTGTAAAATCTTGAAACCCAGGTTTCTCTCTCGCTCAACCATCTATTGCAAATGAGATACAAATCTCAATCTTCATACACTTATTTATATATTATAATAGTAAATTAAGAGGTGAATGTGTCATCTTAGGAGGATATCATGTGTCACACCTTTCCAGCCCATTTTCTGCACTTCTCGATTATATTTGACAATACCTTCAACATAAAGATATATATCTTTCTTATCTTCTCGTGGATAGCTCGTTTGCTTAATTCTGACATTATATGAGAAAATTATGACCAAAATATTAAATTATATGCTTATACAATTTATCGGACCCCATGCTTACATCATAAATATCAATTACAATTTATATGATTTTTATCAGGACATTACAAATGATGTTTCGGAAATTTATTTGAAATTTTGCACACAGTGATATAGATTAGTTTTGATACCCCTTGACAGTAAGAGCCACCAGAGCCACCCTCTTTATCCGACCAGATACTCTCGTACAGTCATCTTCTAATCTCGACTCTTCTATGGTACCAACCTGTTTAGTTTTCCGGTACATTAGTCCATGTATTACCAAGCGACATGTTTTTGAGGACCACTTTGGCCGAGCTCTTTCCACGTCTGGTGATAAGTGCCATTTTTGCACTTATATTTATATGTTTTCTCGTTGTATTTTACAGTGATTCTTGGACTATATTATGCATTTTGATATTTATTTACATGTTTCAGGATTTTAGGTTAAATTACAAAGAAATGAAGAAAAAGAGCTAAAAACGATTAAAGGAGAAAGAAAGTTGAAGAAAATATAAGAAATCGGAATACAAGACACATGCAATCTTCATGTTTGAGCCATATTTTGGAAATGTTGACAACATGAAATTGTAAATCTTTTTGTTATCTTCGCGTGGACAACTGATTCATCAAATTCCGAGATCGGATGAAAAAGTTATGACCAATGCAAGTCGATCGCCAGAAGCTGAAAAATGAACAACAAAATTCTTGAAGAGGAGATAGATCTCCATACACTGGAGATTGATCTCTGCAGACCAGAAGCATTCCACAATCGATCGGCTATCAGCGGCGATTTTTGAGTTTGATTCCAACAAGGACGCTTCCTTTTTCCTCCCCCACTATAAATATAAGTTGATGCAGGATTTTGATTAGACTTTTCAACCTAGGATTAACCTCCATTCACCCATCCATATTCACCAACATCCACCTCCATCCGTCAAACATCCTAGGATTTTGGAACATCTTCAACAAGAAGATTCAAGAGGCGATTGAGAAGGAAGCGAGAGAGGAAGCAAGGATCTACGAACGAAGTCGACATCGGGAGTTTTCTTTGTCTTTAATTATTGGTTTTGTTTTGTTTTGATTTATTATGTTGAACTAAAGTTATTTATCAAGACTATGGGATCCATTGGTTTGATCCTATGACTTTTATATTAAACTTGATTGAACTCTTATATCCTTTGCGTTTGTGTTATGATTTAATGCTTTTGAGGGTTTGACCACCTTTGAATGATGTTAGTATTGTAATTGAGATCGAGAGATGATTTTATGATACAAAATTAATAAGTCATACCATGGATTTCAGACTGAGATCGAGAGATGAAGTCAAATACATGTGTGATAGCTATAGATATCTAATAATCGAAAGCTAGTAGTTTTCATGGATCTTATTTCAATATCGAGTTGTTAAATAAGTATACGAGAGTGACTTACTGCAATTTGATATTAGGTTTAATATGACTCAAGAGAGTATATTAGATAACTTAGGAGAACTCGTCACATTGGAAATATTTGGATTTTCAATCGAGAATTGTAGGGATTACATTGGTGAGCCGATGTCTTGATAATCTATTCTAGCGGAATTTTCTCGTTTACTTTGATTGACTTGGTTGAATTACTAGTTAATTTAATTATTTAGTATTTTGTTTAATTCATTCTCATAGGTTAAATATAGTTAAAAACGTCTTACTTGGTACTTACAGTTAGTCCCTGTGGGTTCGACAATCTGTATTCTTCCTATCTATACTAAAACTTGACACCCTACACTTGCGGTATAATCGCGTCACACTAGAAAATAATTGTTTAATAAAATCACGATTAAGTTTTTGGCTTCGTTACCGGGGATTAACTTCAGTAATATCATACGAGGTTCTTTGACTATAACTTAACAATTTTTGTTTATATATTTTGAAAATAAAAATATTTTATTTTATTTATCTTGCAAGGTACTTGTGATGTTTCATCCACAAGCATTTACAAGCTTTGCCCAATAGCCTTCAGAGCCGTTCTATGAGACGTGGGAGAGATTCAACGATTTGGTAAACACGTACCGGTATCATGACTTTCCAAACTACACTTGTATGCGATATTTCTTCAATGGTTTGGATGCGGACACACAAGGATGGGTATTCAAAGGAGCTTTGGCAACTGGTAGTCCTTTGGTTAATAGAGATGAAGACATTGTATTGCATCTGTTTAATGATATGGCGAACTTCGACCACCAGTGCATTGGAATCCTTCACTGCAGGGTTGGAGCCACCAATACTCACCAAAGCCTCACTACCCTCATTTTACACACCCACCACTTGAACATCACGGAGAGACGAGTTACAGTTCTGCAGAAGTCAATGTTCATCTAGAGGATACATGACTTAGATTTATGGAATCATGTGAGACAAGGATTGAAAGTCAGACCAACTCCGTTCATCTTCTGGAGCAGCAAATGGCGATCCTCATGGAAACATTATCAGCAAGCTGCCGAGAGAATGAGACGAGACCTACTAATCAAGAGGAGACGAATCAAGTTGGATTTCATGATAATGATCACTCAACCAACCAAGTTTGGGGGAGTGGTCCTATTAATGTGGAAAATTCAAGGGAAGGCAAGCCGCTACAGTAATTGAGCCTACATTGACGGAAGTATCCGAGAAATTCCCAATGCAAGATGAGCCCAGTGTGGAGTTTGAGGATGAGCTGATTTTCGAGAATTTGGTTATGAGATTATCGATGGTCACATGTTCTATACCATATGAGGATTCATTCTTCCCATCGATCCAAACTTCACCACACTATATCCTCCAAGAGATAAAGCCGAACATAGAATCCTTCTCCCATGCCTACCACTTCAAACCGAAAGTTGTTGAGGCGACGAACTTACAATGGAACAATCTTGCCAAGCTTGAGGGCATACTGAATGAAGACCCATTCGTGATATCATACGATACTTACTATGGGCTGCAACAGCTCTTTGATGGTTGCTTCTGATGGTCAACCCGACGACTAGAAATCATCGCTTCTTGGGAGGCAACCCAAGCCATATCCTTTTGTTATTTGATTTTCAGCTTTTGTTTCAGTTTTTATTATCTCTCAGTTTGATTATTTTATTAGTTGCATTCTTCTCTTTCTAGGTACTCAGTTGAAGTGAGAAATCCCTGCAGTAGCGGAGCTTTAAGGAGCCAATCTTACTCAACCCTCATGCAAGCGTCTTGATCAGGGGAGTTTACTTTTTCCCTTTTGATTCTTTTAAACATTGAGGACAATGTTTCATTTAAGTTTGGAGGAGTGATGCATTTTTACTTGTTTAATATGCATGCTGTGTGCTGGAATTGAGACTTGAATCGTCCGATTATTTTGAGCTAAAAAAAAATTTATGAATTCAAATTTTAGAAAGAATGAATTATAGTAGTGACTTTATTCCATGATAAAATTAATCTCATTATGCATATGGACTTGAATTTCGATGATTGTGAGACTTGTACATGAATATCCTTTGTTGAGTTAGCATGTCAAGAATGAGGAATATATTGAGCACATTGAGTCATGATCTTGTGGATTACATGTTGGATAGTGAATAATTTTGTGAACCATGATTTATCTTGAACATCTTAAAGTATTCTAGAACCTAGTTGATGGCACTTTGAGGCGACATTTTATAATTATGAACTTGACTTGGACATGATTTAGGCGATCTTGGAACGTTTGAGACTTTCAAGCTTACCTTGTTTACATTAAATCACTAGTGTCCACTTTTGAGCCTAATTGAAAAGAATAGTGTATGTTTAACATACAAATCAACCCCCATTCGACATTCATTGGTAAACTCATTATATCCACCTTTATGTGCTTAAATTGAAAATTTATCATTACCTTAAGGGAGTATAATGAATCTCATTCGATGCACGAGAATTGTTACATCTTGATGAGCTTATTGAAAAAGATTGATGAATGAGAAAAAGAGAAAAAGAAAAAATGTAAAGAAAGAGCCTTGAGAAAAAATTTATGAATAAGACCCAAAGTGCCCAAGGCTAGAAAAAAAAAGGAAGAGAAGCTCAATAAGTGCTAAAAAAATGAACTTTATAAGTTATACTCTCTTCTTTGCGCTTATCCTACATTTTCTTTGAAAAACTACACCAAAGACCTAACATTACAAGCTTAAAAAGTCCTTCTGATCCAAGTTTAGGAAGTAATTACATTAGTGGAGAAGTGTTTGAAAAGTAGGCTTTTGGAGTGCTTGATAGTAATCTTGACTTTGAGTTATTAGCATAATTTGATCTTGAAGACATGCATGAAACTTGAGATTGACTATAACACACACACACATTCCGAGTTTGCAATGTGTTGCTTGATTTAGGAGAAAAATGTCTCGTTCAACTTTTGTATGTGTGTATGAGATTTTTGAGAATAATTCCAATCATGAAATAATTTGTTTCAAGTATCAAGAATGAACTCTAACTTGTGATTTTAATGCTTAATCGATGACGATTAAGTGATAGGTTTGTGGGAGTTGATAAGTGTCATTTTTGCACTTATATTTATATATTTTCTCGTTATATTTTACAATGATTCTTGGACTATATTATGCATTTTGATATTTACTTACATGTTTCAGGATTTAGGTTAAATTACGAAGAAATGAAGAAAAATAGCTAAAAACGATGAAAAGGAGAAAGAAAGTTGAAGAAAAGATAAGAAACAGGAATACAAGACACATGCCACTTCCTTTTCCTCAACTTTTTCATGTTCGAGCCATATTTTGGAAATGTTGACAACATGAAGTTGTAGATCTTTTCGTTATTTTCGCGTGAACATCTGATGCATCAATTCCGAGATCCGATGAGAAAGTTATGACGAATACAAGTCGATCGCCAGAAGCTGAAAAATGAACAACAAAAAAATCTTGAAGAAAAGATAGATCTCCATACACTGGAGATCGATCTCTGCAGACCAAAAGCATTCCGCGATCTATCGGCTATCAGCGGCAATCGATCGCCAGCAGAGAAATTCTGAAAAAACTACATTTTTGAGTTTGATTCCAACAAGGACACTTCCTTTTTCCTCCCCCACTATAAATATAAGTTGATGCAGGATTTTGATGAGACTTTTCAACCTAGGATTAGCCTCCATTCACCCATCCACCTTCACCAAGATCCACCTCCATCCATCAAACATCCTAGGATTTTGGAACATCTTCAACAAGAAGATTCAAGAGAAGTGAGAGAGAAAGCAAGGATCTACGAACGAAGTCGACATCGGGAGTTTTCTTTGTCTTTAATTATTGGTTTTGTTTTGTTTTGATTTATTATGTTGAACTAAAGTTATTTATGAAGACTAGGGGATCCATTGGTTTGATTGAAACTTTGATTGAATTCTTATATCATTTGCGTTTGTGTTATGATTTCATGCTTTTGAGGGTTTGGCCACCTTTGAATGATGTTAGTATTGTAATTGAGATCGAGAGATGATTTTATGATACGGAATTAATAACTCATACCATGTATTTCAGACTGGGATCGAGAGATGAAGTCAAATACATGTGTGATAGCTATAGATATCTAGTAATCGAAAGCTAGTAGTTTCACGGATCTTAATTCAATATCGAGTTGTTAAATAAGTATATGAGAGTGACTTATTGCAATTTGATATTATTTTTAATATGGCTCGAGAGAGTATATTAGACAACTTAGGAGAACTCGTCACCTTGGAAATATTTGTATATTCAATCGAGAATTGTAGGGATTACATTGGTGAGCCGACGTCTTGATAATCTTCTCTAGCGGAATTTTATTGTTTACTTTGATTGACTTGGTTGGATTAGTAGTTAATTTAGTTTTAGTATTTTGTTTGATTCATTCTCATAGGTTAAATATAGTTAAAAATATTTTTTTTGGTAGTTGCTTGTTAATCCCTGTGGATCCGACAACCTGATCTTAATCATCTATACTAAAACTTGACAATCATGCACTTGCGGTATAATCACGTTGCTTTGACATTTTATTGTTTAAATAAATCGCGACTCTGGACATTGGATGGTTTGATTGGATCGTATCTCCTAAACTTGGTAAGTGCGAGATCCGCGGAGTAAACTCCGGGATTTGATTGAGTCTTATCAAAGTCCAGAAGATCTTATCTAAGATTCGTATAATCATGGAACGACTCATTGTTACATGATAACTATTCATCTATAAATATGATGTTTGATTGTCACTTTATTTCATTCGCCTTACTCTCGCTTACTTTACAACATATATATCTGTTATTCTCTCTTCTGATTTGACCGTGGGAGGGGATACGCCAAAACCTTCAGGCCCCTTCTCAAGGGTTGCTTCATGCTTTTAGGTCATCTCAGAGGCTACTCACTGCTGTCATCGTCATGATTTATAGAAATGGAGAAAAAAGTTGAACCCCTCTCTCTATATTGATTTCAGCAGGTCATCATAATTTTGAGTTAAAGACGTTGATATGGTTGGAATACGTGTGAGAGGAGGCCGACATAACCCTGATGGCAAAGGAAACCCTAACCTGAGGCTCAAAACGTCCCCCGGGGTGAGGAACCGACCACCTGTCATCAAGAACGTGGCAGATCTCACCATGGATCAGTTGTCCTAGTTCATCACCCAGACTGTACGGAGTACCATAATTCAAAATCGGGAACAACCTCATCCACAGCAAGATCAGTGACAACCTCATCGTCAACAAGATCAGGCACAACCTCCTCCTCAGCAAGATCAGGCACAACCTCTATAATGCCCAAACTGATCATATAAATTGCATGATTTAGTCAAGGTAAATTATTAATTCATTGCGAAATTAAATTATTCAAAATCATAATTTAATCCGGAGTAGAATAAATAATCTCGGATTGAACTTGTAATGTATTCTAATGGAGATCTTGCAAGAAGAAATTATTGGGAAGGGTTCTAATGCTTGAAATAATTATTTGGCATTTGCTTATTAATTATGGAATTAATTATATTGGTTGTGGTATGTTATGGAACTGAGTTTGAGAGTTGGGAATTTTATTGGGTTTGAGATTTTTTTTTAATGAAGAGAGTAATGGGTAGGAAGCAGTGAACACTTAATTGGAAGTGGATTTGTGCAAATATTTGGTACCCTAGTATGGGACACCATTGTATTAATGTACACCAAGTTGGCTTGTGCTCACTCAGTTTCTCTACTTCCTTCTATATCTTTCCCCTCTCTCTCTTCTCTTCTCCTCGTTTCCCTTCTCCCTTCTCCTTTATTTCTCCCACCATTTTGAGCATGAAGTGTTGATCTAAACTCAACCAAGATGTGGATTCTTGTGAAAAATTGTAAAGTATAAGCTTCTCTTTCACCTCGAACATGATTATTTTTGGTTAAGAGCTGGTTTTGTTAGTGTTTGGTTTGATTTGAGCTGATGTTGGGAGAGATCTTTAATCTTTGTTATTGTGAGGTAGAAATGTGTCAAAACACTTGTAGATTGTTCAGGATTGAGTAATTGTTGTTGTTTTGAAATTCATTAAGTTTGGTTAAGGGATTGTTGAAGAATTTTCTGGTATTTTTTGGAATTCTATCCTACTGATCGATTGGGCGATGAACACCGATCGATCGGTAGAAGACGTAGCGGAAGATGAAAAGTTTCGAAATTACCAATCGATCTATAGCAAAGCCACCGATCGATCGGTAGATGAGCACCGATCAATCTGGTAGAGTTAAAATATTGAAAAATTTATTTTGTGTTGCGATGTCAATGAATTCATTGTTAAAAGGATTTTAAGTGGTAGTTTATCAAAAATTGTGAAGGCCAGCCCCAACGTGTCTCCCGCCGTGTTCAATTGCTTGAACACAAGACATCTCCCAATTCAAAAAATTAGTTATCAATTCGAATTTCTGTTTAGCGGAAACGTTCCAAACGAACTAACATCTGTTGACTTAATAAATTTTTACTTTGACTTCTAAAAAAACGGATAGAGTCTATGTCCTCAATAGATAAACTTAGACTTCTCAAAATAATTAAACTTTATCATCCTTTTAAACACGCTCCTCGTCCGTCTCATCTATGAACTCGACACTATCTGTAATATGTCAAATTACAGGTAAAGGTGAGTCGCTGCATTTTATAGTAAGCATAAAAAAATATTTGACAAACGCAGTAAAATCATCATTTTTCCATAATCTGACGAAATATAATACATTTTCATATCAAAAAAACTTTAACACATATTGGTTAGTCTGAGCAGTTAACAGAGCTAACTTTCACAAACAGAATCATAACTGAAATAACTGCACAGATAACCAACAAATAAGAACAGAATCATATAACAACCACATAATATCAATACAATAGCCATGTAGTAGCCATAAAATATACATGCTTTAATGAAACAAATGCATATCAAATAAGGAGGTGACACGATGATATCATCCAGACTATACCCGCTGGAAGGGTATCGATAGATATTATAACCCGTCAGCCTTCGGGCAAAACAAAATGCATTTATTTATTCTCGTCACCAACGAGCCGAAAGTGTGCGTGTTTTTACCCTCGTCGCAAGCGTGACAGGCAAAACAAAGAACGTCCTCAATTCACAACCTCAATCATATTCACTGAACCAAACCAAGCATGATATCTCAAAATAGTTTTCCACACATAATAGAAAGTTATTCAAAAACACATTTTCATAAAATCACATTGCTATCAAAAATCATTTTTTTAAAGTACTTTGCATGCTTAGTATTCCAAAATATTTCCAAAATAAATAATACTAATTACTTAAAATAAGTTGAGGAAATACAACTCCCTTTACGTACCTCGAAGCTTCCTAAATTGTTCAAGCTATCAACTTTCCCAACAAATCTTCAACGATATCAATGATTTCCTATCACATATTTCAATATTAGTATTAAGACTCTTTAACTTGTTTAAATGTCTAGTATTCTTCGCTTTATATCATCAATGAACACTATGACGAATTTGTCGAGCCATTCTCGGAATACATGATTCATTAATGCAAATGCTGCTGGTGCATTGGTAAGTCCAAATGGTATCACTAAGAATTCATAATGTCCGCATCTGGTTCAGAATGCAGTTTTGTGAATATCATGCTCTTTAATTCTGAGTTGATGATACCCAGATCTCAAGTCAATCTTCGAGAATATTTGAGCACCTTGTAACTGATCGAACAAATTGTCGATTCTCGGTAATGGATATTTATTCTTCACGGTGACTCGATTCAACTCTCTGTAGTCAATACACATTCTCATACTGCCATCATTTTTCTTCACAAACAATACTGGTGCTCCCCAAGGTGACACACTAGGCCTTATGAAACTTTTATCCTGTAGTTCCTTCAATTGCTCTTTCAACTCCTTCAACTCTGTTGGCGCCCGACAAGTGTGATTTTTATACTTAATTTGGTATAAGATTAGGGCCGTTTTTGTAGTGATTCCTGGAAAATATTATTTGTTTTGGTATATATTTGTTTAATTCAGGAATCTAGGTCCAAATGCATAAAAGTGGAGGAAATAAGTTATAAATGATGAAAAAGGACCAAACCCAGCAAACACGGAAAAAGAGGGACGAAATCGCAATTTGCTAAAATTCAAAGGAAGCGATCGATCGCATCATTGAAGCGATCTATCGCCTCGGACCAGTAGCTTTTTGGGATCGATCACATTATTTAGCAGATCGATCACCTTTGTCCAGAATAGTGAAGCTATCGATCGCCACTCACGAAGCGATCGATCGCTAGTACTCAAAAAATTCGGGATTTTATTTCCAAATTGGTTATTTTGTGTCCTAACTTGGTGAAACTCCTCTTACTATAAATATGGATTGCCTTGGACGTTTTTGGGACATTTTGGCTTATATTAAACCCTACATACTCAGCCTCCATCACTCCCATTCAACTCCAACAATCCATACATTCCATTGAAGAGGAGACGCATCGGAAGAGACGGGACGACGGAGCAACCCAAGGAGTCAACGGCTCTCGTTATTTCCGTATTTCTAACTCCAGTTCTATATTACATTAGATTTTGATGTTTAGAATGTTGCAAAACAAGTTTATGCAGTGTTATGAACCCATTATTCAATTTTAATGTTTTTGATTGATTCTTATATTCCTAAGTGCATAGATTGTTGTTCTTCATGCTTTTGAGGGTTTGACCATCCTTGAATGATAATTAATTGTAACTGAGATCAAGAGATGAATTCAAATACTCGTGTGATAGCTATAGATATCTAGTAATCGAAGGTTAGAAGTTTTCATAGATCAACATACAATATTAATTGATCAATAAGGATACGAGAGTGGCTTATTGTAAGGTTAGTATTAGATTTGTTATAGCCGGACCAAGGTATAATAAGTGCATTATAAAAACTCATCACCTTAGAATGTTTGAATTCAATTCTTAACTAATAGGCGAATTATGGGGGATTACACTAGTGAACCGAAAGTCTTGATAATTGTCTCTATTGATATTCTTAGTCACTCTCTACTGTTTGTTTGGGTTAATTATTGAGTTAATTTGTCACGTTAGTTTAATAATCACAACCAGTTATCGTAGACTAAATATAGTTAAATTAATTGAGTTTGGTACTTATTTCCTAGTCCTCGTGGGTTCGACACTCATACTTTTAAAATCATTATACTCAAACTTGACACCGTGCACTTGCGGTACGCAATCGCTACACTGAAAAATACTGTTTAAAATAATAGCGATCAAGTTTTTGGCGCCGTTGCCGGTGACTAGTTTTAATAATATCAAACGAGATTAGTTGACTATAGTTTAGTCATTTATTTGTTTTTATTTTCAATTTTCCCCCTTTTCTCTACTTTTTTTCTTGTGTGGATCTTTACAGGTTGTTATCTCTTGGTGCATGCTAAGGAGTAGCAAGCCTATACTTGAGCCTTTTGATCCCGAGATCGAACACACCCGTCAAAGGCTGTTAAGGCAAGCAAGAGCACTAATGGCTAATAACGAGGAGGTTCCAGTACCACCAGTTGCAAGATCACTCATGGACTACGCCCATCCTTCATTCCATGGATCACTGTCTAGTATCACGAGACCAACAATCCAGGCTAACAACTTCGAGATCATGCCTTCTATCATTCAGATGATCCAACATTCGGTCCAGTTTGGGGGAGCAACTACTGATGATCTGAAGCCCACATCTCCAACTTCTTGGAGATTTGTGATACATTCTAGCATAATGGCGTTACTGATGACGCCATCATGTTACGTTTGTTTCCCTTCTCTTTACGTGATAAAGCTAAATATTGGTTACAATCGTTGCCTGCAGATTCTATTACTATGTGGGATGCGATGGCGTAATTGTTCTTATCAAAGTTCTTTCCACCATCCAAGATGCACAAGGATATCATGACTTTTGGGGAATACGATCCAGAGACATTGTACGAGGCTTGGGGAGCGCTTCAAGGATCAACTGCGGAGATGCCCACATCATGGCCTCCCTATCTGGCTGCAGGTACAAACATTTATAATGGTTTATTTGCTGATAACCATTCTATGATTGATGCAGCATCAGGAGGTAATATGATGAGTAAGACGCCCGAGGAGGCTTATACGCTGTTGGAGGAGATGGCTGCTAATAGTTGTCAATGGCAGTCCGAAAGGAACATGCCAAAGAAGCAAGCCAGATTGCATCAAGTGAGTGAAGTCACTGGCCTAGCTGCCAATTGGAAGTGCTGAATAAGAAGATTGACATTTTGAGCATGCATGCAACGCAAGTTCAAACTATTACATGCAAGCTTTGCCAAGGAGGACATCCGAGCACGGAATGCCAAGTAGGTAACCCTTTTGTTACAACTAATGAAGCTGTTAACTTTGTAGGGAACCGACCACCACAGACCTACCCTTACTCGAATACGTACAATACGGGGCCGATGAACTATCCCCAACCATGCACCAAAGCCAAGCATGGAAGAGTTGCTAACCAAGTTCATATCATCGGCTGAAACAAGGATGAACAATCACGAGGCGTCGATAAAGAACTTGAAAATCCTAGTGGGACAGCTAGCAAAAATCGTAGCCGGACGAGCACAATGATCACTATCTAGTGACACTAATCCCGTTGAGGAGCGGAAAGGAGGTCGCTGATAAGAAGGATGCACACGTTGAGTTAAAAGGCGAGGCGGACATCAAGCAAGAAGATGAACAAACACGCGACAAAGGTAAGTCTACTAAGACCCCTACACCCATCACACTTGCTAAGGTAGATATCCCACCCCCATTCCCCGCTGCATAAAAGAGAGCAAATTCAGATGCTAAATTTGCTAAGTTTTTAGATTTGATTAAGAATCTCCACATTGAGATGCCTTTCATTGATGTTGTACGACACATGCCAAATTATGCTAAGTTTTTAAATGAGATTCTGTCAAAAAAGCGGAAACTGGGAGAGCATGAGATGATTAACTTAACTGAGGAGTGTTCTGCTGTCATTCAAAATGATTCATCTCCAAAGTTAAAGGATCCAGGGAGTTTCACTATACCTTGCAAGATCAACTCTACTTCTTTTAAGAAATGTGAATTGGGTTCAAGTGTTAATTTAATGCTTTGGTCTGTGTACAAGAAGCTTGGCCTAGGAGAGCTAAAACCGATAAATGTTTCACTGCAGATGGTGGACAAGTCCATCAAGTACCCTCATGAGATAGTTGAGGATGTATCAGTCAAGGTTGATAAATTCACCATTCCGGTGGATTTTATCGTGTTGGACATAAAAGAAGGACATGCCCTTGATTCTAGGAATACCATTCCTAGCTACTGGAAGGGCATTGATTGATGTCCAAGAAGGGAAGTTGATCCTCCGAGTAGGGGGGATCAAGTTGTTTTTGATATGTTCAAAGCCTTGAACGCTACACGCACTGAGCACTGATGTTTTTATATCAATATAATTGATACATTATCTGTTGATGCAGGTTAAGAGCGAGAATAAGGTGGAGGTCTGGTAGCGTTTATCGCGTACGCCCAAATTAACCCTCCTCAAGTTAATAGCAAAAGTATGTAGTATCGAGAGTAGGGATCGATCCCACAGGGAAGGTAGTATTTTTTTCGTATCAATTTAAAAATAAATAGTAAAAAGGGGTTTTTGGGTCAAGTGATTACTACTAAGCAAATTTTACGAATTAAACTAATTAACGAGATTAACTAAAACGGTTTAAATTTATGAGAGCGAAGCGATTCTTGGTTGTCGGTCAACTTTACTTTTGGAAAATTCTCTCTTGATCATTAAATCACAAACATTCAAATTCCTTCAATTATTCATCGATTGGAAATTTAATTCCTACCCACCTTAATCGTAGTCAAAGAGAAAACAACATTCAATCCGACCCTTACCAAATCTCTTATCAAAACTACAGCCGTTAATGATTAAATCAATGATAGAATTCAAAACTAGTGAGTTCGATAATCTAATCAATAGAAACTACAACCGTTAACTATTGATTACCCAATCATTTCTTCTAAGAATTCAACAACACCTACAGCCGGTAATTATTAATCTTAGTTGCTTCTTAATTAGCTATCGATTATGCATATGAATACTAGGTGATCAATCTAATAAACAAACACAATAATCGAAATTAAATTCAACAAACAAATCAAAATTCTCACAAGAGATTTTAATCCAAAAGCAAGTCTTCCTTAAACCAAGAATCTAGAAGTTTATCCTAGCATTACTGAATCTAAAAATAACAAAATATGGTTCGAAATCATTAAATAAGCAAAGGAAAAGAAATTACTAAGACGAATCACGATTCCGGCTTGTCGATTCCGGTTCCGTTCTTCGTGTTGTTCTTGACAAAACTTGAAATAAAAATTCTTCTCAAAACCTAAAACTATTATAATTCTCGAAAATATCTCTGAGAAGAGGTAGAAAAATCGAGTTCAAGGTTATGGAGGCTAAATATTAGGTTACAATCTTTTAAACATGGTAAAAGACTTAATTTCCAAATTCTCGGACTCTTCGGCGATCGATTGCTATGAATGTGGCGATCGATCGCTTCCTCCAGTAGCTTCAGGCGATCGATCGCTATAGAGTGGCGATCGATCGCTGCTTCGTTGATTTTGTTGCAAAAGTTTCTGTCCATAGGCGATCGATTGCCTCTTCCATGCGATCGATCGCCACCTCCAAAATTACGTTTTTGCCCTTTTCTTGATCAACTTTGAGTCCTTGTCATGTCCATGTCTTTTCTTGGTCTTTATACATCATTTTTAGCTCGTTTTCTTCGATTGTACCTACAATTACACAAATATACGATTAGGTAGCATACGTATCAAATTATCCATCAAACCCTACCAAATCGTAGACAATTAAGGGCTAAAGATGTGTCTATTTCTACCAAAGGACCTATACAAAGTAATCATACCGAGATTGATCGAGAATCGTACCCTTGTAGCGTGTTTGTAGCAGAATCCTCGTTGCAAGACCATGAGTCACGAACAAAGATTTGCACCTTCATCTCTACGATATCCACACGATCAAATCGAAGAAGGTGTTTAAGAACAAGTTGCTAGACTCGTTCTAAAACCGGAACAAGACTCACGGTTCGAAACCGATCAACGGCGGCCATCAAACCACCACGTTCATGGCGGCGGCGGCGTGAAGGAGGGCGAGAGTGAGGGACGGCCGAGAGCTTTGTTGTGGAGGCTATTAGGTTTTCAAAAATTAACACTTAATTATCAACCTTGTTAGCATAATATAATATATATAAGATTTAATTAAAAGGGGCTTTCAAAAAGCCTTATTGGCCCATACCAATATATTAATTAAATTCATATATCTAATACTTATAATTAAGACTCTTCTTAATTAATTATATCTTCCTTTATCGATTTAATCTTTTGTGTGACCCGATAGGATCTTGCAATGTTGGCAGTGACATAAAATCTAATTTTATATTACAAGCAATGAGCGGTATCTAGCAACACATCAAGGCTACCCAAATTACAAGAATGTCATTGACTCGACATAACCTACGAACTGCGATAATATTAACCATGTAACTTAATCCCTTTGTCCAATGTGTTTAGATTGAACACGAGTCATGGAATAGTCATACTCATAAATTCAATCTTTTATTTCTTGATCCCCAAGTAGAACTAGAATAAACGAATAAGCTCGATATCACATATCAACTCATTCGAGCACGGCCATGCATTTTAGTCTTACTTGATCAAGGGCCCAAACACTTCTCCTGTTATATAGGAGGGACAAATCCTTTCTTGATCACCCAACATCCCTCTACATAATTCCTGGTGTATCCAATGATTGTCTTTATAGTTTACCCTGTTACAGGTAACGTTTGACAATATCAAGATACATGACTCCTTATGTTGGGATCTCTGGTGATCTCAAGTCGTAAGGATTACATACATTATTATCACTATGAGAATTGCTTATGACGTTCATATAACTATCCATGTAGCATTCTCATGGTGGGTCTGTCCTGTACATCGTTCTCTAACATGCACGCATGTGTTGATTTGATATCTCATATCTATGAACAATTCATCAATCAAAACATACTAGTCTCAATGCATTATCATTATCCCGATTCATGATAATACTTGACTAGGGACAATCTTTAAGAACAATACAATATTATTCTAAGGACATTAGCTTATATATTAATTCATATTACACAGATACACGAATAATATATAATAATGAATTACCATTAACAAAATCATAATACATTGTATGTCATAAACAATCATCTAATGAGTTGTCTTAGGGCACATCCCAACATGTTGAAGTACGAGTATTGATGTTATTGAGATGATGATGTTGAGCTTTAGATATATGATTGATGGTATAATATGCATATACATTCATGATGATATACATGCATGTTGTTGAGATTGATGCCACGATAGGTATGCCATTGTTGGGCATATGCTTTGGCTGAGATTGATGCCATGAGAGGTATGCTATTGTTGAGTATATGCTTTGGCATGAGAGGTATGACATTGTTGGGCATATGCTTTGGCTGTTATAACGTGTGAGGACAGTTATATGGTATGTGCTGCTAATATGGGACGTGAAGGCTGAGCCACTGACATATTGAGCTGAAAGGCATATCATATCGGTCCCGTTATAACAAGATGCTGGTTGAGACATGTCATGACATATTTGCATATTGTCATGCATGGTACAGAACAATCACAGTTGAGATTATACGATGGTTTGTTTATGTAAGGACTCATAGACGTGGGTGGAAGGGTTTGTGAGTTGATTCTGCTGCAAGCTGAACCACTGATTAGAAGTTGAACTTCTTTAGGTTGTTAGTATGTACATGTGATGTATATTATGTCAGAAATGTTGGGTTGGTAAATGCTATAATAACTGTCATGGTAAAACTTTTACTCAGTGTATGATATGACTTAATTCTTACTCACATATGTATAAATAATTGATACATAACGGATTAAGTAACGATGCCCCCACATTATATATGTCGAGTACTCCTCGAATCAACCTCGAGATCTATTAACTTGGTCATTTACACCTCAATTATATCATCAAAGTGTTCAATTACTTCACAACATCAAGTTTATAATCCAAATATTGGCCCTTAGCAAATTTCTTAAAATTTCAGCTTACATGCTCATAGTAATTGGCTCATAACTTTTCCAATACTTAACCAAATTCCATAGGCCTAATTTATCTTGAAAGATAACTCAAAATGTGAAATTTCATAATTTTAACATTTCCCCAAATTAGTTCATTTACCTAAGGAAAATTGGGTCTAAACATTACTTATGTAGAACATGAAAAATTCTAAGTTCCAGTTTCACAACCTTTTGTAAAAACTTCATAACTAATTCATACAACCTCCAAATGACCTGATTCCAGTGGGGGGGTTTACATAACTCAAAATACTACAATTAATCTTATGTTTAAGTTAATTTGTTCATCTTGAGGTACATGTTTATCAAAACATCTCAGCTTAAAAACTCGACGGTACCCTGTTTCCAGATTTGACATCATTTAGTAAGACTAGCATAACTTTTACATACTAATTCCAAATTAGTTGCATCTACTATCAAATCGAATGTAAGTCAAAGATCTACAACTTTTTTATTTACCTCAACTTCAAATTCGGAACATCGAAGAACACATTGCATGTGACATGCATGAACACGCAGACTCGATTTTTCCAGAGTTTAGCAAAATCATTATAACTTTTTCATTTTAACTTCAAATTAGCTGATTCTGATGGCCAGTTAAGTCTAACTTAAAGTATTACAACTTTTAGTAGGGACACCATTTACAAATTCAAAGCTTAGGTGTACTGAAATTTTGAAATAATATGTTGCATGCAACATTAAATTCTTTAGATTCATTTGACAGCAACACCCAAAAATCATAATTCTAAGATATTTAACCAATGATGATGTTATACCTTCATTCCTCTTGAAGACTTGAGCACAAATCACCCATCCATATCATCCAAGGCTCCAAGCAAGTTGGTGCCACTTGATATTTCTTCAAGTGTTTGCTCCAAACTTCCCATATCCTAATACCATGGCTAGTTGCTTCCTAAATCTCCTCTTTAATGCATAATATAACCAACTCTAACCATGGAATTTTGAGGAGAGTGGTTCGAATTTTTAGTAGGAAGAAAGGGAGAGATGATAGAGGTTTATCTTTCAAAATGAAAAGGAAATTAAGTCAAAAATAAGAGTGAGGGGCGTGAGTTGCTAGGTGATGGGGAGGTGAGTGTCTTGGCCAAGTGTCTTGCAAGATACTTCAAAATGTCCATCAAATACCAAGTGTCAAGTCATCTAGGAATTGAGTAGGATTTTTAGTGCTCTAATCCACCACTTAAAATATATCTTGCATGGTATAATTATTTATATGGATATGGCAGTATATATGTAATATCTACACAGATGAATTTGATGTATTTTATCCCAATCGAATACAAGGCGTCGTGATTCAGAACACCTTAAATCGTAGTCTAAACTTGATCGCTATTATTTTAAACAGTATTTTCCAGTGTAGCGATTGTGTACCGCAAGTTCACGGTGTCAAGTTTTAGTATAATGATATTAAAAGTACGAGTGTCGAATCCACGAGGACTAGGAAATAACTTCCAAACTTAATTAATTTAACTATATTTAGCCTACAAAAATTGGTTGTGATTTATTAACTAAATTTGAATAATTAACTCAATAATCAGCCCAACAAACAAGAACGAATAAGATTAGAATCAATAGAGACAATAGTCAAGACTTTCGGTTCACCCATGTAATCCCCCATAATTAGCCTATTAGTTAATAATTGAATTCAAACATTCTAAGGTGACGAGTTTTCCTAATGCACTTGTTATACCTTGGTCCGGCTATAACAAATCTAATACTAACGTTACAATAAGCCACTATCGTATCCTTATTGATCAATTAATATTGTATGTCAATCTATGAAAACTTCTAGCCTTCGATTACTAGATATCTATAGCTCGTGTATTTGACTTCATCTCTCGATCTCAGTCTGAAATCCACGGCATAAATTACTATTCGTATTGCAATTTTATCTCTCGATCTCAATTACAATTAATTATCATTCAAGGATGGCCAAACCCTTAAAAGTATGAAGAACAACAATCTATGCACCTAGAAATATAAGAATCAATCAAAAACAGTAAATTGAATTATGGGTTCATACAAAGGATCCCATTAGTCTTGACAACAAACCTAGCCAACAATCTCCATCAAATAACAATGCATAAACTTGTTTTGCAACAATCTAAACATTAAAATCTAATGAAAATATAGAACTAGACTTAGAAATACGGAAATAACGAGAGGCATTGACTCCTTGCATTGCTCCGTCTTCCTGTCTCTTCCGATGTGTCTCCTCTTCAATGGATTTATGTAGTATGGATGGTTGGAGATGAATGAGAGTGATGATGGCTGAGTATGTAGGGTTGAATATGAGTCCAAAAGTCCCAAAAACGTCCATGGTAATCCATATTTATGGTAGGAGGAGTTTCGCCAAGTTAGGACACAAAATAACCAATTAGGAAATAAGATCACGAATTTTTCGAGTAGAGGCGATCGATCGTTTTGTGAGTGGCGATCGATCGCTTCACTATTCTGGACAAAGGCGATCGATCGCCCGAAATGAAGTGATCGATTGCTTCCTCTGAAATTTCAGCAAATTGCGATTTCATCCCTCCTTTTCCGTGTTTGCTCGGTTTGGTCATTTTAAGCTTATTTCCTCAACTTTTATGCATTTGGACCTGGATTCCTGAAATATACAAATATATACCAAAAAGCGTAATATTTTCCAGCAAGCACTCCAAAATTCTCCTAATCTTATATCAAAATAAGTGTAAAATCACACTTATCAACTCCCCCAAACTTAAACTTGATCGTCTTGAGCAAGAAATAAGATCAAAAGGTCGAGTTCAACATAGAAGATTCAAATAAACCAATTCGCAGTCAATCATGTATCTCAGACATCTCACTTACAGACGAACAAGAATCAATTAAAAAGTTTAACAAGTTGTGTTTTCTCCTAGATCAAGCAACATGTCTCCAAATTAGAACGTGTGTGTGTGCTATTGTCATTTTCAAAGTTTCATGCCATTTTCATAGATCAAATCATGCTAGGCAGTGAAAGTTAAGATTATCCTTGAGCACCTCATAGTCCTATTTTCAAACACTTCTCCAATAATGTAGTCACTCCCTAGACTTGGATCAAAAGGTCTTTAAAAGCTTGTAATGTTAGGCCTAGGTGTTTGGCTTCAAAGAAATGATAGGATAGCACAAAGAAGAGAGTATAAGCATGTATGTTCAAATTTTTAGCACAAAATTGAGCTTCTCTTCTTTTTCTTCTAGCCTTGGCCACTTTGGGTCTTATTTAGTCACTTTTTCACAAGGCTTTATCTATCTTTTCTTTTCCCATTCATCAATTTTTTTCACAATAAGCTCATCCAAATGTAGCAATTCATGTGCATCTATTGAGAATCATTATACTCTATTAGGGTAATTATAAAATTTTTCAGTTTAAGCTCAAATAGGTAGGTATCACGAGTTGCCAAAAAATGTTGAATGGGGGCTAATAGTATGTTAAACATACTCCATTCTTTTTCAGTTAGGCTCAAATAGTGGACTCTAGGGATTGATGTATACATGGTAAGCTTGAAAGACTCAAACGGTCCAAAGATCGCATAGATCATCTCGTAATCAAGTTCATGACTATAAAATTTCGCCTTGAAGTGTCATCATCAAATAAGTTCTAAGGTACTCTAAGATGCTCAAAAACAATTCATCAAGTTCACAAAGATTTTCACTACTACAAATGCAATTCACAAGATTATGACTCAAATGTGCTCAAAATATTCATCATCTTTGACATGCCACTCAAAACAAGATATTCACAAACAAGTTTTACAATCATCAAAACTCAAGTTGACATGCATAGTGAGATTAATATCATAATGGAATGGAGACCACTACTATGATTCATTCTTATCTTACAAATTGAACTCATTTTCAAGAAAATTTTTTGTTGGTGCTCAAGAAACGATCCAATTCCATAGAAAAAGCATGACGCAGAAATGCACTCCACTGAACTTAATTCATGCATTGTACTCAATGTAATAATCATGGAAAATGAGAAAAGCATTTACCTTTAACAACGGCCGTCAGTGATCGTTGTTCAATTCATCGGCAGCTCGTGGGGCAAAGTGTTGGAACACATGACAACACACATGGATTCTCTTACCAAAATCAAAACAAAAGCAAAAACAAACCAAAAACAAAGCTAAGGATGAGAAAAAGTTCTTGATTTATAGTTCCAAGCTGTACTTTTTACCATGTAAGCTCAAGTGCCGCAAGGGCCAGTAGGGGACGATTTTCCATCCTCCATGTGGTAACGTCGTAACCACTTCTCTTTCACAGTGAATAGTGCCCCGTGGTCATCTCTTAGATTAATAGTGTTGCATGGTAGAACATCGACAACTTTGAAAGGGCCATCCCATGGTGAGTTCGACTTCCATGGCAATAGTCGCATCTTGGTTCGATTCATTAACACCAAGTCCCCCGCACAGAATTTGCCTCCTTTTTATGGCCATTAGATGGGACCTCCACCTTCTTCTCGCTCTTAACCTGCATCGCATCAATAGATAATGTATCAATTATATTGATATTAAAAGATCAATGCTCAGTGCGTGTATTGTTCAAAGCTTTGAACATGTCATAAACCACTTGATCCCCCCTACTCGGAGGATCAACTTCCCTTCTTGGACATCAATCAATGCCCTTCTAGTAGCTAGGAACGGTCTTCCTAGAATCAGAGGCATGTCTGCATCTTCCGTTATGTCCAACACAATGAAATCCACCAGAATGGTGAATTTATCAACCTTGACTGGTACATCCTCAACTATCCCATGAGGGTACTTGATGGACTTGTCCGCCATCTGCAGTGAAACATTGATCGCTTTGAGCTCTCCTAGTAGGACGCTAATGTAACACATTGCATATTCAATAACAATTGAAATCATACCACGATATTCCATTGTCTGCTATCAACCATCCCTGTCCTTAGACATCACATCATGTTTCCCATTTTCTGATTTTCCTATAAAATCAGATTCCTTAGCACATAACTTATGGAGTGCCAGACATTGACATTAATGCCATCCCATCGTATTCCACACGATTCCTGTAACCACAATGATCAGTAATACCACTTTCCATATCGTAAAAGCACATAAGCAATTAATTGTGTCACACAACACCAATACCATCACGTATAAATATGTGCTACCAATTCCTATCAACAAGTTCCTAGGCCCTTAACAGCCCCAATGAGCAACCACTGCTCTGATACCACTAATGTAAGGACCCCCGTGCCCTTAACCCGTTATTAGTGTATTAATCCATGCCATTAGTGCATACAATCATATTATCATGGGAAGGAAACCACATGCAAGCATAGCATCATATACCATCTATAAAATTTATTGCATTAGAATCCCATAATATTCAACTTCCCCAATCAAAACCACTTTCATAGCATGCACCCTAATAATACACTAGCATACTCTCTGTTCATTTAGCAATTCCGTATATAATTGCATGCAAACCATAAATGAAGAGAGAAAACCATGCTCATTTATACATTTCATATACACGTGAAAACGTACTCACATGAGAGCACCCAATGAATAAGCGTGTATCTAATGTATAAAATACTCTACCAGATACCGTTACTGGTACTTCAATCCTGGAGGCACCTCCCAAGCACAACTCGATCTCAACTCTGGGTCTATGTACTTATTCAACTAGCTCTGGTACCTCGATCCTGGAAGTACCTCGAATCAATAGCCCGAACTCAACTCCAAAGCTACTGCTACACCTGTATCACCTGCCCCAACAGAGACAGCCCCCACACAGGGTGAGCATACCAATACTACAAATCCAATAATCATAATATTGCAGTTCATAATTTACAGAATGTAAATGCCATGAATTTAAATGATACTCCCTGGATGGTATCATCCTCATCCGGGATCCCCTGTATTGTCTCTGTTCTCAAAATAACCAAACCATTAAATTCTCAAAAGCCAGTTGATCATTTCATTGATCAACTAAAACCATTCCTGTTACACCAGTTCCATAATCAAATAGGATTAAATCATCAAATAGGGTACCATAGAGATCACATGTATCTAGCCAAGGATTCCATAGTTCTATATCATAGCTCGCTCTACAATAGCGGCATATTAATCCCGCGCACGCTCAACAATCGCGGCGTTACAACCGATGGTCGCTCAACGGCGACAACATCCCACTCATCGCTCGCTCAAAAGCGGCGCCACATGATTTCTCATGTATTCCCATTTATCACGATTGTCATAAATCATGCATTTCAATACCCGTTTATTGTAAATACCACATACCATGCATTTCAATGCTCATTTATCAAAAATACCATGCATCATGCATTTCACAGTTGCAATATTGTAACAGGCTATGCTCGTACGTTAAACGTACCTTATAATTCCGTAGCTCGAGCCAACCTTGCCTGAGTCCCACGACCCGATGAGTTTAAGTGCTAACATGCAAATAACTCCCAATTAAACATAGACATGCAATCACGTGCCCAAGCACGTTCACAACTTTCAAACCTATCGTCCAACCCTGACGATTACCAAAATAAAAGCCCCCTGACTAAGCATGCATAATACCCAAAATATTCCATTTTATAAGTTTAAATACCCAACCGAGAATTTCGTTTTATTAAACTTTGGCTCCAACCAATCAATTTTAAAAGTATAGCATTCCCATTGGAATGTAGACATTGCCCCGGAAATAGGCCACTTAAACCTCGATTCCAAAATCCCGACATTTTCCAAAATTCCACAAAAACCAAGCCAAACAGGGCCGCGATCGATCGCCCACCAGGCGCGATCGATCGCCATAACCCACTGCCCGAAAATGAAACATCCGCGATCGATCGCCGCATATGCCGATCGATCGCCAAAAGTTTCTGGTTCCTCGCGATCGATCGGTGATATCTCGCGATCGATCGCGGGTACTGTTCATCGTCACCCAATTTTCCAGACTTACGTCGCGATCGATCGGGACCCATCTAAGATCGATCGGGACCTGCAATACTTCGAAAAACTCGAGCTTTAATGGGGTTTTTCACACCCAAACTCAAAACCAACACCCCATACACTTATATTACCACCAATACTCCATTTAAAGCCAATAAAAACACTAAAAACTCAACTTTGAATTTTGTCAAAAACCCCCAATTTCCAAACCAAACAAAATACACAACCAAAACCCACCATACTACTATCAAATCGAAGATAAGAACGAGGGAAGATCAATACCTTATTATCTTCGAGAAATCCGGCCCCCGAGCTACGCTTCTAGCCATTTCTTCAAGAGAAGAGAAGGGGGTTTGGGGGAAAAGATGACATTTCGTGCAATGACGAAACACCGAGTCCACTTGGTGTATATAATATCAAAACTCCAAAATACCAATACCTCCACAATTACATCATGATTCATTAAGTATCATCTGTTTTTTAAAAAAATTACCTCTCCAACTCTAATTCCATTACCAGCCCCAGTACAAAGTACTCCGGACCCCAAATCCCACCAAAGACCAAATTCCAAGGTTATTACCACGATGAGAATACAATCTCATCCCTTGGATCCAACGACTCCAAAAACCGGATCTAAAATCCCCGAGAGTCCCGAAACCGCAATTAATACACAATTGCCACAATTAAAATCCATTAAGGATTATTACTACACCGGGATTAACACCAATAATTCCCGGGCATCACAACTGCTCAGTTAAGTTTATCATCTCGTGCTCTCCCAGTTTCCGTTTTTTTAGAATTTCCTTAAAAAACTTAGCATAATTCGGCATGTGTCGTATAGCATCAATGAAAGACATCTCAATATGGAGATTCTTTATCAATTCTAAAAACTTAGCAAACTTAGCATCTATTTTTGCTCTCTTATATGCAGCGGGGAAAGGGAGTGGGATGTCTACCTTAGCAGGTGTGATGGGTTTAGGGGTCTTAGTAGGCTTACCTTTGTCGCATGTTTGATCATATTCTTTCTTGATGTCCGCCTCGCCTTTCAACTCAATGTGTGCATCCTTCTTATCAGCGACCTCCTTTCTGCTCCTCAACGTGATTGCATGGACTTACTCCCTATGGTTCATCTCAATGTCACTAGGTAGTGCTCCTTGTGCTCATCAGGCTAGGATTTTCCTAACTGTCCCACTTGGACTTCCAAGTTCTTTATCGAAGCCTAATGATTGTTCATCCTCATTCAGCCGATGATATAAACTTGGTTAGCAGCTCCTCCATGCTTGGCTTTGGTGCATACTTGGGTGGTGGTTGGGGATAGTTCCTTGGCCCCGTATTGTATGTATTTTGGTAAGGGTAGGTTGGTGGTGGTCGGTTCCCTACAAAGTTAAGAGCTTCATTAGTTGTAACGAAAGGGCTACTTACTTGGCATTCCATGCTCGGATGTCCTCCTTGGCAAAGCTCGCATGTAACAGTTTGAACTTGCATTGCATGCATGCTCAAACTATTGATCTTCTTGTTCAGCGCTTCCAACTGGGCAGCTATGGCAGTGACTTCACTCACTTCATGCAATCCGGCTTGCTTTTTTGGCATGTTCCTTCGGAGTGCCATTGACAGCTATTAGCAGCCATCTCCTCCAACAGCGTAAAAGCGTCCTCGGCCGTCTTCCTCATCTCAGTTCCTCTTGATGCTGCATCAATCATAGAATGATTAACAGAAAATAAACCGTTATAAAATGTTTGTACCTGCAGCCAGATAGGGAGGCCATGATGTGGGCATCTCCGCAGTAGATCTTTGAAGCGCTCCCATGTTTCATACAGTGTCTCGAGATCGTATTGGGCAAAAGTTGTGATGTCATTGCGCATCTTAGCCATCTTAGATGGTTGAAAGAACTTTGACAAGAACAATTGCGCCATTCCATCCCACGTAGTAATAGAACCTGCAGGCAACGACTGTAACCAAGATTTAGCTTTATCACGTAAAGAGAAAGGAAACAAACGTAACCTGATGGCGTCTTCAGTAACACCATTTTGCTTAAAGGTATCACAAACCTCCAAGAAGTTGGAGATGTGGGCGTGGTACTGGAAGCTCCTTGTTATTAGCCATTAGTGCTATTGCTTGCCTTAGCCTCCTTTGACAGGTGCGTTCGATCTAGGGATCAAAAGGCCTCAAGTGTAGGTTTGATACTCCTTAGCATGCACCAAGAGATAACAACCTGCAACAATCAACCAAAAGAACAAAGACCGAAAAAAAGAAAATAAAGAAAATAATAAAAAAAAACAAATGACTAAACTACATTCAACTTTCTTGTTTGATATTATTAAAACTAGTCCCCGACAACGGCGACAAAAACTTGATCGCTATTATTTTAAACAATATTTTTCAGTGTAGCGATTGTGTACCGCAAGTGCACGGTGTCAAGTTTTAGTAGAATGATATTAAAAGTACGAGTGTCGAACCACGAGGACTAGGAAATAAGTACCAAACTTAATTAATTTAACTAAATTTAGCTTACGAGAATTGGTTGTGATTTATTAACTAAATTGACTAATTAACTCAATAATCAGCCCAACAAACATGAACAAATAAGAGTAGAATCAATAGAGACAATTGTCAAGACTTTCGGTTCACCCATGTAATCCCCCATAATTCTCCTATTAGTTAATAAATGAATTCAAACATTCTAAGGTGACGAGTTTTTCTAATGCACTTGTTATACCTTTGTCTGACTATAACAAATCTAATACTAACGTTACAATAAGCCACTCTCGTATCCTTATTGTTCAAATAATATTGTATGTCGATCTATGAAAACTTCTAGCATTCGATTACTAGATATATATAGCTATCACACATGTATTTGACTTCATCTCTCGATCTCAGTCTGAAATCCACGGCATAAATTACTGTATCGCATTGCAATTTTATCTCTCGATCTCAATTACTATTAATTATCATTCAAGGATGGTCAAACCCTCAAAAGCATGAAGAACAACAATCTATGCACTTAGAAATATAAGAATCAATCAAAAACACTAAAATTGAATTATGGGTTCATACAAAGGATCTCCTTAGTCTTGACAACAAACCTAGCCAACAATCTCCATCAAATAACAATGCATAAACTTGTTTTGCAACAATATAAATATTAAAATCTAATGAAAATATAGAACTAGAGTTAGAAATACAGAAATAATGAGAGGCGTTGATTCCTTGCGTTGCTTTGTCGTCCAGTCTCTTCCAATGCGTCTCCTCTTCAATGGATTTATGGAGTATGGATGGTTGGAGATGAATGAGAGTGATGGTGAATGAGTATGTAGGGTTGAATATGAGCCCAAAAGTCCCAAAAACGTCCATGGTAATCCATATTTATGGTAGGAGGAGTTTCACTAAGTTAGGTCACAAATAACAAATTAGGAAATAAAATCCCGAATTTTTTGAGTAGAGGCGATCGATCACTTCGGGAGTGGTGATCGCTTCCTTTGAAATTTCAGCAAATTACGATTTCGTCCCTTCTTTTCCGTGTTTGCTCGGTTTGGTCCTTTTTCATCATTTTAAGCTTATTTCCTCCACTTTTATGCATTTGGACCTGGATTCCTGAAATATACAAATATATACCAAAAAGCATGATATTTTCCTGGATTCACTACAAAAACACTCATAATCTTATATCAAAATAAGTGTAAAAATCACACTTATCTAAAGGAAAGAGATTGAGTACTATCACATGGACGAAGTCAGTTCGCCCACTACTATCCATCTTGACTCTTGAAGACGGAATTGGGAAAAATTCCATCTTGGGGCTATAAATCAAGAACTTTATCTTTTCCCTTTATCTTCATTTTTTGAATTTTTAGTTGCTTTTCATTTTGTTTTTCATTTTTGGTTAATGACTATGTGCGTGCTGTGCATGTTTTTTAACCATCTTCCCCATTAGCTGACGAGGAGGTGGACAACGACCACTAACGGTCGTTGCCACAGGTATTTGCTTGTCTTATTTTCCATCATTAGTACATTGAGGACAATGCAATATGTAAGTTTGGGGGAGTAGGTTATTACTGTTGCATGTTGTTATCGTCTATAGTTTTGTGAGCTGATTATGGTAGAATTATTATTGTTTCTTGAGCACCAACAAAATTTGTTTTTAAAAATGAGTTCATAATTTGAGAAAAGAATGAATTAAAGTAGTGGCTACTGTCCCATTATGATATTGATCTCATTTTGCATGTCGACTTGAGCCTTGAAAACTGTTGAACTTGTATGTGAATGCACTGTGTGAGGGCCAGGTCCTAATCATGTGTTTTATTTATCACACAATGATTAAGTTACATAAACAACGGAAGATTAGTTTCAAATGTCTTGTCAAATGGCCCTAATTGTTTTTTGCTTTTCGATGATACATATATAATGATACTGAAAATATATATAGTTATGTATTCAGTTAACAAATAATACACCATTCATCATTCAACATGGCAAGTAATGTCTTAAACTACGGTAATACTTCTACGTACATAATACTCGGGGCATTCCCAGGAAAGAACCATAGTTTTAAAATGTTTACTTAGACCTGGGACACAAAACGTAAAACATGAACCTGAGCTCGTTCTCAAGGAGCTCTGGTATTTCATCGATGCTTCCTCTCGAGCATCCGATGTACGTCCACATGTACTTGTCATGCCCATACAACAAAGACATGACAGCCCCCCGCGAAGGGGGTCAGAACCTAGTACGAGAAACATGTAAAATCACAATGAATGACAAAGTATCATGTGATGCATGCAAAGCATGAATGCAAATGCATATGAGAGGTATCAAATATGTCAAGATCTCAGGAGTCCAAGGGAAAAATCACCAATCAATCATCAAGCTCGAGCAGGACGTCGACACGCTCGTCGCTAAAAAATCTCTCTCAGTCGAGCCATCGGCGGTCCATCATCCCTCATGTCTGGGCGACGTTGGCATACTCGTCACTACGGCATCGCTCAGCTCACTCTCTCCGCCAGGCCATCGGCATGCCCATCATCCCCAGACACGCATCACAGATACCAACGAAATGATATATGAATCAACGAAAGAATCGATAGGATCAACATGACGTGCTCAATGTCCATGCATGTCAATGCATCATGCAGTATCATAATCTTAGGTCATGCACCTCAATATATCATGTCATCATATATCATGCAGTTCAATGTATCATGTAATCACATACTGCAGTTCAACATGTCATATAGTCACATATGTAGCAAGTAATGACAAGTAAATCATACCCCGGGAACATCATATGTCTTTGTCAGACATCGCGAGAGAACCAGTTGTCTACGTACCTCCACCGAGTCAAACAAATATCGAGAATTTCCGTACTCCTCAAATTGACCTCGGGCTATAGTCTCCTGGACAAATATCATTCAGATAAACCAAGACTATCAACATTATTATTCTAAAGATCATGTTCCAAGCCTACTCTAAATTTCAGCAACATGCATCCAATGATAAACCCATAATTCTTTCAAAACTTAATCCAATGATATGGGTCCAATTTAGCTTTAAAACTAACCCAAAATATTACATTTCATATGTTTGTCACTTCCCCATATTCGTTCATTTTCCCGAGGCAAATTGGGCCTAAACATTATTTATGTAGAACAGGGGAAATTCTAAATTTTAAATTGACCACTTTTCGTAGAAACTTCATAAATAATTCATACAACTTCCAAATGATCTGATTCTAGTGGGAGAATTTAGCTAACACAAAATCCTACAATACATCTTTTATAAGCTTAAGATAATTAGTTCGTCTTGAGGTACATTCTTTGCAGAACGAAACAGCCTAAAAACTCACATGCAATGCTTTTCCAGATTGAGCACTACGATGTAACATTAGCATAACTTTCTCATATGAACTCCAATTTGAGAGAGTCCAATTCCAAATGCAAGCTAACACTGAATACTATAAATCTTTTTAGAACGCAAAACTTCAAATTCATAGCCATGTATTCCCAGAAATTCAAAGAACACACTGCATGTGACATGCATTCACATGCAGACTCGATTTGAGCACCGTATAGTAAAATCAACATACCTTTCTCATTTTAACTCCAATTTAGTTGCTTTTGGTGGACAATTAAAGCTAAGTTAAAATACTACAACTTTTGTAGGGACATCAACTTTAAATTCGAAGCTTACTTGTATTTAAAATTCGAAATACCAGACCACAAGTTTTTCTGAAATCTGCAGAACATCCCGACTGCAAGTATTCACTACATTTCTCATGCCAAGACTCATAAATTTTGATCCTTAATCAACACCAAGGTATATAAAACTCAAGAAAAGTGTTATACCTTCACTCCTGAAGATTTGAAGCACAATCCATCAACATATCTCAAACCAAGCTTTCACCTCTCCAATTTGCTCCAAATTTGAAAATTCTTGATGGTTCTTCTCCCCTAGCCTTGTAGCTTCTGAAACTTACATTGCATGTAAGATGCACTCACAAAATCACAAGAACTTTGGGAGGAAACAAGGCTGAAATTTTGAAAACAAGGATGAGAGAATGAAGAGGTTTTAGGTCTTGCTTTTTGAAGAGAGAGAGAGAAGTAGTCATATGAATTGAGTGATGGCTGAATTCTATGACACTTGGTGGATGATTTGTTTATTCATTTGATGTATTGTGGAATTTATGTGTCAATACATCACTATCTTTCAAGATTAATGGTCCAAAATCATGTATTAAACATGAGTTAATTTAATTAATGGCATGTGTTCTCCGAGTGCCATGTGATCATGCACATGCTCATGCACTAAAAATATGTTCCACTAGTTGCTTGATTCATCGTAGTCCCGAACACCATAATTCAAAGTCTGTACTTTTAATTATCCGAGCTTGCTTAATCATCATTAATCATGAATAATTAGCATCGGGGCATTACACACTGTTTGAGTTAATATGTTAAGGATGAGGAATATTTTGAGCAGATTAAGTCAAGATCTTGTGGATTGCATGTTGATTATTGACAATCGTTGTGAACTTGATGATTTGTCTTGAGCATCTTAAAGTACCTTAGAACCTATTTGATGATGACAATTTGATGCGAAATTTTCTAGTTATGAACTTGACTTGGAAATGATCTAGGCGATTTTTGGAACGCTTGAGCTTTTCAAGCCTACCATGTATATATCATTCATTAATGTCCACTTCTAAGCCTAATTAAATTCGAATGATGTATGCATTGCATATAATTAGACCAACACTCAATATTTATTGATAAACTCATTATCCGCACCCTAAGGGAGTAAAATGAATCTTATTTGGTGCACGTAAATTGTTATATCTTGACGAGGTTAGTGAAAAATGTTGATGTATGAGAAAGAAAAGAAAAAAAAGAGCCTTGAGAAAAGATTATGTAAATAATACCCAAAGTGGCCAAGGCTATAAAATAGAAGAGAAGCTCGATATGTGCTTAAATATGAACGTTACAAGATTATACTTTCTTCTTTATGCTATCCTATCTTTTCTTTATAACCGACACCAAAGGTCTAACATTACAAGCTTTGAAAAAACCTTTTGATCCAAGTCTAGGGTTGAACTAATTTGTTGAGAAGCTGTTTGAAAATAGGCATAAGTGGTGCTTAACGATAATTTTGATTTTGAGTTGATTAACATAATTTGATCTTGAATATGTGTATGAACCTTGAGATCGACAATAGCACACACGCACGTTTCGAGTTTGAGATATGGGGGGAAACACATCTTATTAAATTTGTTGATTGATTCTGGTCTGTCTGTAAGTGAGATGTTTGAGCTATTTAGTAACCATAAATTGACTTACTTGGATTATCAATGTTGAACTCTACATTTGATATTATTGCTTGCTCGAGGAAGATAAGTGTGATTTTTGCACTTATTTTGCTATGAAATTATGTGCAATTTATTATGATTATGGGATGATATTATGTGCGAGGGCCCGCTCCTAATCGTACTTTTTAATATCACACAATAATGATTATATTGTTAACAACAGAAGATTTGTTTTAGAATTACCAAGACTTGGCCCTAAATTTTTTTTCTTCGATAATACATATATCAACTTACTTTTCAGCCAATACTGAAAATATAAGTAATTTCATTGTCTCATCCAACATAAGTTCACATCTTTCAGTAATCAAGTACTAATCAAGTCCCGAGACACTTCATACTTAAAAATATATCTACTCGGGGCATGTCCCGGGACATAAATTTTTATTAAAAATATAAACTAGGATGCAGTACTAGATAAAATAACCTGAACTCCTCCTCATGGAGCTCTGGTACTCCTCGATACTTCCTCTCGAGCATCCACATGATGTCCACATGTACTCCATATCATGCCCACACAACAAAGACATGACAACCCCCACAACGGGGTCCAGAACCCCAATACAAGAAACATGTAAAATCACAATAGTATAACAAAGTATCATATGATGCTTGTCATGCATGAATACAATCCATGCACGGGATAACAATTTCAAAATATTGATATGTCCGGAATCAAAGAAAAGATCATCAACAATATCAAGCTCGAGCATAGGGTGGCGACACATACACTGCGTTGTGCTGTGCCCCAGCATCCCTCGTGCCTAGGCACGACGATAACGTGTGTGACTACAGTTTCTACCTAAACTGTATGTCATCGACGTGTCCAGCATCACCATGACACTCTATATCTTATCAGGATCAAATGGTATCAAAGGAGCAGTAAGATCAATAAGATAAGCCAAAAATGTGCATCCATCTCAATGTATCGTGTGATCTCATATGATGCAGCTCAAGATATCATGTAATCGCATACCATGCAGTTCAATGTATCATATAATAACATCTACTGCAATTCAACATGTTATATAATCACATAGGAATCACATAATGACAAGTAATTCATACCCCGGGAACATCAGATGTCTTTGTCAGACATCGTGATAGAACCGGTTTTCTACGTACCTCGGATCAATGATATATCTACCGAGTACTCCTAGAATCAATCTCGAGATCAAATTAACCTGGTTATTTACTCCTCAATTATATCATCAAATTGTTCAATTACTTCACAATATCAAGTTTATAATCTAAACTTAACCTTTAGCAAATTTCTTAAAATTTCAGTTTGCATGCTCATAGTAATTGGCTCATAACTTTTCCAATACTTAACCAAATTACATGGGTCCAATTTAGTTTGAAATCTAACTCAAAATATGACATTTCATATATTTGACACTTTCCCAAATTCGTTCATTTACCTAAGGGAAATTGGGTCTAAACATTACTTATGCAAAACAGGGGATTTCTAAGTTCCAAAGTTTGTACAAACTTCATAACTAATTCATAGGGCATCCAAATGATCTGATTCTAGTGGGATAATTTATATAACTCAACATTCTACATCATATTTTATGAACTATAAGCTCATTTGTTCATCTTGAGGTACATTTTTATCAAAACATCTCAGCTTACAAAAGTACCCTGTTTCCAGATTTGACACCTTTTAGTAAAACAAGCATAACTTTTGCATACTAACTCTAATTAGCTGAATTTACTGTCAAATCGAACGTCATTCAAAGATCTAAAACGTTTCTGTTTACCTCAATTTCATATACGGTACATATTTTTCCTAGAATTTCGAAGAACACACTGCATGTAACATGCATGAACATGCAGACTCTATTTGTGCACAGTTTAGTAAAATCATCATAACTTTCTCATTTTAACTCCAAATTAGCTGATTCTGGTGTCCTGTTAAAGGTAACTTAAGTACTACAACTTTTATTAGGGACGCCATTTACAATTTTGAAGCTTAAGTGTACTGAAATTTCAAAATAATATGCTGCATAAAAAATCAAAACAACAGATTCATTTGACAACAAGTTGTATTCATGCCTTGCACTAAAAATTCGACCCTTGGACATAATTTCAAATTGTTAAAACTTAAAACCCATGTTATAACTTCAAGTATCTTGATGAATTGAGCACAATCCAGCCCTTGAGTCAACCGAAGCTCCCTTCTCCTTCCAAACTCTTCATTCTTCCTCAATCTAGTTCCAAACTTCAAACTTCTTGTTGAGTTCTTCTTCTCCAACCTTGTAGCTTTCAAATCCAATCTTGAATGTGGATTTTACTCACTTTATGGGACTGATTTCGGGAGGATTTTAGGCGGGAATGAAGTGGAATTTTCGAAATTATGGGGAGGGAGAAAATGAAGAACTAGTCTTGCGTGGAAGGTGGGAATCTGTGCAAGAAAAGTGAGTGGGGTGTTAGTTTCTAGGCTTGGGGGAGGAGTTTTTGCACAAGTGCCATCCATTAATCCACATTTCATGTGGTTGAAGTGTCCAAGGTGGTGTTGTAGGATTTTAAATGTACCAAATAATGTATTAATTCTTATGTTAGGAGATTAATTAATTAGTGGCATGTGCTCTCCAATTGTCATGTGATCATGCACATGCACAAAAACATGTTCCAATTGTTGTTTGTGTCATCATAGTCCGGAACATCTTAAATCATAATCTATACTTTTAATTATCCAGGTTTTGCATAATAATCGATAATCCGGATTCATTAGTAACGTGGCCTTACATTATGCGCTTTTGGTATATATTTGTTGAATTTTGGAATATAGGTAAAAGTGCATAAAAGTGGAGGAAATGAGCCAAAATGACGAAAAAGGACCAAACTGAGCCAATACGTTGACAAAAGGAAGAAAGAAAATGGAAATAAAAAATTAAAGGCAACGGTCGATCGATAGTTCAAGCCCGGTCGATTGGGCGTTGCTAGAAGTTGGGCAACAAAATTCACAAGCTCGCGATCGATCGGTACAAAAGGTGCGATCGATTGCGAGGGGCAGAAATTTTCAGAAATGAGATTTGAAGACGCGCGATCGATTGGTAATATGGCACGATTGATCGACCGTCCGGATTTTATGAAAAATATTTCATTTTAGAGTTTGGGTCCAACAAGGACACTTCCATAAATCTCCTCCATTATAAAAGGCCAATGATGGACGAAAATAAGGGATTTCATCATTAGATTTCAGACATAAGCAATAGGCTCCCAACCCATACACTTCAAGCCATTGAAGAACAAGATACATCGGAAGAGACGAGACAACAGAGCAATGCAATTAGTCATCTTTTCGTGTTATTTCGTATTTCAAACTTTGTTCATCTTTTATTTTCAGATTTTAATGTTTAATTTGCTGCAAACCATGATTTTTCATTGTTATTTGAGCATGATAGTTGGCTAATTTTGTTGTCAAGATAGGGATCTCATGTACTAACCATGACCTAATTAACAGTTTTTTGATTAATTCTTACAATTCTATATGCTTAATTTATTGTTCTTCATGCTTTTGAGGGATTGATCACATTTGATTGATTATTATATTGTGATTGACTTGATTATACGATATTGCAATACGATATAATAAATTAAGACGTGAGTTTTAGATTGAGAATTACCACGTAAAATCTAGCACACGTGTGATAGCAATAGATTTACCAAAATCGAAGGCTAGTAGTTTTCATAGATCTTCACACAATATTGAGTATTAAATAAGGGCAAGACCATTGACTTGTTGCATCTCAATATTAGGTTCAGTATAGGTTGACCATAGTATATTGGATGGCTTATGAAAACTCGTCACCTTAGAACTTAAGATTTTAAATCACAACTAATAAACGAATTATGGGGGTTTACATGGGTGTACCGAAGTTTTGATACTTGTCTCTACTGATTTTCTACACTATTTATTGCTTGTTTGTGTTGGAATTATTGTTCTTGGTTAACTTAGTTAATTTAATCATCATTAATAATCGTAGGTTAAATATAGTTAAGATAGTTGAGTTTGGTACTTGCTTTCTAGTCTCTGTGGGTTTGACATTCTACTTTATTCTACTATACTAAATTTTGACACCGTGCACTTCCAGTAACAACTGACTACTGGTTCCATCTTGAGTGCTTTCATTGTTGTTGAAGCCCAGACCGGTGACATCACCGATGAACCTCTGTACCCCTTGCAACTCATCGAATGAAACTGGTGATTTATTCCATGCTTTGACAATACGAGTAAGTTTAGCATTGTGAGAGCTAAGTCTATGGTTGTCTGTATGAAGCTTTCAATAAGAGATATTTAGCTTACTAAACTCAAGTCTTTAGGCTATCACATTCACCTTGCTTAGAATAGCTTGGTTCATTATGCTTATCTATTGAACCTTTGTTTTCAGTTTTAAGTTTCTCGAATGATTCAGCTAAGAGTTTGTAATCATTTGCCATATCATGTAATCCATAAATTAATTCTTCTCGTGAAAATTCATCAGAGTCGAAGTCAAATACTTCATCATTTTGATTTTGATCTTCGTTTGCCATTAGACATTGTACATCTTCTTCACCATCACTTGCAGACTTGTCTGAGCTCTCTGACTCTGAGTCAGTCTGAGCACACTTGTTGTTGCTTTCTTCAGCCACAAGAACATTTTGGTCTATCTTTTTGTACCCTTTTCGATCATTTTGATTCTTCTTTTGTCGATCATCACGATGCATTTCCTTCTTGTCATCCTTTTTTGGTCTGGTTCATTCTACAATGAACTGACCGATCTTACCACAATTGTAGCAAGCATGGTCATCGTTAGTGGTTTCTCTTCTTTGTTTGTATTGATTAGAAGGTTTGAAGTTCTTTTTATTTTAGACATAAATTTAAATATCTTGGTAAATAGAGATAATCGTTACTCATTTGTTCCACAGATCGGTCTGAGGATTTAGACTGGTCTGGTACTGCTACCAAAGCCTTGGTAGATGAGAGGTAGATGGTTCCTCTTCTCCTCTGGTGGCTAGCTCGAACGCATATGCCTTTAGGTTAGTGAACAGATCATGCAGGTCATTCTTGTTCAAGTCTTTGGACTCTCTAATTGCACTAGTTTTGACATCAATTCCTTTAATGCAATTTTTCTATTCCGAAGGTTCTTCCTAGAGATGTCAGCTCAATGATTATGTTGGTGAATAGTTCATCAAACTCATTAAGAGTTTCTCCAGTTCCCATCTTCATATTCTCATATTTATGAACAACAGCAGTCAGCTTGTTTTCCTTGGTAAGATCATTTCCTTCACCTATCTGGTTTAGTTTTTCCCAGATTTATTTAGAGGTGCTGCAGGTCTTGATTTTGTTGAACATGTTCTTGTCAAGTGTTTTGAATAAAATGTCCTTAGCCACATTGTCTAGATTGGCCTTCTTCTTTTCACTGGTCGATTCTGCCATGTCCTCCTCAACCATTTGAGGTCCACCCCTTGAAACTTCAGTAGCAATGTTTACCTTGAGAATCTTCATAAGTCCATCTGTAATGACATACCACATGTCATTGTCTTGTGCAGATATGTGAGCTGTAATGTAGACTCTCCTCATAATATTCCTTGGAGAACATATGGATCTTGTTGATGATGCCATCAACTCGAGTTCTATAGATTAAGATCACCCGCTCTGATACCACTTGTTAGGATCGAATGGAAGTGTTTAGAGCCATGGATAAATCTAAACGACCATTTCTTAACAGAAATAGATCAATTTTTCAATCAGTCTAAACTATATAGACTACTTTTCAATGAAGTGTGCAATCGGTATGCTAGGTTAGGAATGTCGATCTGATAGCTAGAAACGAATGTAAGGTGCGTGATGTGACTAGAAATAGACACATCTATTGCGCTTAATTGTCTACGATTTGGTATATTTTGATGGATAAATTGATACATATGCTACCTAATCGTATATTTGTGTAAATGTAGGGAAAGGTGAAGAAATCAAGTTAAAATGATGAAAGAAGCAATAAAGTTGAAGAAAAGAGGAAAATCGGAATCCAAGACAAATGTTGCTCCTTCCTCCTCATATTTCTATATGTTCTAGCCATATTTTGGAAATATAGTTCATATAAAAGTTGTAGAACTTTGAATTATCTTCGCGTGGACAACTGATTCATTAAATTCGGAGTTTGTACAAGAAAGTTACGGCCAGAATACAAAACTTGCCAGAAAAATGGAAGACAGGCGTAATTACGCCAATGCTACGGCATGTGTAGGCGTAGCTACGCCATTCGGAGGCGTAAATACGCCAGAAATGTGGGAAGCCATAATTTTGACACATCATCAGGCGTCTTTACGCCATTTTCTAGCGTAGCTACGCCAGCTGAGTTTTGGAAAGTGTAAAGACTTGATTTCTTTCCTTCCCACATGGATTCTAACCTACTCCATCAGCCTCCCTATACATATATGGACGAAAATCAGACTAAAGAACATCTAGATAGTTAGGGTAGAGTATTTTAGGATAGTTTTACAATTTTTCTTTCAATTTTGTTGAAGACGGCTACGAAGATCGAAGCGAAGGCGGGATTGACACCTCGACGAGCGGAGATTGGATTAGTTTTCTTTCCCTTGTTTTTATTTATCGTTTTTCTTAGATTATGTCTAGCTAATTTTTAATTCTTGGTTGAGGAAGACAAATCCTTGGATTTTATTTATCTTGGGGAGATTCTTACGCTTTAATTATCAATTTTATTGAGTATCAAGAGGTTTCTGTTTTTATTGATATGATTGTTGTGTTTGTTTATTGGATTGACAACCTAATAACTAACATGAAATCTAATGCTAAATTAGATATCAAATACGGAATTGTTTGATCCCTCTAATTTACGAAGCAACTAAGATTGATGAATTTCTGCTTGTGTGTTTGTTAAATTCTTAGGAAGAACACTTGACTAGATTAAACATAGACGCTTGGATTATGTTGTTTATTTTCATCGATCTCACTAGTTCATATGCTATCAACGATTTAAATCTTAATCGCTTGTATTTTGATTGATTGTTTGATAAGGGTTAAACTAGAACGCTTGGGCTACTTAACTAAACGTAAGGTGAGATAGGACTTTGATTATTGGATTAAATGTCCAACGATGAATATTCAAATGAAAACTTGAGTCTTTAATGGAATTAAATAGACAACATATGTTTATTGAAGTTCGAAGGCAATTCTTTTTACGTCCCCCGTTCTTCCACTTAAGGAAGACTTGAGTACCACATGAAATGTACAACCCCGATTCATCTGGATTTACCCACTACAGACTGAAACTCCTAGGACTCAATATGTTCAGACACAATCCGTCTGAGAGTTACAGTATCACTTCACTCTTCTATTTTGATACAATCACGAATGATAGAGTGAAAGAAATCTCAGCACTATTGATCCTTAATGATCGAATACAACAATGAAATGTGCTCTGAACTTACAACATATCAAAATAGATTTTTCTTGAGAGAGAGAGGTCTGCTTGCTTTCAATGAATGATTGATAATGAATCCATGTTTGGAGCATTTAAGTTTCATTCTTATATATACGTCTTTGCCAACGTTAATATTTCCTGATTTGTGCATCTTCGGATCTGGTCAACTTAAGTTGCAGTCTTCTATCTTGTCATTGTGCGAAGACTTTCCTTTCTTGTGTCTGTTGCTTCAGTACTTTGTTTGATAAGACGTTTTCTGTCTGGCACCTAAATGCTTCAATAAATAGTTGTTGAACTTTCAGACTAATTTGCACAACTGTTATCGGTCTAGTCATCTTAGAGTAACCTTCGTTTCCAAATTGAAAAAATTGGTATGGACTCGTCTGGATAGATGTCAATCTGTTTTGATCCGGTTCTCAATTCTTATCAATCCGATCTGTTTTGTCAAAGTTCTTATCTGATCTATTTCGTCATCTTCAAAATCTAGAACTAACATAAACACGATCTTTGCTCACCAAATGATAATTTTTGACAATATGAAGCACGTCTTAATCTATCGAATCACCTTATTAAGTCGACTCTTATGCTTATGTGGGTCTCCACGAGAGGTACCGAATGAAATTCGGAAAATGAAAAGGGCAAATTCAGAATAAATCCCCAAAGCCAAACTAAATTTGAAGATCAGTCCCTGTGTAAGAAAAAATTTGGTGTCAGTCCCCAATCCATAAATTACATTAGTTCTAACTCCCTAATCACCTAAAAATACTAAAATACCCTTGCTTTCTGGCACGCGAAGTTAGTACGAAACCTATACAATATTGGTACTAGTTACATATGAAGTTGGTATAAAACCTATACAATTTTGGTACTAGTTACACTTTAAATTAGTATGAAGCATATACTATTTTGGTAGTTATTACACGTGAAGTTGGTATGAAACCTATACAATTTTGGTACTAAGTATATATAAAACTGGTATGAAACTTATACAACTTCGGTACTAAGTATAAATAAAATTCGTATGAAACCTATAAAATTTTGGTACTTATTACACTGAACTTGGTATGAAACCTATATAATTTTGGTACTAGTTATACATACAATTGGTAAGAAACATATATAACTTTGGTACTAAGTTACATAAAATTGGTATGAAACCTATAAAATTTTGGCACTTATTACACAAGACAATTTAGGTACTACTTACACGTGACATTGATGTGATGCCCGGGGATTAATGCTGTTAATCACGGTGTAGTAATAATCCTTAATGGATTTTAGTGGTGGCAATTATGAATTAATTGCGGTTTTGGGACTCCGGTGGATTTTAAATCAGGTTTATGGAGTCGTTGGATCCAAGGGATGAGATTGTATTCTCATCATGGCGATAACCTCGGAATTTTGTTTTTGGTGGAATCTGGGGTCCGGAGTACTTTGTACTGGGGCTGGTGATGGAATTTGAGTTGGAGAGATAATTATTGAAAACAAATGATTTTTAATGAATCATGATGTAGTTGTGGAGGTAATGGTATTTTGGAGCCTTGGAGCTAGATATACCAAGTAGACTCGGTATTTCGTCATTATACGAAAACCCTCCCCTCTCTCCTCTCTATCCCGCACGCCTTCTTCCCCCCAAACCCCATCATTTCTCCCTTGGAGGAAAATGGCTTGAAGCTTGGCTCGGGATCCGGAATTTCTCAAAGATAATTTGGTAATCTCCTTCCCCTCGCTTTTATCTTCGTATTGATTGTAATTTGGAGGTGTTTGGTTGAGTTTAGAGTTGGTTTGGGTTTTGGGAGATTTTTTAAAATCTTGAAATCTTGTGGGTTTTGTTTTACAATGGATTATAACCCTTGTTGAGTGTACTAGGGTATTTGTATGTGGTTATTTTCGAGTTGGAGGAAGTTTGGGTATGAATGGTGGAGGTTTTTAAGCTTTTAAAAATGGTGATTTTCGGGTTCGCGCAGCGATCGATCGATCGGTAACATCTTATAGATCGATCGGGGCAAGTGCGTAGCGTTGGGTGATTATTTCAGTATTCACCGATAGATCGGTATGAGCGACCGATCGATCGGTGGGTGGCTAGCGATCGATCGGTAGCTTGGACCGATCGATCGGTGCAAAGCCGTAGCTAAAATCGGATTTATGAACAGTTACCGATAGATCGGTAATGGTGACCGATCGATCGGTAGTGCGATTGTGTAAAATTGTATTTTGGGTCCTCCCTCGGGTTTTGGGGAGCGATTATCGACCATTTACTATTTAATCATCATGTTGGGATGATTGGGGTCGGATTTCATGCTTGTGCATATGAATTTGGGATTACTCATTGATTATGAGTTATTGATTTGTATTTAGCACATTTCTTCATCGGACCTCGGGACTGAGGCAGTGTTTGGACTTGAACTACGAAATTATAAGGTACGTATGACGTACGAGCATAGCCCTTTATTATAATTGCAATTGTTGAGTGCATGGTACACTGTATTGCAATAAATCTATATGGAAATGCATGGTATATGGTATTTTCAATAAACGGATAATGAAATACATGGTTTATGGTAATGGATACAAATGGATATATATGCATTGGGAATTATATGGTGCCTCTTTTGAGCGAGCAATGATTGGGATGTTGTCTCCTTTGAGCGAACATCGGTTATGACGCCACTTCTGTTGAGCATGCGTGAGAATGAAATGCTGCTATTGTAGAGCGAGCAATGAAATAGAACTATCGAACCATAAGTGAGATATATGGAATATCTGTAATCATCGTTTAATGATTTGGTATTATTGATTATGATATCGGTATATGGCAAATGGATTTGTTAATCAATGTAATGATTAACTGGCATTTGGGAATTTGATGGTTTCAGTTATTTTGAGAACAGGGACGGTACAGGGAATCACGGATGAGGATGATACCATCCAGGGAGTATCTATTATATTTCATAGCATTTATATTTTTGTAAATTATGAATGGTATTATTGTGATTATTGGATTTGGGATATTAGTATGCTCACCCCGTGTGGGGGCTGTCTCTGTTGGGGCAGGTGATTAGGTACATCGATGGCTTTGGAGTTGAGCTCGAGCTATGGAATGGAGGTGATTCTAGGGATCGAAGTACCAGTGGCGGTATTGAGCACGACGTTTTATACATTTGATACACATATACTTATTCGATGCTCACATGTGAGCACTATTATGTGTATATGGTATGTATAAAAAGGCAAGGGCCTTTCTCTCTTCATTTATGAGTAGTATGCAATTATCTATTGAATTGCTAAATGAACTGAGAACATGTTAGTGTATTATGATGGTGTGATATGTATCTGGACTTGGTTGGGGGGAAACTAGACATTATATGGAATAATGTAAAGAAATTTTATTATTGGCATGATTTGCTATGGCGATAAGTGGGTTTTCCCCTACATATATGATTGCATGCACTAAATGCTTGGGTTAATACATTAATAACGGGTTAAGGGCACGGGGGTCCTTACATTCCTGGTATCAGAGCAGTGGTTTGCTCTTTTGGGCTGTTGAGGGCCTAGGATCATATTGGTGGAAATGAGTAGCACATAATTATGCATGATGGTAGTTAGTGTTGTGTTACACAACTATTTTGCTTATGCGCGTTTATGATATGTGATCATAGTGGAACAATTATATGTCATGACATCTATGGAATCATAATATAATCTGTTGATTATGATTGTGAGTTGTGGCACAGGGACAACCAAAGAGAGCATTTTGAAATGCATGGGGATATAGGAAGTACTTTGTACTCATGGTTTATGCATTTACACATTATAATCATATTGTGATGAATATGGATTATTATATGCTAATGGTTTGGATTGTTCCTGTAGGGACACTATGACATGAAGGGCTAAGGTCAGGGTTGAAAGACACGAAACGGTAACCTGCATTTTATATACATCATGGATTATGCATTGTGGTTGCATGTATATTGGAGTGATGATTTTAATGCTTTGCCGCTAAGTGTTGAAGCGATGGTAAAATTCCGCATGTCACATTTGAGCGAGGTGCATTAAAATACACTCATGTCGATGTATATTGGAATATGGATTATGCATTGTGGTTGCATATATATTGGAGTGATGATTTTAATGCTTTGCCGCTAAATGTTGAAGCGAGGGTATTGCCGCATGTCACATTTGAGCGAGGTGCATTAAAATACACTCATTGTGATTGTATATATTGGAGTGATGATTTTAATGCTTTGCCGCTAAATGTTGAAGCGAGGGTATTGCCGCATGTCACATTTGAAGCGAGATGCATTAAAATACACTCATGATGATGTATATTGGGATATGGAATATGCATTGTGTTGCAGGTATAGATGGAATGCTTGGTGAATATCCCATGAGTCGTTGTTATGGATGAGTGATGATTTTAAATGCTTTGTCGCTGTCAATTGACGTGATGATAGAATACTTGCCGCTGTCATATCGTAGCGAGGAAAGAATATTTGCTGCCAAATGTTGAAGCGTGGGTATTGCTGCATGTCGTATTTGTGCGAGGTTATTCGATGCCGCTGATATGTCAAAGCGAGGGGTATTAGTGCCGTGGTCATGACAAGCGAGGTGCATTAAAATACACTACTATAACAAGACTAGGGATCGGTTATTCTATTGGCGATGGTTTATGCCGCCGGGTATTCATAGCGATGGTTCATTCCGCTATTCTATTGGCGATGGTTTATGCCGCCGGGTATTCATAGCGATGATTCATTCCGCTATTCTATTGGCGATGGTTTATGCCGTCGTGTATCTTAGCGATTGTGCATTCCGCTAGTTTATTGGCGATGGTTCATGCCGCCGGGTATTATATAGCGACGGGTCATTCCGCTACATCTATGACAATGGTTCATACCACCGGATATCTATAGCGATGTTTTATGCCGCTGACTCTATGGTGAGGGATCATGCCGCTGATTCTATAGCGATGGGTTATACCGCTATGTACGTAGCGCTGGACTACGCCACCTACGAGCGATGGGTGCTGATTGTGTACCACTGTTGGACGACGGAGACAGGTATGTCGCTATCTTGTTAGCGATGAGGTATGGTATATTGCTGTTTTATTAGCATTATTGTGGATGGCATGCGTTGATATACATATACCGTCACGTGTTTGACGATGAGATTATGCACGTCGTGTGTCGACATGTACCGTCACGAGTTGACGATGTTGTTTTGAGTGTCATATGTTGACAGGTACCGTCACGGGATGACGATGACATAGTGGATGTCTATGTAGACGCGTAGCGTCGTTTTGATGAATAATACATTTATGTATATGTATTTAGTCATAAGGTTTGAGTGCCGATGGTGAGCACAGGGCAGTGTCTGGGTCACTAGTTGACGAGACCATTATGTCGAGCGGGTGCTCGATGAATTATTGGGTGCGCCGTACAGGAAGTGTACCACATCACATATTTGAGGTAAATATTTTACGAGTAGTGGTACCTTTGGGTATACTCGTTGGGATGGCTATGGCCAAGTGACTGGTAATAGGAGTAGTTATTAAGGAAACTACTTGCTTATACCGAGGTGACATGTTGTGGACATGATCACACCCACCCCTGAGGGTGTGGAATAAATCCTACGGAATTACGATTGCTTTGTGGTTAAGTAAGGACACCGGGATGTCCATTATGCTTTGGTGTTTAGAGAAATATTGGGTGATGACCCGCTACTCTAAATGGATGTTACAGATGGTACCGAGTGGAACGTATGATACGTTGGTAGGCTTGATATAAGCTATGGAGGCAGCGCTTTGCTAGCCAGATATCGTGGCAGTGATATAGTGTGCTTGTTGGAGCCATTATACTGCACGTTGGGACCGAGTTTGGTGAATCGTACGGTGATACGATGAGGGTTTATGGTAGACTCTTGTAGTCTCTATGTGGCATGATGATTGAGGCAAGGAGTACCTCACGGGGGCGTTTATACGTCAAATGTTTTGAGGGACTTGTACTGGGACAACTCAGTTTTGTTGGGAGTACCAAAGTGCGTGTCGACAAGTCATTGTTGGTTCTGGTTGAGAATCCTTGCATATGGAATGCAATGGTGGACACAATTGGAATTATGGGATATAGCTAGTGGGGTAACACTACTATATTGATTTTATCTCTTGGAGAGATTTGGATTGTACTGTCATGGAGACAACTGATATTGGTTGAGGGTTGATTGTGAATCAACCGGGGTAATAGTGCCTTTGTTGGGTTTTGGAAACCCGAATAATCTTGGTTTTGATGTTAACAAAACTTGTTATTGTGTTGCTAACATATTTCATCAAGTGTGCAGTTCATAGATCATAATTAAGAGCTTGATGAATTACAAAGAAGTAGCTTGAAATAATCAAGCTGGACCAAGACTGAAATCTTGGCAGAGCGGATTGTTTCGATCATATCTCATAGATTGGATATCAAAATGGCGTGCTTCCAAAGAGGTTGAACAGCCAACTCAAAATACTAAAAGTCATATTTCACAACAGATTGAATAGTTCGAATGGTATCAAGGAGAAAAGACGCCTGCAAGATTAAGCTGCACCGCGAAGAACAGCAAGCTGTTTCAGCAAGCAACTGTCAGTCGGTTGGGTATAATTCTTAGCTCTCTTAACGGAACGGGACGATTCAGTATGGATTGGAAAGCTAAGACAAATATCTATAAGTCATATTTGGAAGTCAAAGACTGCATCGGAAGTTAAGATGGCCAAACATCTTCTGCAAATCACGTCATGTGCTGCTGCATCCAGCAAACAGACAGCAGGAGCATCACCTCGTATTTCAAGCATAACTCTCTCATACAAACTCGAAATCGAGCGATTCCTGATTCCGTGGAAAGCTAAGAGAAAGGGATACAACTTTCATGTAGATCACTTTGCCCAGAAATCAAAGAATCAAGAGCTACAAGCAACAGATCATAAGAGCAAGTTTATCAATCTGTTTTGTATCAAGCTGATGGTCCAGACTGATCCGGCCAAACTGATCTGCCCAGACCAGAATGATCTGCCCAAGCTGATCTCTCCAAGCTGATCTGATCAGACTGATCTGTCCAAGCTGATCTGATCAGACTGATCCGAAATACAAAGAGCCCAGAAACCAGAATATGACCGTTGCAAGCTCGGGAATGGTGCAGAACCTTTTCCAACGGGCATATTCTTGTGTCTAACGTAAATATCATTACTTGGGGCTATATATACATGATTTGGAAGCTCAATAACAGTTGATTGAAGATCAATCCAAGCCTTCCAAAGCAAACCCACTTGGGATTCAATTGGGGAACTTCAAACAAAAGCTGCTAAATGAAGAGCACTTCCCAAACCTTTGGCACCTCTTACATTGCTGTATCAGATTCATTATGGAATCATTTGTGCCTTTGTATTCACTCTATTCATTGTATTTGTGAGCTAAAATAGAAGAGTGAATACCATTGTAACGGTCGATGATTTATCACAACCGATGAGAGATCTTTGTATGTGAGACATTAAAGAACATACGTAGTTGAGTTGCTAGGAGTTCTAGTTGGATGGGAATTCCCAACTGGATCGGGTTTGTACAACGGGATTGTATAAATCAAAGTCTTCTAGTGGATCCTTCCATGAGGTGGAAGAAGGGGAGACGTAGAAGGATTACACCACCTTCGAACTTCCATAAACAAATGTATGTTTATTTACTTTAATTGCATATCTTTAAAATGTCTTTCAGATGTTTAAATCGGTTATAGAGCGGGTTATGTCGAGTGTCTTCCGCTCGGTTTTGTAACCGAACTCGATATAATCTCTCGGTGCAATTATTTCAAGAACACGAGCTATTGAAGCTCAAGTTGGTTGAACTCGGGTGTGGAATGTCAACCCACCCCCGGAATCGATCCTGACAAGTGGTATCAGAGCAGGTTGTTCTTAGAAAGCATTTTAACCGATGTTTTTAGCGGATATCTTTTAAAATCATTTTCAAAATTATCTCATAAGCATGAAATATTTTCATAGCATATTTTTTCAAAATATGGTGTATGAAAATTTTTAGCATAAAAATCAATTTCATTGCATTCATTTTGCATGAAAATAATTTTAAATCTATTTTAAATGTTCAAATTCTTGTTCAAACTGTTCTAAACTCATTTTAAGTCTAAATTTTTTATTTTGAGATTTTATCTAACAATTTTCGAAGCATTTTAGTTTTTGGCAGCTTGCAGCGACTTTGGGAAGATTGGCATAACTTCTTGCTCGGATGTCCAAATGACGAACCGTTTTTTACGTTGCAAACTAGACTCATAGAGGATCACAACGGTATAGGTCTTGCAGCCTAATTATTCACGAGGAGATAGAGTTTATTCTGCAAAGTTGGACTAAGTGTGCTGCCACCGCTGAAAGATGAAATGGACATTGCTGAGTTTGGTCAAGAAATTCAAATTTGTTGCCAAGTATGCTTCATCCATCATCAAAAGAGGTTATTGTTATTCAAAAATTAATGTGCATTGCATTTGTTTTTAAATTTGTTTTAGCCTACCCATTTGCCCCTCACTTGCTCAAATTTTCAAACATTTTAAAATTAGGGGGAGAGTTTAATCTCAATCCTTGAGGGGGAGTAAATTTTATTTGTCTTCCTTTTTGATTCACACAAAAAGGGGGAGAAATATGTTGTTTAAAAAATATGATTTTTCTTGTTATGCAACATTGTGCTTTAATGTTCATATTTTTATTCAAGTTTTGTGATCATCAAAAATGGGGAGATTGTTGGTTTTGGAAACCCGAATAATCTTGGTTTTGATGTTAACAAAACTTGTTATTGTGTTGCTAACATATTTCATCAAGTGTGCATTTCATAGATCATAATTAAGAGTTTGATGAATTACAAAGAAGTAGCTTGAAAATATCAAGCTGGACCAAGACTGAAATCCTGGCATAGAGGATCGATCATATCTCATATCTCGGATATCAAAATGGCGTGCTTCCAAAAGGGTTGAACAGCCAACTCAAAATACTAAAAGTCATATTTCACAACAGATCGGCTAGTTCGAATGTTATCAAGGAGAAAAGACGCCTGCAAGATCGAGCTGCACGCGAAGAAACAACAAGCTGTTTTAGCAAGCAACTTTCAGTATGTTTGTCATAACTCTTAGCTCGCTTATCGGAACGGGATGATTCAGTATGTATTGGAAAGCTAAGACAAAGATCTACAAGTAATTTTTGGAAGTCAAAGACTGAATCGGACGTTAAGATGGCCAAAAAGCTTCTGCAAATCACGCCATGTGCTGCTGCATCCAGCAAACAGACAGCAGGAGCATTGCCTTGTATTTCAAGCATAACACTCTCATACGAACTTGAAATCGAGCGATTCTTGATTCTGTGGAAATCTAAGAGAAAGGGCTACAACTTTCATGTAGATCACTTTGCCCAAAAATCAAAGAATCAAGAGCTACAAGCAACAGATCATAAGAGCAAGTTTATCAATCTGTTTTGTATCAAGCTGATTGTCCAGACTGATCCGGCCAGACTGATCTGCCCAGACTGATCCAGACCAGACTGATCTGCCCAGACCAGACTGATCTGCCCAAGCTGATCTGTCCATGCTGATCCGACAAGACTGATCTGTCCAAGCTGATCCGGCCAGTACGGTCCGAAATACAAAGACCCCAGAAACCAGAATATGATCGTTGCAAGCTCGGGAATGGTGCAGAACCTTTTTCCAATGGGCATATTCTCGTGTCTAACATATATATCATTACTTGGGGCTATATATACATGATTTGGAAGCTCAATAACAGTTGATTGAAGATCAATCCAAGCCTTCCAAATCAAACCCACTTGGGATTCAATTGGGGAACTTCAAAGACAAAAGCTGCTAAATGAAGTGCACTTCCCAAACCTTTGGCACCTCTTACCTTGTTGTATCAGATTCATTATGGAATCATTTGTGCCTTTGTATTCACTCTATTCATTGTATTTGTGAGCTAAAATAGAAGAGTGAATACCATTGTAACGGTTGATGATTTATCACAACCGATGAGAGGTCTTTGTATGTGAGACATTAAAGAACATACATTATTGAGTTGCTAGGAGTTCTAGTTGGATGGGGAATTCCCAACTGGATCGGGTTTGTACAACGGGATTGTATAAATCAAAGTCTTCTAGTGGATCCTTCCATGAGGTGGAGGAAGGGGAGACGTAGAAAGATTACACCACCTTCGAACTTCCATAAACAAATGCTTGTTTATTTACTTTAATTGCATATCTTTAAAATGTCTTTCAAATGTTTAATCGGTTATAGAGCGGGTTATGTCGAGTGTCTTCCGCTCGGTTTTGTAACCAAACTCGATATAATCTCTCGGTGCAATTATTTCAAGAACACGAGCTATTGAAGCTCAAGTTGGTTGAACTCGGGTGTGGAATGACAACCCACCCCGGGAATCGATCATGACAGGCTTGATGCACTATTCTGAACCAGTTGCGTATTTTTGGTTCCGAGATATGTTTTGGTATAAATATATCCAGCTTTCCGAACGTTGGTTCGAGGTTGGAGGGTCTTGAGTTCATGACATTTTCCTTGTGAGGAAGGTGGTATTGATATACCTACCGATTGGGAATCTTTGGGAGATTCAATGAGTCGGGTTGTGTGGTATTGATGTTGGAATCACACCATTGGTCGTTGGTCTATCAATCATTATTCTCCGCGAGGTGAGAATAGCTGGGGATTGACAGTTGGTTATGGGACTTTGGGTATGATTGGAGATACCGTAGTCTAGTGCATTGAGTATGCAGGTTGTATTGGTGCTTAGGAGTGTATGCCGGTGTGGGTATACAAATGCCAGCATTTTCTTGGTACTCGTCGAGCATCAGATTTATATGCTTTGATGAATGAATCTCCGGTCATAGATTGTGGCACCTTGAGATTGGTAATCTCGATGGCACGATGTATTCTGAGGAATAATCGTGAGGCCCGGTTGACTTTCTTTGAGGAGGGATTGTCGTGTTTGGGACCATGGTAATTCTTGCTGGTTAATTCGATAACCTCCCTGTGTTAGGATTGTTGAATCCTAGGGTGAACGAGGGATGGCTAGGATTCGGATTTGTTAGGTGTCGTGGTTGACACGTGTGGGGAAATGCAATTGATTTTCTTGCATGTCCTTTTGAGAACATTTGACCTTGTGGAGTCTCGATAGTGTGTTTGGGACCAAGATGTGATTTCTTGGGACACACGGATGTAGACATCTTTGGAGATGTGTTTTGTGTCGATTTGTGACCGTGACTTGTCCAATCCGTGTTGCAATGTGGTGCAACTACTCCTTTGATGGAGATGGATTTGGAAAGTGGAAACCGGATGTAGTTTAGGTACACGGTTGTGTACCTGTGTTTTCCTTGGAAAGATGTAGATTTAACATCGTAGGCTAAATCATAAAGATATCATCGGGGCGATATCTATTTTTGGAATCACGAATGATTCGTTTGATTTGCAGTTAGGGTTGGCTGACTGCTTTTGAGATGATTTGCATTGGTGTATACTGCCGTTCTATTGCGGTTGTGACGGTTTGGGAGGTTTACCCCATTCCAGGTACTGGTGCGAGGTTGGTATCCTCGCGGTTGGTGTGTCTTTCATGTTATGTTCATGATTCGACGATGTGAATCGGTTTGGATTTTTTAATCTCGGCAATACGTGGAGTACGTTGTGCAAATTTTGAGGACGAAATTTTATTAGTGGGGGATAATTGTGATGCCCGGGGATTAATGTTGTTAATCCCGGTGTAGTAATAATCCTTAATGGATTTTAGTGGTGGCAATTATGAATTAATTGCGGTTTTGGGACTCCCGGAGATTTTAAATCCGGTTTATGGAGTCGTTGGATCCAAGGGATGAGATTATATTCTCATCGTGGTGATAACCTTGAAATTTTGTTTTTGGTGGAATCTGGGGTCCGGAGTACTTTGTACTGGGGCTGGTGATGGAATTTGAGTTGGAGAGATAATTATTGAAAACAAATGATTTTTAATGAATCATGATGTAGTTGTGGAGGTAATGGTATTTTGGAGCCTTGGAGCTATATATACCAAGTGGACTCGGTATTTCGTCATTATACGAAAACCCTCCCCTCTCTCCTCTCTCTCCCGCACGCCTTCTTCCCCCCAAACCCCTTCATTTCTCCCTTGGAGGAAAATGGCTTGAAGCTTGGCTCGAGAGCCGAAATTTCTCGAAGATAATTTGGTAATCTCCTTCCCCTCGCTTTTATCTTCGTATTGATTGTAATTTGGAGGTGTTTGGTTGATTTTAGAGTTGGTTTGGGTTTCGGGAGATTTTGTAAAATCTTGAAATCTTGTGGGTTTTGTTTTAAAATGGATTATAACCCTTTTTGAGTGTACTAGGGTATTTGTATGTTGTTATTTTCGAGTTGGAGGAAGTTTGGGTATGAATGGTGGAGGTTTTTAATCTTTTAAAAATGGTGATTTTCGGGTTCGCGCAGCGACCGATCGATCGGTAACATCTTACCGATCGATCGGTGCAAGTGCGTAGCGTTGGGTGATTATTGTATTTACCGATCGATCGGTATGAGCGACCGATCGATCGGTGGGTGCGATCGATCGTTATCTTGGACCGATCGATCGGTGCAAAGCCGTAAATAAAATCGGATCTATGAACAGTTACCGATCGATCGGTAATGGTGACCGATCGATCGGTAGTGCGATTGTGTAAAATTGTATTTTGGGTCCTCCCTCGGGTTTTGGGGAGCGATTATCGACCATTTACTATTTAATCATCGTGTTGGGATGATTGGGGTCTGATTTCATGTTTGTGCATATGAATTTGGGATTACTCATTGATTATGAGTTATTGATTTGTGTTTAGCACATTTCTTCATCGGACCTTGGGACTGAGGCAGTGTTTGGACTTGAACTACGGAATTATAAGGTACGTATAACGTACGAGCATAGCCCTTTATTATAATTGCAATTGTTGAGTGCATGGTACACTGTATCGTAATAAATCTATATGGAAATGCATGGTATATGGTATTTTCAATAAATGGATAATGAAATACATGGTTTATGGTAATTGCTACAAATGGATATATATGCATTGGGAATTATATGGTGCCGCTTTTGAGCGAGCAATGATTGTGATGTTGTCGCCTTTGAGCGAACATCGGTTATGACGCCACTTCTGTTGAGCATGCGTGAGAATGAAATGCCGCTATTGTAGAGCGAGCAATGAAATAGAACTATGGAACCATAAGTGAGATATATGGAATATCTGTAATCATCGTTTATGATTTGGTATTATTGATTATGATATCGGTATATGGCAAATGGATTTGTTAATCAATGTAATGAATAACTGGCATTTGGGAATTTGATGGTTTCAGTTATTTTGAGAACAGGGACGGTACAGGGAATCCCGGATGAGGATGATACCATCCAGGGAGTATCTATTATATTTCATAGCATTTACATTTTTGTAAATTATGAATGGTATTATTGTGATTATTGGATTTGGGATATTGGTATGCTCACCCCGTGTGGGGGCTGTCTCTGTTGGGGCAGGTGATTAGGTACATCGATGGCTTTGGAGTTGAGCTCGAGCTATGGAATGGAGGTGATTCCAGGGATCGAAGTACCAGTGACGGTATTGAGCACGACGTTTTATACATTTGATACACATATACTTATTCGATGCTCGCATGTGAGCACTATTATGTGTACATGGTATGTATAAAAAGGCAAGGGCCTTTCTCTCTTCATTTATGAGTAGTATGCAATTATCTATTGAATTGCTAAATGAACTGAGAACATGTTAGTGTATTATGATGCTGCATGATATGTATCTGGACTTGGTTGGGGGGAAACTAGACATTATATGGAATAATGTAAAGAAATTTTATTATTGGCATGATTTGCTATGGCGATAAGTGGGTTTTCCCCTACATATATGATTGCATGCACTAAATGCTTGGGTTAATACACTAATAACGGGTTAAGGGCACGGGGGTCCTTACATATACAATTTTGTTACTAGTTACACATGAAATTGGTATGAAACCTATACTATATTTTGTACTTATTACACGTGAAGTTTGTATAAAACCTATACATTCTTGGTACTAAGTATACATAAAATATGTATGAATCTTATACAATTTTGGTATATATTACAAATGAAATTGGTAAGGCAACTATACAATTTTGGTACTTATTACACGTGAAGTTATTATGAAATATATACAATTTTGGTACTAGTTACACATGAAAATGGTATGAATCCTATACAATTTTGGTATTAGTTACACATGAAATTGGTATGAAACATATACTATTTACGGTACTTATTACACGTACAGTTGGTATGAAACATATACAATTGTGGTACTAGTTACACATGAAGTTGGTATGAAACTTATACAATTTTGGGACAAGTTACATATGAAATTGGTATGAAACCCATATTATATCCGGTACTTATTACACTTGAAGTTGGTAGGAAACCTATATAATTTATGTACTAAGTATACATAAAATTGGTATGAACTATGAAACCTATGAAATTTTTGTACTATTCTATACAATTTTGGTACTAGTTACAATTGAAATTAGTATTAATCCTATATAAGTTTGGTAATAATTACATATGAAATTAGTATCAGACATATATAATTTAGGTACTAGTTACACAACATTGGTATTACACCTATATAATTTTGGTATTAATTGCACATGAAATTAGTATTAAACATATAAAATTTTGGTACTAATTACACTTTAAATTGGTATTACAATTTCCGTAGTAGTTACACATAAATTTGGTATTAAACTTATATAATTTTGGTACTAATTATACATGAAACTGGAATTAAAACTATACAATTTTGGTACTAGTTACACATAAAATTGGTATTGAATATATATAATTTTGATACTAGTTACACATGAAATTGGTATTAAATTTATACAATTTTGATACTACTTACACATGAAATTGGTATTAAATTACACAATTTTGGTACTAGTTATACATGAAATTGGTATTAAACGTATAAAATTCAAGTATTAGTTACACATCAATATTGATGTTAAACTTATATATCGAATAAACAAATAATATCAATTTCAAACAACAATAACAACATTTCTATAGAATCTTCTATATTAATATTAATCTTATATATCGAACAAACAAAAATATCAATTTCAACAGTCATCTTGATGTGTCCACCTATCCACTATGTTGTGTTCTTCAGTTTATTAGCCAAAGAATCTTATGTTATTCTATTTTCTCTTCCGAGTGTTAAATAGAAATAATTATTCAACAGTCATCTTGATGTGTCCACCTAAGATAAACTATTAAACAATTTAAATAGCACAATGATTCGTTGAAGTTATACGCATGTTGACTATATAAATTTTCAACGATGTAAATTCTCAAAACCACATCTACCGAGTGATAGATTCTAAATAAATATGACGATTCATATAGTTAATTGAAATGCATTCAAATCAGGAATCACATTCTCGATTCATCATGCATGTTTACTCTTATACTGTAAGGACCCTAGTTCCTTAAGCGCGGATTAAAGACATAATTAGAGCTAACATAAATTATCAGAGTAAAATATCGTATTGAGACTATGAGCTTTAAGAATTACATGCCAAAAATAAGGACTATCAATGGATTAATTACATTCCCAATCTAATGAATGTTATCAACTATAGCTTTACACTACTCCTAGAGTAGACACTATACAAAAGTAATCCTGTCCTTCAATTCCCAAAAGTATTCTTCACAAGCTCACTGCCTCAACCCGCCTTAGCCCCTTCTTATCATGCCAAAAGTGCACCTACAAGGACAACCCCCAAACATGAGCAATAATATCATTCATATTCAATACAATATGAATATAAGGCGTAAATGCATAAATCACAATAAAACACTTCCTGTTTTTCCCATGCATTTTAAACGCTTCCAGTTTGGTTGTCTCTGTACCATAACTCATGAGTATAATCAATAGATTATTTAATGGTCTACACATGTCATGACATAATACCATTTCATCATCACCAAATACCAATCACCAATCCCTAGTCTGTTCATCACAATGTATTTTAATGCCCCTCGCTTATTTACATATAGGCGGCATAGAATAACCTCGCTTCAATGGACATGCGGCGCTCCCACCCCTCGCTTCACATTGAGCGGCAAATATTCTTTCCTCGCCTCATATGATAACCACGCTTAAATGTGACATGCGGCGCTCCCACCCCTCGCTTCACATTTAGCGGTAACAAAACAAATAGCGGCAAGCATTAAAATCATCAAGGGATGACCACGACTCATGGGATGTGCACCAATAACCATCATATGCATATACAATTATCATGCATAATTCAACATGCATTTGCATCAACAATGCATAATTCCATATATACTCGCATCCACGATGCATAAACAATGAGTATATTAGATACATGTACCGTTGGGTGCCCGTACGTCTTCTACGTACCTTTCCAAAATGTAGGATGTGGTAGGACTTCACTTCCTTGGCTGTGTTGCCACCTGGAATGGTTCTACATATTCACACAAATCAATATTAGAACCCAATAATAGTCCAATACCAAAAATCCCACAAAAATAATCAAAAACACCCATTTTGGTGTCTCGCGATCGATCTCCATGTAGCCCCGATCGATCGCGAGACTACACTGCCTCGTTCAACAAAAAAATCCAATTCGCGATCGATCGCTGAGTTTGCGCCGATCGATCGCGACCTCGCCGATCGATCGCGCCAAACTTGCGATCGATCGCTGAAGGCTACTGCCTTCTCCCCTGTAGCTCGCGATCGATCGGTGGAAAGTGCCGATCGATCGCCGAGTCCTGTACACCCGATTTTCGAGCACTATTCATCCTTCTCCTTCCCCAACTCAAACAAACTCAAATATTAAAACATCAACCATACCAAATCACTAAAAACCTTCAATAAACATTCTCATATACTCAAAAATCCAACACCCAACCAAAATAATACCAACCCCAACAAACCCATTTCAAAACCCTTCAAAACCACCACAGATCCAAACCCAACACAACAAAAACAATAAGGAGGTATCCATACCTCTTGGGGACTCCAAATCTCCCAATAAACTTCACAAATCAAATTTTTGGAAGGATTTCTCTTCACCCCTTTGCTAAAAATCGAAAATGGAAGAGAAGGAGGGTTTGGTGGTTGATTTGGGGAAAGTTGGAAAGTGAGGGTATGGTGGGGGTTTGGGGTAGTAAGTGAGTTGTTTTAAAGTAAATTGTACTCCACAATTACCATGGTGTATAAAACACCCCAACATGATATTTTAAAAACATAAATCCAAAATGCACCAAAATACCCATCAAACTCATGATTTCCAATTAATTGCTAACCATAGCAAATAAATCATGCTAATATTCAATTCTCCCAACATGCACAACATGCACCCTGAAATGCATTCCCGGGTCACTCTTTCCATGTGACCATGCATTTCCATATGATAATTAAATCCAGCACACATAAATCAGTTATCACCATAATTAATCATGTAAGCATAATTAATGTCCAAATTGTAATTAAATATTTCGGGGATATCACACATACCCATTGCATGCAATGTCCAATTGAAAAGAGTGATGTGAAAGACATTTATACAACCCATATACACAAATCTCTATGCTCGTAGGAGAGCATATAGTTGTATTAATTCGTATCATGTGTAACTAGGACCAAATTATATCAGTTTAGTACAAATTTAAATTGTAACTAGTACCTAAATTATAGATTTGATACTAATTTCATGTGTAACTAGTACCAAAATTGTATAGGATTAATACAATTCATGTATAACTACTATAGGGTTCAGATCAACTTCACGTGTAATAAGTAACGAAAATAGTATATGTTTTATACAAATTTCATGTGTAACTAGTACGAGAACAAACAAATATTGTTTGTAAAGTTTAAAATTGATGTTATTTGAAATTGATATTTTTGTTTGTACGATATAGAAGACTAACATTAATATAGAAGATTATACAGAAATGTTATTATTGTTGTTTGAAATTGATATTGTTTATTTCTTCAATATATAAGTTTAACATCAATATTGATATGTAACTAGTACCTGAATTGTATATGTTTAATAAAAATATAATGTATAACTAGTACCAAAATTGTATAAGTTTAATATCAATTTCATGTGTAACTAGTACCAAAATTGTATATATTTAATACTAATTTCATGTGTAACAATATCAAATTTGATATATGTTTAATATCAATTTTATGTGTAACTAGTATCAAAATTGTATAGTTTTAATATACATTTCGTGTATAACCAATACCAAAATTATATAAGTTTAATACCAATTTTATGTGTAACTACTACGGAAATTGTAATACCAATTTAAAGTGTAATTAGTACCAAATTGTATATGTTTAATACTAATTTTATGTGCAATTAATACCCAAATTATGTAGGTTTAATATCAGTATTGTGTAACTAGTACCTAAATTATATATGTTTGATACTAATTTCATATGTAATTATTACCAAAATTGTATATGATTAATACTAATTTCAAGTGTAACTAGTACCAAAATTGTATAGAATAATACGGAAATTTCATAGGTTTAATAGTTCATACCAATTTTATGTATACTTAGTACATAAATTGTATAGGTTTCCTACCAACTTCACGTGTAATATATACCGAATATAGTATATGTTTCATACCAATTTCATGTGTAACTTGTATCATAATTGTATTGGTTTCATACCAACTTCATGTGTAACTATTACCAAAATTGTATATATTTTATACCAACTGCACCTGTAATAAGTACCGAAAATAGTATATATTTCATACCAATTTCACTTGTAAATAATACCAAAATTGTATAGGATTCATACCAATTTCATTTGTAACTAGTACCAAAATTGTATATATTTCATACTAACTTCACATATAATAAGTACCAAAATTGTATAGTTTTCTTACAAATTTCATTTGTAATATGTACCAAAATTATATAGGATTCATACCTATTTTATGTATAAGTAGTACCCAAATTGTACAAGTTTCATACCAACTTCACGTGCAATAAATAGTATATGTTTCATACCAATTTCATGTGTAACTGGTACCATTGTATAGAATTCATACCACTTTTATTTGTAACTAGTACCAAAATTGTATATATTTCATACTAACTTCAAGTGTAATAAGAACCAAAATTGTATTGTTCTCATACCAATTTCATGTGCAATAAGTACTAAAATTATATTGGATTCATCCCTATTTTATGTATACTTTGTACCGAAATTGCATAGATTTCATACCAATTTTGTTTGCAACTAGTACCAAAATTATATAGGTTTCATACCAATGTCACGTGTAACTAGTACCTAAATTGTAAAGATTTCATAAAATTTTTATGGGTAATTAGTACCAAAATTGTATATGCTTCATACAAATTTCATGTGTAATAAGTACCAAAATATTATAGGGTTCATACCAATTTTATGTATACTTAGTACCGAAGTTATATATCTTTCTTACCAATTTTATGTATAATTAGTACCAAAATTATATAGGTTTAATACCAAGTTCATGTGTAATAAGTACCAAAATTTATAGGTTTCATACTAATTTTATGTATACTTAGTACCGAAGTTGTATAAGTTTCATACCAATTTTATCTATACTTAGTACCAAAATTATATAGGTTTCATACCAACTTCACGTATAATAAGTACTAAAATAATATTGTTTCATACTAATTTAAAGTGTAACTAGTACCAAAATTGTATAGGTTTTACACCAACTAGTACCAATATTGTATAGGTTTCGTACCAACTTTGCGTCTCAAAAAGCAAGGGTATTTGAATATTTTTAGGTGACTAAAGAGTTAGAACTAATGCAATTGATGGATTAGGGATTGACACCAAAATTTCTCTTGTACAGGGATTGATTCCACATTTATCTTTTACCATAGGGATTTCTTTTGAGTTTTCCCAAATGGATATCCAAATCATAATTCACTCTATAATATTTTGCAGAATCTTTACGAATCATGCTAAATTAATTAAATGAAATAAAATGAATTATTTTTTTGAAAAATAAGGTAATTAAGATATGTGTTACGGAAATAAGTTGAAACGGGGTTCAGATTAGAGTTTTTAAAAAACGTGATACTAATTCACCATTCTTCAATAATTATTTTTTTAATTAAATGAGGAAACGGTGACTTGTGTTCACGTTTCTTACAAAACTTTGTTTTAAAAAAAAAGCCAACAAGAAATGTGATTCTAAATCACGTTTCTTTATTATATTTATAAAAATTTATTTATTTGATTTATAAAAAATGAGTTTAGAATTTACGACACTTTTAAAAATTAAAAATAGTTTAAATGTGTGGACAAAAATTTATAAACCATAGATAAATAGTTGATAATAGTTGTGATATAATACACGCCTGACCCCCGGTGAGATATCTTCATCCTCACTCAAACTTGAGCAACTAAGTCTGAGTTACTCCATATGTGCATCATCCGGAAAAAAAATATGGTTAATATCTACCATAATTCAGAAGACAAAGAAAATGATAAGTAAGAATGAATGACATATATACATACCACTTGCAACCATGCAGCAACATCTCATGCACGGTATCCTATCTCAATAATATTGGCGGGTGGAAATATAATATGACGGGTAATTTGACCGTACCACGCCATGTAATCGTCACTAACATCATAGGATCCTGAGGCCTAAGGGACATTCTGATGTGACTAGAAATAGACACATCTATTGCGTTTAATTGTCTACAATTTGGTATATTTTTGATGGATAAATTGATACATATGCTACCTAATCGTATGTTTGTGTAAATGTAGGAAAAGGTGAAGAAATCAAACTAAAATGATGAAAGAAGGAATAAAGTTGAAGAAAAGAGGAAAAAAACCGGAATCCAAGACACATGTTGCTCCTTTCTCCTCAAATTTCTATATGTTCGAGCCAAGTTTTGGAAATGTGGTCCATAAAAACAGTTGTAGATCTTTCAGTTATCTTCGCGTGGACAGCTGATTCATTGAATTCACAGTTCGTATGAGAAAGTTACGGCCAAAATACGAAACTCGCCAGAAAAATAGAAGACCGGCGTAATTACGCCATTATGAGGCGTAAATATGCCAATGCTACGGCAATTGAAAAATTGAAATAGGCGTATTTACGCCACTTTGATGCGTAAATACGCCAGAAACGCGGGAAGCCATAATTTTGACACGTCATCAGGCGTCTTTACGCCATTTTGAGGCGTAGCTACGCTAGCAGAGTTTTGGAAAGTTTGGATTCTTGATTTCTTTCCTTTCTACATGGGCTCTAACCAACCCCATCAGCCTCCCCTACATATAGAACTCGAAAATCAGACCTTTGGACAATTAGGGAGAGTAGGTAGAATATTTTTAGACTAGTTTTATATTTTCTTTTCAATTTTGTTGAAGAACGCTACGAAGATCGAAGCGAAGGCGGGATTGACACCTCGACGAACGGATATTGGATTAGTCTTCTTTCCTTTGTTTTTATTTATTGCTTTATCTTAGATTATGTCTAGCTAGTTTTAATTCTTGGTTGAGCAAGACAAATTCTTGGATTTTATTTATCTAGGGGAGATTCTTACGCTTTAATTATCAATTTTATTGAATATCATTGTTTTTCTGATTTTGTTGATATGATTGGTGTTTGTTTATTGGATTGACAACCTAGTAACTTGCATATAATCTATTGCTAATTGGATATCAAATAAGAGATTGTTTGAGTAATCTAATTGAAGAAGCAACTAAGATTGATAATTGCCTGCTGTTGGTGTTATTAAATTCTTAGGAAAAACCATTGATTAAATTGATATAACCCGCTTGTGTTTATATGATTTAGATTTATCGCTCACTAGTTTTGAATGGTGTCATGATTTTAATCTTGAATATGAATATAGAGATTGATTGATTGATGAAAGTTAAATTAGGACGCTTGAACTAATTGACAATGAATAAGGTGAGGAGGAATTATATTTCGAATTGATGAATATTCAAGTAAAATTGAGTCTTTTGTGAATCGATGAAATAGATGATAATATCCAAGGTAGAGTCGACCGATACCAAGATTCGCTTTCATTAATCAATCTTTGTTTTTAATTTTAATTAGTATAATTTATTCACAACCCCATTGTTTAATTTATTGTTTTGCTTTTGATTTTCATTAACACAAGAATTCACACCTCCTCGTGGAATCGATCCCTACTCACACTACTACATTATTGTTATCAATCTTTAGGATTGAGTGGGGTTAATTTGGGCATACACGATAAGCACACGCCAAAATTTTGGCGCCGTTGCCGGGGAGGCGTTGTATATTTTTGTGTTAATATGTTTTGTTTTTCTTCTCTCTTTCTTCCTCCCCACCGATACTCTTGTTTGTTCGTGCTTACAGGTTGATTTCTTAAAAATCGGATCTTATCATGGAGGACTATAGGCTACTAGACGAGTTGGAGTATCTTGTGCAACAACTTGGCGTAGGGAGTGGACAAAGTGCATACAACTCAAGTTGGAGTGATCATTCCAATCTCAACTATGACAATCAATGGATGAGCCCACCTCCACCTTACATGTTGTCCTATCTACCACCATACATACCACAATATCCGCCATGGCCGCAACAACCTCAATACCATACCCCTGGTGAGTCTTTATAGGATCTTGTTTCAACACTTAATGATAGAACTTTGCAATTTCAACAGGAATTCAGGGCTAGAGCTCAGAATTTGGGTAACCAAATGGAGCAACTAATAAGATCGGCCGATCGGATAGCAGCACAAAGGGAGACCATGATTGAATTCGAATCATGGAGTGATGAAGAAGTGAAGACTATGGAGAAGGTGGTACTGATGCCACCCGAGCTAGAAGAGGAGACACATGTGCCAATAGAAGAAAAGGAGCATGTACATCCTACAACTCCGCAAGGTATGTTTCCCACTGAGAGCTATGTTGAATACTTAGATGAATCATGTGTTATGACAGAGGAGTTGGCGAAATAGTACTGTGATGAAATGAATCACTGGGACTATTTTTTCGAAGACAACATCACCTTAGACAGTGACAAAGAGGTAGAAACTCCAGCAACGATGGTACTGAGGCCATCAATACTTGAACATAAGGGACAACAAGTTAACGGATGCCATGAGGTAGATCTTGATCGACCTCAACTGACTTCTTTGGAGGAAGGCGTGATAGGGTTGAATATTACGCGTTTTTATGCTATGATATGTATATGTTTTCGTGTTGATTCTTGGATTATTTTACGGTTTATGGTATATATTTCTATATTTCAGGAATCAATGTTGAAATGCATAAAAGTGGATGAAATGGGCTTAAAATGCTGAAAAAGGACCAAACTGAGCAAATATGGAAAAGGAGAGACCAAATCGCAAGATTGAAGATTTGAGATCCATGATCGATCGCCAACTTACGAAGATCGATCCCCGGATTTCCGCGATCGATCGCCAAATGACGAAGATCGATCGCGGATATGAAAAATTTGGTTATTTTGTCCAGAATGTTTCCGCGATCGATCGCCGAACCCGAAAATTTTGAGATTTTGTTTCCTTCTTAGTTATTTTGTGTCCAAACTTTACCAAACTCTTTCACCACTATATATGTTAGGTCTTGGATGAAAATAGGGGATTTTATCAGATAATACACCCTAGGAATAGCCTCCATCCATCCTCTCATCCTCCATATCACCATCATTCACCTCCATCCATCAACCATCCTAGGATTTTGGAACACCTTCAACAAGGCGATTCAAGAGACGATCGAGAAGGAAGCAAGAGAAGGAGCAAAGATCTACAACCGGAGTCGACGCTGGGAGTTTTTCTTTGTCTTTAATTCTTAGTTTGTTGTGTTTTGATTTATTATGAGGAACTAATTTTATTTATCGAGGCTAGGCGAATCCTTTGTCAAGAACCTATGATTTTATGATTTATTTAATTGAATTCCTTTAATTCTTTGAGTATAATTTATTGATCTTCATGCTTTTGAGGGATTGATCACCCTTGAATGATTGTTATATTGCGATTGAATTGACCATAGGATATTGCAATACGATAGAGTAAATTATACCGTGGGTTTTAGGTTGAGACGGACCAAGTAAAATCTAGCACACGTGTGATAGCAATAGATTTACCAAAATCGAAGGCTAGTAGTTTTCATAGATCTTTATTCGATATTAATTGTGCAATAAGGACACGGGAGTGGTTTATTGCAACATTAATTGTTATAACTGGACCAAAGTATAACGAATGCATTAGGAAAACTCGTCACCTTAGAAATATTTGGATATTCAATCGAGAATTGTAGGGATTGCATTGGTGAGCCAAAGTCTCGATAATCTTCTCTAGGGATTTTTCTCGTTTACTTTTATTGACTTGGTTGGATTAGTAGTTAATTTAATTAATTAGTAGTTTAATTATTAATTCAATTTCGTAGGTTAAATATAGTTAAAAGCATCTTATTTGGTATTTGCTTGTTAGTCCCTGTGGGTTCGACAATCCGTATTCTTCCTATCTATACTAAAACTTGACACCGTGCACTTGCGGTACATAAATCGCTACACTGGAAATAATTGTTTAAAAAAATAGCGATCAAGGCGACATAGTGAAAAGACAAAAACCCTCCAAGAAGTATAAGGCGAATATACATCGCCTTCGAGCTGTCAGAAGGATACTGAGGTCGGAAAATGTGGCATTGGACACCAAACATGACCACCATGAGCACGAGCACTGGCGTCGGGCCATCGACGTTAAATAGAGGCGCTGCTTGGGAGACAACCCAAGGGAAGTTAGTTTCATTTTTCCTTTTTATTTTTTTATTGCTTTCTTACTTAGACTTTTCTCTTTCCTTACAATTTTGACTTACATTGGGGACAATGTAAGATTTAAGTATGGGTGAGGGATTAGTGGTGTGTTTTTACTTTCCTATTAAAAAAATACAAAAAAATCGAAAAATTTGAAAATTTTGAGCTCATAGTCAATAATGAATGCATGCTTAGAATCACTAGCCCATGCTGAAACCTAATTGATGGCATGCATGCTTTTGAACATAGGTGAATTGTTAACCTTGGAACACTTTGAACTCTAATGCAAAGTGTGCTTTGACTTAGTAATTGAATATTGGAGCACGAATCCGTAATGACTTGTGAAGTGTGCATAGCTTAGTGAAGATTGTGTGAATTTTGTGATAGTCTTTAAGAAGTCTCTAATACATGCTCTTTGAGGCGTATGTCTAGACTACTTGCGAACATGAAAGTGATATAGGCAATCTTTGATGCGTTTGAGCCTTTCAAGCCTACCATGTAAAGAAAATCAATCACTAGTACCCTTTTTGAGCTTTAATGCAAAAGAATGGTTCTATGCTAAGCATACAAACAACCCCCATTCAACATTCTTTGACTAGCTTATCATCCTTCCCTAATAAGCCTAAATATGAATTCTATCAATACCTTTTGTTAGTCCCGGATCTTATCGATGAGATTTTAAAGATGACAAAACATATCAGACCGGATCGAGAGAAATCAGACTGACCAGAACGATCGCCCAAAACAGATCAAGCTGATAAGATGACAAAGCATATCAGACCGGACCGAGGGTAATCAGACTGACCAGATCGATAGCTCAACAACAGAACAAGCTGATAAGTCACATTACTTATCAGACCGGATCGATGAATTTCAGACTGACTCAACCAAAGCTTCAGATCGATCTCTATCTTTATCAGATCAGAGCAGCTTAGGATACATACAGAATGGCACCTCAGTCCGAATCATTAACGGTTATTTATTGTAGCATTTAATGTTGTAATTAATGCTACAAAGGACCAAAGACTGAAGATTGCCATAATAGGTAAGAAGACAAAGAAGAGCTTACCTGACAGTCGCCGAAAGTATGAACCAGAACGGCAAGTATCCTGAAGAAGAAGACTGAAGCCTACTCAGAGTTTAAGCAGAGTCAAAGTTGCACATTAAGGGAAATAATGTCGTTGGTACCTTCAACTATAAAAGGATGCAACAAAAGGAACTTACGGACTCTTGCTACTGACTCTCGCTGATCAATTGAAAAACGCACAAGAAAGCAAAAACAGCACAAGCTTACAAGTTCAGAAGCTCTCGAGCTGAAATCATTCTTAAGCACGTCTTATTTGTAACATTTGATCATTAAGGATCACTGTGCGCATCTTGTGTTTTCTGTGTTGAAAAATAGAAGTGAGAAACATATTGTAACTGTCAGACAGAGTGTGTCTGAGCAGATTGAGTGACTAGGAGTTTCAGATTGGTAGTGAGGTAAATCCAGTCTGAATCAGGTTTGTACAACAGGATTGTATAAATCAAAGTCTTCTAGTATAAACCTTCCTTAATTGGAAGAAGGGGAGACGTAGAAGGATTACACCACCTTCGAACTTCCAGAAACATATCCTGTGTATCTTATTTCTGCACTCGTTCTTTCTCACTAGCCATCGAGCCGTTCTTACATACAAGAACAGACCGTTCCGCACTTATATTTTCAGTGGTCTGTTCTGTACAAGAATTGATTAAGAAACAGATTTCTTTCACTAATCCGAAAGAAATCACGAAGGATTAATTTTTAGAAGGAGTGTTCATTCACCCCCCCCCCCCCCCCCCCCCCCCCCCCGCTAAACACTCCGGACCGATCCTAACAAGTGGTATCAGAGCAGGTCATCTTAATCAGCACAAAATCACTCGAGCTGATGGCATCATTCAACAAAATCCCTATGTTCTCAGACTATGATGACTGGAGAATCAGAATGCAAGCTCATCTAGCAGCTCAGGATGACGACATGTGGTTCGTCATCACTGATGGACCAATGAAGATTCTAAAAATAAATACAGCAGTCGCCATTACTGGTGGAGAACCACAAATGGTAGAAAAGGACAGATCCCTCTGGACGAATGAGGAAAGAAAGAAAGCAAATCTCGACAACGTTGCCAAAGACATCTTGTTCAAGACACTGGACAAGAACATGTTCAGCAAAATCAAAATGTGCTCTACTGCCAAAGAAATTTGGGAGAAGATAGCACAGCTATGTGAAGGCAACGACCAGACCAAAGAAAACAAGTTAACTGTTGCTCTTCAAAGATTTGAGAGCATAAAGATGAAAAGTGGAGAAACTCTAAATGAGTTTGATGAAAGAGTCACTGGCAACATAAATGAACTGAATGGTCTGGGGAAGGAATACTCTAACAGAGAGATCGCTCTGAAAGTTATGAGAGCTCTGTCAAAGGAATGGGATGTTAGGACCATTGCCATGAGGGAATCAAAAGATCTTAACAAGGTTGAACTTCATGATCTGTTTGCAGATCTTAAGGCCTATGAGTTTGAACTGATAAGCAGAGGTGAAGCAGAGCCATTCATCTCTCAACCAAACAAGGCCCTGGCAGCCATTCCAGACCAGATCGCCTCAACATCAGACCGATCCGTTGAACAGATAAGTAATGATGCTATGTCATTATTTATCAAGAAATTCGGTAAATTTATGTCTAAGAATAAGAGGAACTTCAAACCCTCTCATCATTATAAATCAAGAAAAGATGATACTGTTAACGATCAGGCTTGCTACAATTGTGGTAAGACCGGGCATTTTATTGCAGATTGCACCAGACCGAAGAAAGAAGAACGGAAAGAGAAGCATCGTGATGATAGGAAGAAGAAGCACTACAAAGACCGCAAGAATCATGGAAAATCCCAAAAAGTCCTAGTAGCTGAAGAAGGAAACAACAAATGGGCTCAGACAGACTCGGACTCGGAAAGCTCTGAATATTCTTCCAGCGAAAGCGAAGAAGATATTCAATGTCTTATGGCAGACGAAGAGATGAGTCAGACAGACGAGGTATATGATCTTGACTCAAATGAATTTACACGAGAAGAGCTCATGTCCGCACTGCAAGACATGGCTAATGATTATAGGATCTTAACTGAATCATTTGAGAAGAATAAAGCTAAAATCAGTGATCAAATGGATGAGCACAACAAACCAAGCTGCTCTGAGCAGGGTGAGTGCAACAATCTCCAGATCGAGCTGAATAAGCTGAAAATCTCTTATGATCAGCTCCATGAAGAAAATAAGAGAATTAGCACACAAAATGCTAAGCTCTCTCATATATTCAAAACATGGACAAAATCCAGAACATCCTTGGAAGAATTACAAGAGGTTCAAAGAAACGTCGGTGATTTCACCGGCATAGGCTTTGACACCAAAGAATGCACCAAAGATGAATCTGAGATGTTGCTGGTAAAGAACCAAGTCAAACAAATGACATTTGTTAAATCCAGCACAGTATATGAGACTGAAGCACCTAAGATTCAAACAGGAGTCTCTTACGTAAATCAAAATCTGAGAAAAGGAATTGGTTATGTTGACCAAGCCAAAGAAAAGGCACCAGCAAGATTTGCGTCTATCAGACCAAATCCAAAGGTGCAAAATCGAAGGCTAGGAAGACAATACAATTACTATAATTCAAAACCGATTCAACAAATATAGACTACCAAATGAGAATCAAAGGTTTCCACAGCGCACATATTATCACACACAACATCGAAACAGACCAGCACACAGCACACCTTACACACACAAGCCATTGAAGCTGATACAGGTGTGGGTTCCCAAAGGGCTAATCCGTTCTGGACCCAAATAGGATTGGGTACCAACAATAATTATATTTGATGACAGGTACCGAAGAAACTCGCATCAGACTGGTATTTGAACAGTGGGTGTTCCCGTCACATGACTGGAAACATCGAGCTGCTGTCTGAAGTCACAGAATGTACTGGACCAAAGATCATCTTCGGAGATAACTCAAAGGGTAAGACCGTGGGCAAGGGTAAGATTGTCCATGGTAACATTATTATCAATGATGTGCTGTTAGTTGAAAATCTGTGCTATAATCTGACAAGTATAAGTCAACTCTGTGATAATGGTTATGCTGTAGAATTTCACAAACACACTTGTACTGTTAAATCATCGGACGGTATAACCATGCTCGTAGGAATCAGGAATGGAAATCCATATAAGATTAACTGGAATCATGCTCAACCTGATAATCCTACTTGCTTCATCGCTAATAATGATAATAAACATTGGCTGTGGCATAAGCGCTTGAATCATATAAACTTTAAGACCATTTCCAGCCTGTGTAAACATGATTTAGTTATCGGTCTGCCCAAGATCGATTTTGCTAAGGATAAGATCTGCGAAGCTTGCCAAATGGGCAAACAGATCAGATCATCCTTCAAAAACAAGAATGCCAAATCCTCTTCCCGCTGTTTAGAATTGTTGCATATGGACTTGTTTGGTCCTATACCAATAACAAGTTTAGGGGGAATGCGGTATACTCTTGTTGTTATTGATGATTACTCACGCTTTACATGGACTATATTTTTTAGCAGTAAAGATCAGACCGGTCCGAAGTTGATCAAGCTGCTGAAACACACTCAGAACGAGAAATCATCCAGCATAGACAGGATTCGTAGTGACAAAGGCACTAAGTTTTCAAATCAGAATCTTGAATCCTTTCTAGAAGATCATGGAATCAAGCATGAGTTTTCAGCCGCTCGAACTCCTCAACAGAATGGAGTTGCAGAACGAAGAAACAGAACGCTCAAGGAAGCAGCAAGAACAATGCTTGCTGATTCTGGAATTTCGCAAAAGTTCTGGACAGAAGCTGTAAACACTGCTTGCTACACTCAAAATCGGTCCATGATCAACAAGAAGCTGAACCTTACCCCATATGAAATATGGACTGGTAACAGACCATCTATTTCTCACTTTCATATTTTTGGCTGCAAATGCTTCGTTCACAACAATGGTAAGAATCATCTTACAACATTTGAAGCTAAGTCAGATAATGGAATATTTTTAGGATATTCATCAACTAGCAAAGCTTATCGAATTTTTAATAATCGAACCTTAACTGTAGAAGAATCTGTTCATGTAGTTTTTGATGAATCGTTATGTGTTGAGGGCAACAAAGAATCAATTCAAAATCAGATGGAAAATATCCATCTCGAAGCTAACAGTGATGATGAGATTGTAGCTAACAGGTCAAGAGACTATCCACCAGAATCAGAAGTACCAGACAGACCGGTTCAAGCCATTGAAGCTTCTTCAGATCGAGCTGATCCGGACAATCTTCAATCAAATGTTAAATCAGATGCTGATCATGCTGCTACTACTCATCCGACCGGACCAGACAATCCAGAGTCAAGCTATCGATGTACTAAGAAGCATCCACCCAATCTAGTAATTGGTAGTCCCTCTGCACCGATCAGAACCAGAGGACAGATGATGGATGAATTCACACATGCTGCTTTCATCTCTACTCTGGAACCTAAGAAAATCGATGAAGCTCTAACTGATTTCAACTGGATTAAGGCCATGCAAGAAGAGCTGAATCAATTCGAACAAAATCAAGTTTGGAGTCTAACCCCCAGACCAAGCGATCTGCCTGTCATTGGAACCAGATGGGTTTTCAGAAATAAGCTGGACGCAGATGGAACTGTGGTTAGAAACAAAGCCAGACTGGTGGCACAAGGATTCAGACAAGAAGAAGGAATTGACTTCGATGAATCATTTGCACCAGTCGCCAGACTTGAAGCCATCCGGATCTTTCTTGGATATGCTGCCTTTAAAGACTTCAAAGTGTATCAGATGGACGTTAAGAGCGCTTTTCTTAATGGAAAGCTTCAGGAAGAAGTCTACATTGAGCAACCACTTGGATTTCAAGACCATTTGCATCCCAATCATGTGTATCTACTGAATAAAGCAGTGTATGGTCTGAAACAAGCTCCAAGAGCCTGGTATGACACTCTATCTCAATTCTGCTGAACCATGATTTCCAGATCGGCTCAGTAGATAAAACTCTCTTTAAATTTATTAAGGGGGAACATACCCTATTAGTTCAGATTTACGTTGATGACATAATCTTTGGGTCAACTAACCCCAAATTGTGCGAGAAATTTTCTAAGTTAATGCAGGGACAGTTTGAGATGAGCATGATGGGAGAACTTTCATTCTTTCTGGGTCTTCAAGTAAAACAGCTCAACAATGGTATTTTCATCAATCAGACCAAGTATACCAAAGAGCTCCTCAAGAGATTTGGAATGGAAACATGCTCAACTGCATCAACTCCTATGAGTCCAACAATCAAGTTAGACAAAGATGAAGGGGGAACAGCAGTTGAAGTAACCATGTATAGAGGACTAATCGGATCGCTATTGTATCTTACAGCGAGCCGGCCTGATATTATGTTCTCATTCTGTATGTGCGCCAGATTTCATCAGAACCAAAGCAATCACATTTTATTGCTGCCAAGCGTATTCTGAAATACTTAAAAGGATCTCAGAACGTTGGTCTTTGGTACTCCAAAGATTCAAACTTCAGCTTGATTGGATATTCAGATGCAGACTACGCTGGGTGTAAGATTGATCGTAAAAGCACCAGTGGAACATGTCAATTTCTAGGTGAAAGATTGATCTCTTGGTTCAGTAAAAAGCAGACATCGATTGCCACATCCACAGCTGAAGAAGAGTATCTAGCCGCTGGAAGCTGTTGCGCTCAAATGCTCTGGATTCAACACCAGCTCAAAGACTATGGCATCCAAGCTGTTGACTCTCCGATATTTTGCGACAACACAAGTGCAATCGCTATAACGTATAATCCAGTCTTGCACTCTCGAACAAAGCACATTGATATACGCCATCACTTTATTCGAGATCATGTTGGCAAAAAGGAAATTCGGATCGAGCACATCTCAACAGAGCAGCAAGCAGCAGACATCTTCACCAAACCGCTCCCAGAGGCTAAGTTTAATTATTTTCGTCAAATTCTTGGATTAATTGACTTATCTCAATAGTTTAGATGTTCACTTACTTTCGCACTTAAAGATTTTTGTTACCACAGATCGATAATACAATGTTCAGAAAGACACAGACCGGTCCGAACTTTCAGACCGATCTATGTCAATCTGATGTTATCCCATGATCTGTTTGGACAATACATCTTTTGTACAAAAACAGCCCGGACTGATCGCATTTTAACCGCCTTAACTATATGTTATCCTGACCGTTTATTTTTGAATTTCTTTTCATCAGTCATCGAGATAAAGACACGTGTCTTCTCTCTCCTATTTAGCGGGCTGAACATTTCATTTTATTTCACTTTTTACATTTTACCGCTATCTGTTTTCTTAATCTCTCACTCTCCTAAATCTTCGCATTCGTTTGATTTCATTCCAATAGCTACCATCACTCATAACTCCCTCTCCGTTGAGTTTAATGATATTTACAGGGCAGAAGATGCAGAGATGGTGTCCATCTTCAGAGCGTTGGAATCTTCTGGTCTGAGAAACTTTCTGGAATGCGGCACCGTTGTTTATGAATCAAAAATCCGCGAACTATTCGCCAATGCCGTTTCCCAGAAGACATCAATATCTACTACTGTCAAGGGCAAATCTTTTGAGATCTCGCCGATGACGCTGGCCAAAACCTTTGGCCTCCCCAATTCCGGACTGACGGAATTTGGACAGATTCCTCAGGCGTCACTCTCAGATCTTCAAGGGAAGATATCTATTCTTGGCCACCGCCTGCAACCATCGTTTAAGAAGAAGGAAATGCTCTTTCATTTCCAGGTCCTGTGCGAGATAGTGGGTAAGCCTCTGTTGGGCAAAGCAGGAAGTTTTGACGCTGTGACCGCAGAGAAGTTCAGGGCTATGGCGGCTATTATATCCGGACAGAAGATGAACTGGTCCGTGATTCTGTTTGGAGTTCTGATGGAAACAGTGATTGCATCGAAACAAGCTGTATGCTTTGCTGTTCTTCTCAGCAAGCTAATGGAGTCTTTGGACATCGAGCTGGGAAAGCAGTCCGCTCTCAGCCCCTTTAAGATTCTAAACTCCAAAGGACTTGCATTGCTGAAGTCCAAGAGTGCTCCGCCTACTCCTGCTACTCTGGCTGCAGTCAAGATTGAGAAGGGCGAAGAACAAGCTGTTGCGCGCAAACCTCGCGTCAAGCGCAAACTGACCATCCAGACTGATTCGGAAGAAACTCAGTCTGCTCCCTCGCCACCAACCAAGCCACTTCCCAAAAAGCCAAGAACCCAGATTACCAAGCCCAGCAAACCATTACCCCTGAAAGCCTTACCCATATTGCCTCCAACTAAAGCCACCCGTGCACCCCAACCTTCCATCCAACCTTCACAAGCTTCAACCCTTGCACCCAAAGTCGCTATCCGAGTCCCCTCTGCCATTCCCACGGTCAAAGGAATAGTTATCACTGAGTTGGGAGATTATACCCAATCCGGGATCAAGTCCCCCTCCTCCACCGGCAAGGGAAAAGCCATTCTCTCCGAACCCCTCTCCTCTAAACCCAAATCTGCAGCGCAGACAACCATCGACATCGCTATGGAGGATGTTGATGAGAAGGTGAAGGCACTCATTGTGGTCTTTGATGAATATGTCCGGTACCGGACTATCAACCACATTGAGTTATTCTTCGGTAAGCTGAGCAGACTGAAGAAGATGGAAGAGGAAGTTCTGAAAGGAACAGAGACTGATGATGTTCGGCTTGCCGTGCAGCGCAAAGAGCTATTTACGGCTAATCGAAGATTCTGTATAGCCACTCTGCTCCTAGCTGCTAAGAAAGAGAATTTTGATCCGACTGCTCCAACTGCCAGAGATGATGGGGCTGTTATTGCTCAACTCGAGATGGATGTTCATGCTCTTCACTTAGCTGTCCGTTTTCAACGACAGAAGCTCAGTATATCCACTCCCACAACCAGCCCGGATCATCCCTCTGCAAGCAAGACTATGGCAGAACCTTTCGTTGAGGTTATTCATTCTGATGCAGCAGAACAGACAGCAGAGCCAGCAGCGGATCAGACTGCAGAACAAATACCAGATCAGACTGCAGAGCAAATACCAGACCAGACAGCGGAGCAGCCATTGCCTAATGCTCCGTCTGTGACTGATGATGAACCCTTGAATGTCTTGTTGGACTCTCCAACAACCTCCATTCCTTTGGGTTCCTCAGCCTCCCGTGCTCAAATCAGTCCAACAGTAGAACTGGCAACAGTTGGCGCTTCAGAATACGTTGATCCGGATCTGGTGGTGTCCACCGTTGTTGCAGCTCTCCAGATTGAGGAGCCTTCCAGACCAAGCACTCCTCCAATCCAATCAGATGAAGATATGGCTTTCATCCAAACATTTTCTTCGGATCTGGTCACCTTGATCCGGGCCGAAAGTCACCAAGTTGCTGTATCTTCACTTGTCCCGGTTGCTGAAGACGATGAACAGGCTTTGTCCTCATCAGATCGCTCTCCCAGCCAACAATCTGATGCACCTCCATTTCTGGCAAGGACTCTTCGGCACCTCTCTGACAACTGTCTGTCACTCTCTCAACGCATTCTCGAAGTTCATCAAGGTCAGAGACTTACAGCTTTGGACTTTGATTCATTCAAAGAGAAGATGACTGCCAGTATCGGAAGCCTTCAGCGCGGCATAAACGATCTGTTTTCTCAACAAGCCTCTAATAAGAACGTCTGAGAAAAGAGCAGATCGAACTAGCCACTGAAGTCAGAGCATCTGTTGCCAATTCCCTCCGCGCTCAAGACGTTCGTCTTGACGCTATCAGCGCGCAGCTAGCACAAGTTGTTGACTTTCTTGAAGAGATTGCTGCTGACAAAAAGGGGGAAAAGAAGAAAGACTTCAGGCCGCCTCCGTCTCAGTCTTCTAGAAAATAATATTTTCAGACTGTCTGTATTTAGGATTTTTTGGTGATCAATAAAAATCCTCTTTCGATTAAGTCCGTGTTCATTTATTTTGAACTACAATATAAGGCTTAATAATAAAGGTTTAATCGATCCAACTTAATGATGTTCATTTATTTTGAACAAGAAAGAGTAATCGATCCGAAAGTTTTCGCTTCAGAGTTCTCATCAGACTGATTAAAAAGACTTAGAAGCTAGGTTTTGTCATCATCAAAAAAGGGGGAATTTGTTAGTCCCGGATCTTATCGATGATATTTTAAAGATGACAAAACATATCAGACCGGATCGAGAGAAATCAGACTGACCAGAACGATCGCCCAAAACAGATCAAGCTGATAAGATGACAAAGCATATCAGATCGGATCGAGGGTAATCAGACTGACCAGATCGATAGCTCAACAACAGAACAAGCTGATAAGTCACATTACTTATCAGACCGGATCGATGAATTTCAGACTGACTCAACCAAAGCTTCAGATCGATCTCTATCTTTATCAGATCAGAGCAGCTTAGGATACATACAGAATGGCTCCTCATTCCGAATCATTAACGGCTATTTTATGTAGCATTTAATGTTGTAATTAATGCTACAAAGGACCAAAGACTGAAGATTGCCATAATAGGTAAGAAGACAAAGAAGAGCTTACCTGACAGTCGCCGAAAGTATGAACCAGAACGGCAAGTATCCTGAAGAAGAAGACTGAAGCCTACTCAGAGTTTAAGCAGAGTCAAAGTTGCACATTAAGGGAAATAATGTCGTTGGTACCTTCAACTATAAAAGGATGCAACAAAAGGAACTTACGGACTCTTGCTACTGACTCTCGCTGATCAATTGAAAAACGCACAAGAAAGCAAAAACAGCACAAGCTTACAAGTTCAGAAGCTCTAGCTGAAATCATTCTTAAGCACGTCTTATTTGTAACATTTGATCATTAAGGATCACTGTGCGCATCTTGTGTTTTCTGTGTTGAAAAATAGAAGTGAGAAACATATTGTAACTGTCAGACAGAGTGTGTCTGAGCAGATTGAGTGACTAGGAGTTTCAGATTGGTAGTGAGGTAAATCCAGTCTGAATCGGGTTTGTACAACAGGATTGTATAAATCAAAGTCTTCTAGTATAAACCTTCCTTAATTGGAAGAAGGGGAGACGTAGAAGGATTACACCACCTTCGAACTTCCAGAAACATATACTGTGTATCTTATTTCTGCACTCGTTCTTTCTCACTAGCCATCGAGCCGTTCTTACATACAAGAACAGACCGTTCCGCACTTATATTTTCAGTGGTCTGTTCTGTACAAGAATTGATTAAGAAACAGATTTCTTTCACTAATCCGAAAGAAATCACGAAGGATTAATTTTTAGAAGGAGTGTTCATTCACCCGCCCTCTAAACACTCCGGACCGATCCTAACACCTTTGAAGGGAGTATGATGTGCTTCATTTACATGCATTTATGTATTCAATGATTCAAATGTTTGTGAGCTTCATTATCAAAAGAGTGAAATGAGTGAAATGCATGAAAGAAAATGGATGCCTTGAAAAGAATTAATACAAATATGACTCCAAGAGGAGCCAAGGCACAAAAAAAAATGATTAAAGTTTACATTGCAAAGATCATGCAAGAAGAGGAGCTAATTATTGTGCATATCACCATACTCTCTTGTTTAATGCATCTTTTCCCTTTCTATCATAAGCCAATACCTAGGCCAAGCTACAAGCTAATAAAGACCTACTTGATTTGTGTTTGAAAGTGGCTAAGATAGTGGAGAAGAGTGTGCAAGTGAGCTTATACTTGTGTTGGTGTATGACTTGAACTATTGTGAGTTTACATTAATTGGATCTATAATTTGCATATGACATTTGTTTATGACCACACACGCACGTTCAGTGCTTTGATAAGTATGAAATGTTTAGGGATTGAACTTGTTCCACTGTTAACTTTTCACTGCCTTTCATTACTATTGCATGTTTAAAATTATTGACGCATTAAAGTGAGAACAAGTTATTTTGTTATGATGCTATGAGCCAAACAAAAAGATTGTAGTTTTGTCTGATTTACTCGAGGTCGAGTAAATTTTAATTATGGGGGTATTTGACGTGACTAGAAATATATTACGTTTAATTGTCTACGATTTGGTATAGTTTGATGGATAAATTGATACATATGCTACCTAATCGTATATTTGTGTAAATGTAGGAAAATGTGAAGAAATCAAGTTAAAACGATGAAAGAAGGAATAAAGTTGAAGGAAAGAGGAAAAAATCAGAATCCAAGACACATGTTGCTCCTTTCTCCTCAAATTTCTATATGTTTGAGCCAAGTTTTGGAAATGTGGTCCATAGAAAATTGTAGATCTTTCAGTTATCTTCGCGTGGACAGCTGATTCATCGAATTTTCGGAGTTTGTATGAGAAAATTACGGCCTAAATACGAAACTCGCCGGAAAAATGGAAGACCGGCGTAATTACGCCATTATGAGGCGTAAATACGCCAATGCTACGGCAATTGAAAAATTTAAATAGGCGTATTTACGCCACTTTGACGAGTAAATACGCCAGAAACACGGGAAGCCATAATTTTGACACGTCATCAGGCGTCTTTACGCCATTTTGAGGCGTAGCTACGCCAACAGAGTTTTGGAAAGTTTGGATTCTTGATTTCTTTCCTTTCTACGTAGGCTCTAACCTACCCAATCAGCCTCCCCTACATATAGAACTCAAAAATCAGACATTTGGACAATTAGGGAGAGTAGGTAGAATATTTTTAGAATAGTTTTATATTTTCTTTTCAATTTTGTTGAAGAACGCTGCGAAGATCGAAGCGAAGGCGGGATTGACACCTCGACGAGCGGATATTGGATTAGTCTTCTTTCCTTTGTTTTTATTTATTGCTTTATCTTAGATTATGTCTAGCTAGTTTTAATTCTTGGTTGAGCAAGACAAATCCTTGGATTTTATTTATCTAGGGGAGATTCTTACGCTTTAATTATCAATTTTATTGAATATCATTGTGTTTCTGATTTTGTTGATATGATTGGTGTTTGTTTATTGGATTGACAACCTAGTAACTTGCATAATCTATTGCTAATTGGATATCAAATAAGAGATTGTTTGAGTAATCTAATTGAAGAAGCAACTAAGATTGATAATTGTCTGTTGTTGGTGTTATTAAATTCTTAGGAAAAACCATTGACTAAATTGATATAAACCGCTTGTGTTTATATGATTTAGATTTATCGCTCACTAGTTTTGAATGGTGTCATGATTTTAATCTTGAATATGCATATAGAGATTGATTGATTGATGAAAGTTAAATTAGGACGCTTGAACTAATTGACTATCATAAGGTGAGGAGGAATTAGATTTCGAATTGATGAATATTCAAGTAAAATTGAGTCTTTTGTGAATCGATGAAATAGATGATAATATCCAAGGTAGAGTCGACCGATACCAAGAATCGCTTTCATTAGTTAATCTTTGTTTTTAATTTTAATTAGTATAATTTATTCACAACCCCATTGTTTAATTTATTGTTTTGCTTTTGATTTTCATTAACACAAGAATTCACACCTCCTCGTGAGATCGATCCCTACTCACACTACTACATTATTGTTATCAATCTTGAGGATTGAGTGGGGTTAATTTGGGCGTACATGATAAGCGCTACCACATTCACGATATGATATCGTCTGGTCGTCCACATATCTAAGTACTCACTATGTTTCCATGCCCAACTTGTGCCATAACGACCTCGATGATCGACTTTATGCAAGTTCATCTAGTTGTCAGCTATTGATGGTGGGACCGTTTGGAACATACCAAACTGTCGCAAAACTCTTTCTGGACGATGCATTTCAACAACTTTATCATTGGACATTGTGCCCGCCAATCATCGTCTGACTCCACGTTATACGGAGTCCAAATAAACTGTAATACCAAAAACATCATATAATTACTTAAGATATTAGGAAAAAATACGTAATATTTAATTTTCACCAAACATAATTAAATACTTGCAACCTTTAAATTACCTGGTCCCAAAACATCATATCTAGTATGTCACAAAATACACGCAAAGCATGTCGGACAGTGTGTCTGAAGCTAAAAAATTGAGTCCACCTAAATAATTTTGATATGATAATGTTAGTACATTAAATTAAAAATAATAAACATAAATAACATGTATTATCATACCGTGCACGATATGGAGGGGCGGGGAGTATTTGCTCGTCATTGACTATAACTGGGCCTTGGAGGCATTGCATAACTCACGATACAGGAATGCGAGTACTGCACTACCCCAATTGAATTTACGAACTCTTGAAATATCTCATAGATGACGGATGTATAACATCGACACGTAGTTCCCCGATGCATATGGGCATAACACACCACCTAGTAACATTAGTACACATGACCTCATGTACTGATGCACCTGCTCCTCAGTGCTGTCATTTGTTATTGGGTTAGCAGATAGATGACCATGCATTGCAGTCAATGACACATGTGAAGTCTTGAACTTATCACGTGGAGGGAAATAACCAAGCCATCGGGCACAATATTCCTGCCATTCTGATACGCCCTATGAGTGTCATCCCCACATGGCATCGCCCGCAATCGGTAGATCCCATATTATAGAAATGTCCTGCAATGTGATGGTCACCTCCCCAACACGAAAGTGAAATGTGTGTGTCTCGGGTCTCCATCTCTTAACCAGTGATGTTATCAGATGGCTGACAATAAGGAAGTGTCCACATCTATATACTCCATAGAATCCCATTTCATTTAAGTGTGTAGTACACGTATATGAAGTGGTCTCTCTTTACACATATGCCATCCAAACCACTAAGAATGTGTCTGTCAGAACTAAGGCATATGCCATCCAAACCATGTGTTTAGAGATCATATGAAGAAACCATCTCCAAGACGACAATGACTCTTCATCTACAAGCGCGAAAGCCAAAGGCAGAACCTGTTGATTACCATTAATTCCCACTGTAATTAACAATTTGTGCTTGTACTTTGTATACAAATGTGTACCGTCAACACTTATCACTTTTCGACAATTACGGAAACCTTCTATGCACGGTCGGAATGCCCAAAAAACATATTTAATGATCTTTTGATTAGGTACGTCGGTGTCAATATGGTCTCACTCAATAACGGTGCCCTCGTTGTGTTGTTTAAGGGCAGACATATATTTTGGCAATTGTGTGACTGAGCACTCCCATGTTCCGTACACTTGCTCCCGAGCCGCTTTCAAACCATACCATGCCTTATGATATGAGATTTCGTAGCCATATTTATCTTTAACTGTCTGTTGTACGAATTTTATCTCATGCGCATGATCCTTCCGAACGAACCCCACCAATAGACTGGCAATTACATTCCTACTCAAGTTACGATGGTCAACCGACAATTAATTCATCAGGCATGTATGGCCTCCACTGTATTTTGAAATTTTGAAAACATTCATTTTCTCTTTATATATCCCTCGGACCATCCACACACATGGCATAACCATAGAATTGTGTCTACAAACTACTTTCCATATTTTTGTCGTGCTCTCAATAACATGGTACTTACGTCTAGCAACCCGTATGGAGAAGTCCTTCACTGCCGACTGCAAATGAGCTTTACTCTTAAATAACATACCAAATTCTAATTTTCCCTTGACATGGTCATAGAAATTTCCCCAGGAACCAGTCGGCATATCAACAAAGTCAACACGAACATCAGAAAATGTTGTCGAGAAGAAAGGACAGGAAAATGTTGGCACGTAGGTTGTGCCGCTTGGGACATTATTGGTTCAACTTGCTCTTCATGTACAGATTTGTTCTGTTGGGACATGGTTTCTAATATACCATCAATTGATACATCTTCGTCGCTATCATAATGAACATTAAGCCCGGCCTCATCTGGTTCGGAATCGACATGGTTTTCAGGACCAAAATAATCGGCGTTGGCGTACTCATTTCTACCCTCGTCACTTGATTCATCATATACCCCTTCAGTTCTATACATGTTATGACTCACATTACTGGAGCTGCTAGCATAGTTATTTTCAACTCTCATACTTGCAAGACCCTGTGTGACTGTCGGTATCTCCAGGTTATGATCAGTAAGCATTGACATATATGTGCCCAACTCTTGAGTATATTGGATGTCAGGCACATTACTGTGGTGTAAGGACCATAGTTCCTTAAGTGCGGATTAAAGGCATAATTAGAGCTAACATACATCATCAGAGTTTAAATGTTCGTGTTGAGACTATGAGCCTTAAGAATTACATGTCAATTCAAGGACTATCAATGGATTAATTACATTCCCAATCAAAATGAATGTTATCAACTATAGCTTTACACTACTCCTAGAGTAGACACTATACAAAAGTAATCCTGTCCTTCATTTCTCAAAAGTGTTCTTCACAAGCTCACCGCCTCAACCCGCCTTAGCCCCTTTTTTCAAGCCAAAATGTACCTACAAGGACAACCCCCAAACATGAGCAATAATATTATTCATATCCAACACAATATGAATATAAGGCGTAAATGCATAAATCATAATAAAACACTTCCTGTTTTTCCCATGCATTTTAAACGCTTCCTGTTTGGTTGTCCCTGTACCATAACTCATGAGTATAATCAAATAGATTATTTAATGGTCCACACATGTCATGACATAATACCATTTCATCATCACCAATTACCAATCAACAATCCCTAGTCTGTTCATCACAATGTATTTTAATGCCCCTCGCTTTTCATATAGGCGGCATAGAATAACCTCGCTTCAATGGACATGCGGCGCTCCCAACCCTCGCTTCACATTGAGCGGCAAATATTCTTTCCTCGCCTCATATGATAAACACGCTTAAATGTGACATGCGGCGCTCCCACCCCTCGCTTCACATTTAGCGGCACCAAATCAAATAGCGGCAAGCATTAAAATCATCAAGGGATGACCACGACTCATGGGATGTGCACCAATAACCATCATATGCATATACAATCATCATGCATAATTCAACATGTATTTGCATCCACAATGCATAATTCCATATATACTCGCATCCACAATGCATAATCAATGAGTATATTAGATACATGTACCGTTGGGTGCCCGTACGTCTTCTACGTACCTTTCCAAAAGTGGAATTTGATATGGCTTCACTTCCTCGGTTGCGTCGCCACCTAGGATGGTTCTACACAATCACACAACCCCATATTAGAAGCCAAATAATAATCAAATACCAAAAATTCGTCAAAAGAAACCATTTTCCAAAACTCTGCTGCTGGCGATCGATCGCGCCATACATGGCGATCAATCGCCTACCTTACGTTTTGGACACTGCCCCTCGGCGATCGATCGCGCCATTTCAGGCGATCGATCGCCTACCCTGCGATTTCGATACTGCCTGTTGGCGATCGATCGCGCCATTTCAGGCGATCGATCGCCCCATACAGACTCGCGATTTCCACCAAATGCACACCAAAACCATCCCAAACTATACCAATACTCCTACCACCAACCCAACAACATAAGAACACAATAAACCAACAAAATACACCTCAAGCAACACAAAAATCCAACACCCAACCAAAAATGATACCAACCCAAAATAACCAATTTCAAAAACCCTTCAAAACCATTTCAAACTCAATCCAAACACAATAAAAACAATAGGGGGTATTTATACCTCTTGGGGACTCCAAATCTCCCAACAAACTCCACAAATCAAACTTTTGGAAGGATTTCTCTCCACCTTTTTGCACAAACTCGAAAATGAAGGAGAATGAGGGTTTGGGTGGTTGATTTTGGGGAAAGTTAAAAGTGATGGTATGGTGGGGGGTTTGGGGTGTAATAAGTGGGTCATTAAAAATCAATTGCACTCCACAATTACCATGGTGTATAAAACACCCCAACATGATATTTTAAAAGCATTATACCAAAATGCACCAAAATACCAATTAAACTCATGTTTGACCAAATAATTATCGATTACCATAAACAACCATGATAACCCTTAAACTCCCAACATGCATAACATGCATCCCGAAATGCATCCCCGGTCACGCCTAACATGTGACTAAGCATTTCAATATGATAATTAAATCCAGCACATAACTCAATTATCGCCATAATTAATCATATAAACATAATTAATGCCCAAATTGCAATTAATTATTTCGGGGATATCACAATACTCCCCTACTTACAAGATTTCGTCCTCGAAATCACATGCACTTACCCCAACAAGAACTAAACATAAATAACATACCAGAAAATAGTTCCGGGTAGTGCTGCACCATATGCCGCTCCGTCTCCCACGTAGCCTCCTCGACACCCCTGCGATCCCACTGAACCTTGATCATAGGTATCACTTTGTTCCGAAGTCTGCGGTCTGCCCGATCCAGAATCCTAACAGGCCGTTCCACATAGGATATATCGGATTCTAACTGAACCTCGGAAGGCTGCAACACATGAGACGGATCCGGCTCATACTTCCGCAACATAGACACATGTAACACATCATGTATACCAGACAAAGAATGTGGCAAGGCCAGTCGGTAAGCTAAGGTGCCAATGCGCTGCAAGATCTCGTACGGCCCAACATACCTCGGAGACAGTTTCCCGCGCATCCCAAATCGCACCACACCTCTGAAAGGTGAGATCTTCAAGAAGACCTTATCTCCCAACTGAAATTCTAACGGTCGCCGCCGTTTATTAGCATAAGCCGCCTGTCTGTCCTGGGCTGCTTTCATTTTCTGCCTTATCACCTTTATCTTCTCTTCCATTTCCCGAACCAGTTCCGGTCCTCCGGCCGATTTACGATCCAAGTCATCCCAACACAAGGGTGATCTACATCGTCTGCCATAAAGGGCCTCAAAAGGAGCCATCTGAATGCTTGCCTGGTAGCTATTGTTATATGAGAACTCTACCAAGGCCACTGAATCCTGCCAAGAAGCATCAAACTCCAATACACATGCCCTCAACATATCCTCGAGCGTTTGGATAGTACGCTCGGTCTGACCATCCGTTTGAGGATGATATGCAGTGCTCAACCTAACTTCAGTTCCCAAAGCTGACTGAAGACCTTCCCAAAAATGAGATGTGAATCGTGGGTCTCAATTCGATATTATGGAAATAAGGATCCCGTGCAATCTCACCACATCTCTAACATATAACTGGGACATCCTCAGATAGGTGAAGGTCATACCATAGGGGATGAAATGAGCTACTTTGGTCAATCTGTCCACAATCACCCAAATGGCATCAAAACCCGAGGCACTCCTCGGCAAGTGGGTCACGAAGTCCATGGATATGTGTTCCCACTTCCATTTTGGTACCTCTAAATTCCTCAACTCACCACCAGGTCTCTGCCTCTCTGTCTTAACCTGCTGGCAGATCAAGCACCTCTTAACGAAAGCGACGACATCACACTTCATTCTTTTCCACCAAAACTGATCACGTAGGTCCTTATACATCTTCTTCCCGCCTGGGTGGATACTAAGCTTGCTACTATGAGCTCGCTCCAAGATTCCTCTACGCAATTCCAGCGTACTCGGAACCACCCAACGGCTACCCAATCTCAAGGATCCGTCCTCAGCCACTCTGAACTTCGATGGCTGACCAAGATGTACTAATGATAACCATCTCTGAATCTCATCATCTGTCTTCTGAGCTCTCCTGATATTCTCATAGATATCGGGCTCAGCTAATAAGGTCGATACATACACTGGTGATGTATCTATATCGAAGTCGTAGCCAGATGGCAATAGAAGTCATCATGGCTGACAAATGTATGACCTCCTCAGCAGTACTCCTCACTTTCCGGCTCAAAGCGTCTGCTGTCAAGTTAGCTTTTCCGGGATGGTACTCAATCTCACAATCGTAGTCCTTGAGTAAGTCCATCCACCTTCTCTGCCTCATGTTCAGCTCCGCCTGAGTGAATAAAAACTTGAGGCTCTTGTGATCCGTGTAAATGGTAAACGAAGTACCATACAAATAATGTCTCCAAATCTTCAGGGCGAAATAGCCGCCAATTCCAAGTCATGGACTGGGTATCTAGTCTCGTGCGGCTTCAACTGCCTCAACGCATAAGCCACCACATGCTTATCTTGCATCAATACACACCCAAGGCCCTGAAGTGATGCATCGGTATACAAAACAAACCTGGAGTTTTCCGTAGGAATCACTAATACCGGCGCCGTCGTCAACCGGTGTTTCAATTCCTGGAAGATCTCCTCACAAGCTTCTGACCAAAAGAATGGTACTCCCTTCTGGGTCAACTGTGTCAACGGCTTGGCAATCTTCGAAAAACCCTCGACGAAACGTCGGTAATATCCCGCCAAACCAAGAAAGCTCCGTATCTCAGGTACAGAAGTGGGTGCAGCCCACTCCATCACAGCTTCAATCTTCCTGGGATCTACAGATATCCCGCTGCTAGATATGACATGTCCCAGAAACACTACACTGCTCAACCAAAATTCACACTTGCTGAGATTGGCATACAACTGGTGATATCTGAGAATCTGCAGCACTGTCCTCAAGTGTTTCACGTGCTCTTCCTCGCTCCGGGAGTAGATGAGAATGTCGTCGATAAATACAATGACGAACTGATCAAGATATGGCTGAAACACTCTGTTCATCAGACTCATAAAGACAGCGGGGGCATTTGTCACCCCAAAAGGCATGACTATGAACTCCTAGTGCCCATATCGAGTCCGAAATGCCGTCTTCTGCACATCTTCCTCCCTGACTCGAATTTGATGGTACCCGGATCTCAAATCAATCTTGCTATAAAGTCTGGTACCTTGCAACTGATCAAACAAATCATCAATTCTTGGGAGAGGATACTTGTTCTTCACTGTGACCTTATTTAGTTGCAGGTAATCGATGCACAACCGCATCGATCCATCCTTCTTCTTTACAAAGAGAACCGGTGCGCCCCATGGCGATACGCTAGGGCGTATATATCCTTTGTCAAGGAGCTCCTGCAACTGTTCCTTCAATTCCCTCAACTCCGCCGGTGCCATCCTATAAGGTGCACGAGAGATAGCGGATGTCCCCGGTAATAACTCAATCCCAAACTCGACTTCTCTAGCCGGTGGGAATCCGGGAATCTCCTCCGGAAATGCATCAGCAAACTCTGCTACTACAGGTACATCCTCAACTCTCAGTTCTTTATTCTTCCCAGACGTGTCCACGGCATAGATGAGATAGCCCGTGTGTCCACGTTCCAACAACTGAGACATTTTGATTGCCGAAATCAACGGAATCTTCGCACGAGAACCGTTGCCATAAAAAGTCCACTGTAACCCCAAATCAGATCTGAACCTTACTGTTCTCTGCCGACAATCTACCACTGCCTGATATCTGTTTAGAATGTCAATCCCCACAATGCAGTCGAAGTCTGACATGCCTAACACAATCAAGTCTGCCTTCAACTCGTTGTCCTCAAAATAAATGAGACAATCTGCCAGAAACTGATCGGCAACAACATTTCTTCCAGTGGGTGTCGAGACCATGAGAGGCGTGGGTAGAGAAGACGTGCGCATATGGTGTCTTTCCACAAAGCCCACAGATACAAAAGAGTGCATGTATCTATCAAAATAAAAGCAGGGTACGTAAATAAATGGCACGTACCGATGATCACCTCCTCCGGGGCTGCCTGACCTGCTCTCTGGTCAGTGCATACACCTGCCCCTGGGACGGTCCCACTGTCTGACCTCCCGATGGTCGAGGCACAAACTGCTGCCTCTGGTGCACCGTCCTGTCCTCAAATCTTGGCCTGTTCCCTTGAAAATCTGACTGTCCTCCCCATGTGGGGCAATATCGAGAGATGTGGCCCATCTTGCCACAACTATAACAAGCAGGACAATTATTCGAAGAATGCGGCCCTCCACATTTGTCGCACCTTGACTCCCCGATCTATTTCCTTGCATAGGCCCTCGGTTGGTCGACCAATTGTTCTTCTTGTTCTCTTGTTTCCGACCAAAAGATTTCTTTCCACTGAACCGTGAGGATGAAGAGGCACCACGGGGCTTAAATGACTCCCCTCGGGGCCTCAAGCTATCAGTAGCTTGCCTCTGTTGTGGCACGTGTGGGGGTACAGCATTAGGATAGGCTCCAACTCCAATCTCCGCAAGTTCTGCTCTCGTAAGAGCATCATCAAAGGAAGTGGGGTTATTGGTGATAGCCCGGTCAAATAGTTCCGGCCGTAATCCCTTCAGAAAGTTTCTCATCTTTGCATGTCCATTGGTGGCAATGTGTGGAACATACCTCAACAACGAAGAGTAGTGCATAGCATAGTCTGACACTGACATGCTTCCTTGTTTCAAGTTTGCGAACTCATCTTCCTTCATCTGTCTTGCCGCCGCAGAGAAGTACCGGTTCAGAAACCGGGTTCTAAAGAGCGTCCAATCGATCAATGCACCCTGTGCTCTCAGTTCCATTACCGTGCTCCTCCACCACATGAAAGGTTTCTTTGCTAGCTGGAACTCCGCCAGCCTCAGCCATGCCGTTCTAGCACAAGGAGCGGATACAAATATCTGCTCAAGTCTCTCCAGCCACTCTTCAGCCTCCTCTCCTGATTCTGTCCCCTCAAACCGGGGCGGGTGATGAGTCAGAAATTGAGTCAAACTGATCTCACCAGGTAGTAATAACTGAGCCACTGGTTCCATGCCTACAGCTGGTGGAGGTAAAGGGTTTGCCTGACCAATGCTCGCATTTACACTACCAACGTCACCCACCTCTTCATTGAGGTTTCCCAAGTTCATAGCCGCCATGCTGTAACACAAGGGTTAAAACAATTCCAAAACAAATATATATGTGTTATGCCGTTAGATAACAGAAATGATAATAATCATGTTAGTATAACAGTGTATACAACAATATGCACCACATGCATAAACATGCTTCAAATGTAATCACCTAGCCAATCATGCTAAGGCTACCCTTCACTCGTTCCCGGGTTCTCTAACCACTGCTCTGATACCACTAATGTAAGGACCCTAGTTCCTTAAGTGCGGATTAAAGGCATAATTAGAGCTAACATACATCATCAGAGTTTAAATGTTCGTGTTGAGACTATGAGCCTTAAGAATTACATGTCAATTCAAGGACTATCAATGGATTAATTACATTCCCAATCAAAATGAATGTTATCAACTATAGCTTTACACTACTCCTAGAGTAGACACTATACAAAAGTAATCATGTCCTTCATTTCTCAAAAGTGTTCTTCACAAGCTCACCGCCTCAACCCGCCTTAGCCCCTTTTTCATGCCAAAATGTACCTACAAGGACAACCCCCAAACATGAGCAATAATATTATTCATATCCAACACAATATGAATATAAGGCGTAAATGCATAAATCATAATAAAACACTTCCTGTTTTTCCCATGCATTTTAAACGCTTCCTGTTTGGTTGTCCCTGTACCATAACACATGAGTATAATCAAATAGATTATTTAATGGTCCACACATGTCATGACATAATACCATTTCATCATCACCAATTACCAATCAACAATCCCTAGTCTGTTCATCACAATGTATTTTAATGCCCCTCGCTTTTCATATAGGCGGCATAGAATAACCTCGCTTCAATGGACATGCGGCGCTCCCACCCCTCGCTTCACATTGAGCGGCAAATATTCTTTCCTCGCCTCATATGATAACCACGCTTAAATGTGACATGCGGCGCTCCCACCCCTCGCTTCACATTTAGCGACACCAAATCAAATAGCGGCAAGCATTAAAATCATCAAGGGATGACCACGACTCATGGGATGTGCACCAATAACCATCATATGCATATACAATCATCATGCATAATTCAACATGTATTTGCATCCACAATGCATAATTCCATATATACTCGCATCCACAATGCATAATCAATGAGTATATTAGATACATGTACCGTTGGGTGCCCGTACGTCTTCTACGTACCTTTCCAAAAGTGGAATTTGATATGGCTTCACTTCCTCGGTTGCGTCGCCACCTGGGATGGTTCTACACAATCACACAACCCCATATTAGAAGCCAAATAATAATCAAATACCAAAAATTCGTCAAAAGAAACCATTTTCCAAAACTCTGCTGCTGGCGATCGATCGCTTCGCTGAGGCGATCGATCGCCTCAATTTTTGCTTCGCGGCGATCGATCGCGCCATACATGGCGATCGATCGCCTACCTTACGTTTTGGACACTGCCCCTCGGCGATCGATCGCGCCATTTCAGGCGATCGATCGCCTACCCTGCGATTTCGATACTGCCTGTTGGCGATCGATCGCGCCATTTCAGGCGATCGATCGCCCCATACAGACTCGCGATTTCCACCATTAATGCACACCAAAACCATCCCAAACTATACCAATACTCCTACCACCAACCCAACAACATAAGAACACAATAAACCAACAAAATACACCTCAAGCAACACAAAAATCCAACACCCAACCAAAAATGATACCAACCCAAAATAACCAATTTCAAAAACCCTTCAAAACCATTTCAAACTCAATCCAAACACAATAAAAACAATAGGGAGGTATCTATACCTCTTGGGGACTCCAAATCTCCCAACAAACTCCACAAATCAAACTTTTGGAAGGATTTCTCTCCACCTTTTTGCACAAACTCGAAAATGAAGGAGAATGAGGGTTTGGGTGGTTGATTTTGGGGAAAGTTAAAAGTGATGGTATGGTGGGGGGGTTTGGGGTGTAATAAGTGGGTCATTAAAAATCAATTGCACTCCATAATTACCATGGTGTATAAAACACCCCAACATGATATTTTAAAAGCATTATACCAAAATGCACCAAAATACCAATTAAACTCATGTTTGACCAAATAATTATCGATTACCATAAACAACCATGATAACCCTTAAACTCCCAACATGCATAACATGCATCCCGAAATGCATCCCCGGTCACGCCTAACATGTGACTAAGCATTTCAATATGATAATTAAATCCAGCACATAACTCAATTATCGTCATAATTAATCATATAAACATAATTAATGCCCAAATTGCAATTAATTATTTCGGGGATATCACATGTGGTGTATTTCTTCTGCCTCAATATACAAATTAACACCAGTATTCCCAACTTCGGGGTCAAAGAAAAACCAAATATCATTGTCTTTTGTGATTTCTAATAAATGCTCGACTTGCCCAGAAGTTATTGAATGCATGCTTGGTCCAAACTTTAAGCGAATATTTTTGGTTATTGATATCTATCTGTTCATACAGTTTTGCCAACAACTCAGACATTGTAATATTTCGAGGCATTCACATGTATCTTATTGGAGGTCGATCGTAACTTACAGTCATCCCATCATGTGATATCCGACCATCATAGTACAATAAAACATCAATTTGACGTTGAACCGATATATTATCTACGAAAATATAACATCAGCTCATTAATGATAAATGGAAAATGACATAAAAAATAATACTTATAATTATATTTATTTACATGGATTTATAAATTATATTATATTTACATATATTTATATTTTTTTTTAGTAATGTTTCGTTTAAAATATTATATTTAAATAAAATTTTAAATAAAATTTTAAATAAAAGTTTAGGCAAATTTTTAAGCAATTACCAAGACACGCGAACACACGTCGTTTTTTTCGAACTAAATTATTTTCGGCGGTACAAGAGACGCGAACACTCTCAGCGTTTTTTAAGCAAATTTTTCGAAATTAATTAAACTCAGCAGTACAAGAGACGCGAACACTTGCACGTTTCTTCAATAATTAATGAAGAATCGCGAGTTTCGCACTTCGGATAAAAAATTTTACCAACAAATATTTTTTAAATTTTTCGACACAATCATAAATTTTTTTTTTGACAATTGCTCTAATTTAAAATACAATTAATATATAACAAATACAACATATCTAAAATTTATCATTGTAAAATTTCAGGAAAACATACCTCAAAATCAAGATTTGTTTTTGAAAACTCAAAATCAAGATATTCAAACCTACAAAAATTACACAATATAGACAATTAGCATGCATATATACAACAAATAATTGGAAAATTTACTCTAAAAAATTTGTTAAACACTTACCTTCAATCGCAAGAGGAAAACTTACCTAATTTTTTTAATGTTTGTCTTCGTTTCCATCTACGCCTTTTAAAGACCAAAAGAAAATATTTTAACAATTTTTTTTTAAAAAAAAAAAAATCCCGTGACTCTCAGCTGAGAGTCACGGATTGTACTTTTTTTTCGGTTTTTGTTACCAAGAAATGCGAAATGCATCTGCGATTCTTTTTTAATTTTTTTTAAAGAATTGCGATGTAGCTTCACGTTTCTTTTTAATCATTTTTAAAGAATCGCGGGTTGATTCCGTGTTTCTTTAAAATAATTTAAAAAACAATCGTGATCTCGTGTTAATTTTTTTAAAGAATCGCGAATTCTGTTCGCGATTCACGTTACTTTCTTAAAAAATTTATAACAACAGTAATTTTTAAATAATTTTTTTATTTTGGTATTATTTTATTAAGTTTGCCTTATGAGTCATAACAATACAAGGACAATTATTTAGACCCCACACAACGTAAATTGGATTTTAGCTGGATCATGTGTCCGTGGAACAATTTAGAAAATTTTATGTCTAAATTTGACAAAAAAAAAAAAAAAAAAATTTGACTTGTTAACAATAGTTCATGTACGAAATTAAAATTTCCTATATTTAAGCAAAACTGGACTACCATCTTACATTTGGAAGTCAATGATTAACATAGATATGAATTAGAGAGTTTTATTCAAAAGTGATCATGAATATTTTTTTTTGGAATACTAAAACAACCAAATTCCAGAAGTTTTTACCTTAAAAACTGTTGGTTGATTCACACCAAACTTGAGCAGCATCATTGGACGCTACTCTGCAAGTAAAGGGACCTTTTAAATTCTCTCAGGTTAGATTCTCTACCTCACAAGGAGGGAAAACTGCTTTCCTCTTCCGATCAGTTATACTGCTTCGTACTTGGTGCTCACTGCGTTTGGTCATCTTGCTATGTTCAATGACTCGTTGTTGCTTATATAGTTCGAGGGAATGATGTAGTATTCTTGCTTTTGTATAATATGATTTTAAGATATTATTGGTTTACGGATTGAATTAATAAATGGGTCGATGTGAGGATATGGTTTCTTTCATTTTTTTTTTCCTCACTTTTCTGAGATTTTCATTCTGTGATCAACATACTTGTGTTCAGAATGTTTTACTTGTACTTAGACTTTTGTGTATGTTGGAAATTGGTAGATTCCTTGGGAAGTCGGTGTATAAATGTATATTTTGTGTAAAAACTTGTAATACATGTCCCTCTATCTGAGTATGAGAAAGAGATATTGCCCATAGAGCGGAGCCAGAGGCTGTTGATTATTTGTTCTCCAAGAGTACCATATTGTACCCCTATTTCAATGTATTTATAGAGTCAAGAATGTAGAAAATGGGTTACAGGAGTTAACAATTTGGCTGCAGATGACTAGTAAATGCTATTTTAGCTCATTGTTTTCTATCCTTGTTTGTAGGCACTATGTCAGAATATGGATCTAATGGAGAAGAGATCTCATCTTTGCCTAGTGATAAGGTAGATCGCCAGGTCGGTTAAGTTCAAATGCTTGATTTCTTGAGCCTGTCTATTCCTTATGTTGGGATGAACGTGGATTACTACTACTGTTTTTTTCTTTTGCAACATCAGTAAGTTGTGGTAATTGAATTTCCAAAAGTATGCACTTCAAGTGGATGACCTCAGGCAGGTGATTGAGTTTTATGATTGTGGAGTTCCATTAAGTTGTTTCTCGACAGGGTTGGTTACGCTAAGATTTCCCAAAATGACAGAGATACTTACCTGTTATGACTTTCAGAACTTGGATGTTGAAGTCCACGATAATGGTTTGCATATATTGTTCCCCCAGTCAAACATACTCAATGGCATGATAAAATCCTCCTGTGCATTTAGAATATGAATATGATTAAATCCAATAGTTGCTTTGTAACATGTTAGAGACATAATGAGAATCTAAGTGGTGCCAGTAGAGTATCCACGCACTGTATTTGGGCACTTACGTCACCTTTTGCTCAGGATTAAAGACTTCTATGTGGTACTTAGCGATCATGATATCTTTTGGAGCCTTTGCAGATCAGTACTTTTTAAGTTTCTCTTTTCCAGATCATATGCAGTATGCATATTTGGCAATTACACTTAAAAACTGTCATTTGACTTGATTTTTACCGTGCACTATAACTCACTGGCCCATGATCTTTAGTTCAAATAATAAAGCATCTAATTTCTCCTAAGTTTATCTAAGCATTCCATTTTAAAAGATATCGATATGTTGCTTTTGACTATCTTTTGTGCCAGAACATACATGGACTGTTTGGTTACTTCTTTGAGGCTTTGTTTAACTTAAAATGCCTTGCTCGCTGTTATTTATTACAAGGATGTTATATTCAGGATTTACTCTTCTATCTTCTTAAACCGTACCTGTTTCTTTTCTTCTCATCCTAAGTGCTTCCAGGTAAAAATTGATCCTGGGATACCTCCATCTCTGGCTTGGAAACGAGAACTGAATAATGAGGAGAGAGCATTTTCTCAGTTCGATCTGGCTTTGCGAGAGAAGATGAGCATGGTCCCAAGAATATTGAAATCGACTCTTTTAAATTAACTTTTAGTAAAACTTATATAAACTCTTGATAATTTTAGTCTTGTAATAACTTATGATATATATATTTTTTTATAGGCCCCTATAGCTTATAGGTTGTGGAGACATCTTCGAAACGAAAAATCTAGATATGGGGTAACTTTCCATTTTGAAGCTGAAACTTGGAGTGATTGATTCTATTGTGAGAGTTCATCCCAACATTAAGGGTATTGCCCTTATGCTAGATCCAATGGTCTAAATTTGATTTGGACATGCAAATCAAATTTTGACCATTGGATCTAGCGTAAGGGCAATACCCTTATGCTAGGGTCTCACTTCCCCATATTTTAATACTGTCTGTTCTTGCAGCAAGTATTTATTGATCCTTTCACTAAGCGCTACACAACATCTTTACATGGGGTTCCTGTAGGTGGTATCGGGTATACCTTTCAACACTCTTTTTTATTAATTATGCATTATGTGAAGGGTACAACTTGTTCGGTAAATCTTTTGTAGTTACAAGAAAATAGTGCGTGACATCTGAAAATTATAAAATTAGCTTTGTTACACACCAGAAAAATTGTTATGTGCGAAGAAAGTGATATAGTCGTGTTGGTCACTGCATTCATCAAAGTAACTGCACTCTGTGTGTGGTTTTGAAAAAGACAAAAAAATAAAAGGATGAATTCAAGATCGAATTGAATCCAATGTTGAAAAGTTGTACCCAAATCAATCTATGTGTCCGTGAGCAAACACAATTTTCAGTGCAGGTAGCATTGGGAGAAGTTACAAAGGCACATTTATGCGGTGGCAAATGTTTCCTAGAATCTGTGAAGATAAACCAGTTCTTGCCAACCAATTTTCCGTAAGTTATATCCAGTTCAGAGGGTGTTTAAATTTATGTTATATGGAAATATAAAATCCAAGGTGGAACAGCTTCCTCATGATATTATGTAACTTTATACAGTAATATAATATACCCAGTAACGATTACATGATTGTATTCTTAAGATGGTGCCATACGATGGTGTTATAACAGTGTGATTATCAGTTTATGAATCATATAGAAAACATTAAACTATTTTTTATCAATCTTGGATATATGAAATACAGTCACTTCTCTCAAGGCGCTTATCATTGAATCAAAAGGTGGTGTTATTGAATTACAGTTGTAAATTAGGGAATTGAAACGACCCTTTTTGTGTCAGACTGATGCTCTAAATTGTTTGGAATACATTTACCATTTTGGAAGAATTGGTAGAATAATGCCTAATGTAACAAATGGAAAGAATGAGTAAAGCTGGTGGATTGATTTGTTCACTATAAAAAAAGTGTTATCCCATTTATCGTCTATAGTAAATGAAGCGTGTACAAAATATTGTAGTTTATCAGGTTAACAGGGCCGGTGAAGATTGTCATCAAATTTCAGACAACTTAAGGTGCTATATTTACTATAGTTTCAAAAGTAGTTTGGTGGTATCTTTGAATATTCTCTGTAGTTCCTTGATTTTGATATAAACATATTATTGTCCAAGAACATTTAGTTAAATACCGAACAACTGTGTCCTGTTGATATAAAAGCAAAGAGGTATAACTAACTTGGGACTAAGAATTCTGTTTATACATTATCCTATGCATTCAATATTCAGTGCCCATATGCGAAAGGAAGTTTTACATTTTCTGTAATTTTATGCACGTGCCTATTTTTGTCCATGGACTATTTTTTGTTTACATTCATTAAATTTGTACAGATATTTGTTTCACGCCCAACTGGTGAAAAATTTTCTGCTGTATTATGCCCAAAGGACCCAGAAATTTTGAAGTAAGCACATAGTATTTAAAGGAAAGAATTAATATCTTTGAGGAAATATTTGTTGTGAAACCATTTAATGTTTTTCAATAATTTGCATAAGCAGTGGTAGTTCAACTTCTGGGATAGGATCTTGGGACTGGACTCTGGGTGGGGAAAAATCGACATACCATGCGTTGTTTCCTAGAGCCTGGACTGTATATGATGGTGATCTTGTTATCTCTGATTTTTTCTCAGTTTTATGTCCAAGATAGTGAAATCATATCCCAAGGTGTCAACCTTTTCTATTCGATGTAGGCGAACCTGATCCAGCGCTTAAAATAGTATGCCGCCAAATTTCCCCCGTGATCCCTCATAATTATAAGGAGAGCAGCTTCCCTGCAACTGTCTTTACTTTTACGGTATGAAAACTTCTCAGAACTCCTTACCTCTTTCGCCACTTCATATGAACAAACACATAAATGCACAGAGCAATTGAATGTCTAACCTTGATATTAAGAGGTTTGTTTTGATTAAAACCAGTTGTCTAATTTGGGGAAAACTAGAGCAGATGCCACCTTACTCTTCACATGGGCAGTAAGTTCTCTTTCCTAACTTGTTTTTCTTGTGTTCTTGAATAACTATTTTAGCGAGTATGCTATATATACTGATACCGACAACACCATTCCGCATATTTACCATATGTTGCATTGGTTGTTTTATGATTCTTTTTGTCAACTTGCTGCTAGAATTCGGTTGGTGGGGATTCTGGTCTTTCTGGACAACATTTCAATTCAAAATTTAGGTAAGAGTGCATGGACTACTTTCACATGTGATAATTATTTTTTAACAGTGTTAGTTAACCATTTTTGTGATACCTCAAATCATTTAGTTCCTATTGTTGGAGCTTCATCAATACAATGTCATACTTTCCTGTACTTCAACTTTTGTTTTTTTCAGAAACTTATGCATCTAGTTTGACAGATCAGAGGATGGCGTTTGTGGAGTTCTCTTGCACCATATGTAAGTTTATGTTTTTGTTGGTGTTTCGAAATGTTTATGTTTGGTCCTGAGGATTTAATAGCTTTTATGTACGGTTTCATGGGGGTCTATTGATACAGGACTTCAAATGAACTTCCCCCAGTAACTTATGCAATTGCAGCAGAAGAGACTGATGTAGTTCATGTCTCTGAGTGCCCTTGTTTTGTGATATCTGGAAACTCCTATGGCATCACAGCACGGGACATGTGGCATGAAATAAAAGAGGTAGTACTACATATTTACACAGGCATGAATTGATCAGTGCCGGGCCGTGCATCCAAATGATACTATGTTTCCTCGTCACTGTCATGTATATGGATAGAACGGTCGTGCTTAAAAAAAATGGAAAATCTTCTCTGATGGTTTTCTATGTGTGCGCTTTACATTCAGGCACAATACCGTATCTTCTTCTACTCTATTTGCTACAATAGTGCTCCACTATTTTTATTTCATCATCATTCTTGAGAGACTTTGATCTAGTTCTATTCTAATCAGCGAGGATCTTTCGATCACCTACATTTTGAAGAAATTTCAAAGCCTTCTGAACCGGGTTCACTCATTGGGGCAGCTATTGCAGCCTCTCTAACTATTCCAGAAGAAACAGTACGAACCGTCACATTTTCATTGACATGGGCTTCCCCTGAGATAAACTTTCCTGGTGGAAGAACTTATCGCTGGCAAGTAACCTACTATTTTTCCTTAATTTTACATTATTAAGATACTGCTTATGCACATGGACTGAGTTATTTAACTTTATGCTTAGGCGTTACACCAAATTTTATGGCACCGACAGTGATGCAGCATCAAGTATTACCCATGATGCTATTGTTGGTAGTATCTCAAATCTTATTGTGCTCTTATTTGTGGTCGAAATGTTCTATTGATTGCTATATATTATCATTTTTTCTATACTGAGAAAATGTGATCATGTAGCTCAGGCTTATCGTGCTCTTATGGCATTATTTCTAAGACTATACTTACCATCTTGAAAATCTTTACTTGGATTTTGTTTTTATTAAAAAACCTAGGGCATCACCAGTGGGAATCTGAAATTGAAGCTTGGCAAAGACCTACTCTTGAAGACAAGAGTTTTCCTGAATGGTGAGATTTTTAATTGTACAATCTGACTAAATGTTGTCGAAGTTCAAGCATTTTAAGGTGGTTCTAATGCAGGTATCCTTCCACACTTTTCAACGAGCTTTACTACCTTAACTCAGGAGGAACAATTTGGACAGGTAGTTGACAAAAGATGCTTTCCGGATGTAGGTTTAGTGTAGCAACTTTGAGATGATTCTTTTGTTTTTTGCCCTTTCCATTGCAGATGGATCTCCACCAACACATAGTTTGACTAAGTTCGGAACAAGAAGGTTTTCACTTGACAGTTCCAATTTGGATTGTAAAAAGAGATACGATACACCTGAGAAAAATGACATGGCAATCAACATTCTTGAAAGAATGACCTCATTACTCCAGGAAGTAACGACGACTTCTGCTTTGGGAACAAATCTGCTTCAGAAAGAAGAGGAAAATGTAGGCCAGTTCCTGTACCTTGAAGGGCTTGAATATCACATGTGCAACACATTGGATGTTCATTTCTATGCGTCATTTGCATTAGCTATGCTGTTCCCAAAACTTGAACTTAGCATCCAGAGAGACTTTGCAGCTGCAGTAATGATGCATGATCCTAGTAAGATGTCACTTCTGATGGATGGGACATTAGTGGAGCGAAAGGTTCTTGGAGCCGTTCCTCATGATATTGGAATGAATGACCCATGGTTTGAAGTAAATTTTTATAACCTTCATAATACAGATAGGTGGAAAGACTTAAATCCAAAGTTTGTGCTCCAAGTTTACAGAGATGTGGTGGCCACCGGCGATAAAGATTTTGCTCAAGCTGTATGGCCATCAGTTTATGTTGCATTAGCTTATATGGAGCAGTTTGATAAGGATGGCGATGGCATGATAGAAAATGAAGGGTTTGCTGATCAGACATACGATACATGGTCTGTATCGGGTGTGAGTGCATATTGTGGTGGACTATGGGTGGCAGCTTTACAAGCTGCTTCAGAACTCGCTCGAATAGTTGGGGACAAGGGTTCTGAGGATTACTTTTGGTTTAGATTTAAGCAAGCTAAGAAAGTATATGAAAAACTATGGAATGGCTCTTATTTCAACTACGATAGCAGCAGCAGCAGCAGCACAAGCTCCTCCATTCAGGCTGATCAGTTGGCTGGACAATGGTCTGTTGTTTGACGTCCTTCCTCATGCTATGAGTCACTTTTATTTTTTGTTAGAGTGGAAGGCACCATAGAAGAAAGTTGCCTTACATGCCCTTTACTGATTATGACATTTTGTAGGTACGCTCGAGCTTGTGGTCTTTCGCCCATTGTTGATGAAGAGAAGGCGAGAACGGCACTTAATAAGATCTATAACTTCAATGTCTTAAAGGTATATGGTGGGAGAAGAGGAGCAGCAAATGGGATGCTTCCAAATGGTGAACCCGATATGTGTTGTATGCAGTCAAGGGAAATATATAGTGGGGTTACATATGCTGTTGCAGCAGGCATGATTCATGAAAACATGTTAGAAACAGCATTTAAGACAGCAAAAGGTGTATATGATGTTGCTTGGTCCACAGAAGGCAGGGGGTGAGTCGAAAAAATCACCATCTTCCTCCTTATATTTGAGTTTCGGAATATTTTAAATAGTCTTACACCCTTTCTTCTATACTCAGTGACTCAAAATATTTTGACAGATATGGTTTCCAGACACCAGAAGGTTGGAATCTCAATGGCCACTACAGATCTCTTTGTTACATGCGTCCTCTGGCGATTTGGGCTATGCAATGGGCATTAACACAACCTAAGATTCCAAAGAAAGAGATGAAGCCAGATATCAAAGCAGAATCTGTGGTCAGACAACATGCTGGTTTTTCCAGAGTAGCTCGCCTCCTGACACTACCGGATAAAGCTGATTCCAGGAGTATTTTTCAGGTTATATTTGATTATACTTGTAAAAGGATGACCACCTAAAAATTACTTTCGCAATGTGGTTGCGTCTTAATGATTCATAAGAAGGGTACAGAACTAGTTGACAAAGTCTCGTTGATTCTTCTCATTTGTGGACATGGCGAGTGTGTGTAATAAACATATATCAATAAGAATGTTCCTGTAATATATGCAAAGGAAATTTCTCTTATGTGAAATCTGTTGGCTTCGAGGTTGCAGCTTTATCATATCTATCCCTGGTTAAGTGATAACCCTCTGGTGGCCTAATATATTTCGACGTTTACTGGTAGTATTTTACAGTGATTCTTGAATGATATTACCATGATATATATTAATTTACATTTTTCAGGAATCTTTGTAAAAATGCGAGGAAGTGAAGAAAAAGAGCCAAAAATGATAAAAAGGGCATTTGAGTGGAGAGGACCATATTTTGATGCATGAAAAATGGAATTGAAATCATGAAAAGAATATAATATTTTATTCATTAAAATATTATATCACATGACACACCATATTGAGAGGAGCAATACTATGTGAGAAAATTTTATTAGGAAATAAAATATTTGATTCATTGACTCCAAACAAATATATGATAATATTTTAAAAGGGAGATTTGACCAAGATTGAAAAGGGGATACACATCCAAAAAAGGGGGAGATCCCTCTTTCCATACAATTCTACACGCCCCAACTTCTTGGGAGGAGATTAACCAAATCACACGCCTCATTCTCCCACAAACCAACTCCACCAATCACAATCATTTCCTTCACACCAATCACGCCTCACACATATAGGCCTCACTCTTCTTTCTCAACCAATGACACGCCTTGACAATTGACCAAAACAGATGCCTCACTTCAATATATCGGGGAGAACCAAACTCACGTGAATTGGAATTCCTAAATACCAAAAACCATACTTCCCCTTCAAAAAAAAAGCCCCATCACATGTTCAGCCACTTTCCTTCACTCCATCATACACACTAGCCTCCATCTTTCTATCACAATCTATCATCCTTCATCAACTCTTCACCGTATGAATTGGAACAAGCCAACAAGATAATCGAGGAGCACGATCGAGAAAGAAGCGAGGGAAGGATCGAGAATCAACAAACAAAGTCGACTTGGGAGTTTGCTTTTACTTTTCTATTTTAGTTTTGAATGAATATTGGATTTATTGTGTTTTTGATGATTGAGAGATATCATAAACATAGTTTTTCCCTATTGATTTTGTGATTGAATTCATGTATCTTCTATATGCATGTTTTATTATTCTTCATGCTTTTGAAGGATTGATCCCCTTTGAATGATAATTTATTATATTGAGATCGAAAGATAAAATTATAATACAATATAGTAATCCATGGCATGTGTTGAAGATTAGATCGAAAGATAAAATCACATACGAGTGATAGCTTTAGGTTATTCAATCTAAAGTTAGTGGTTTTCATAAACACTCATTCAATACCGAATTGTTAATTATGTGAACGAGAGTTACTAGATGCAATTTGATGTTAGATTTAATATAGCTCGAGAGAGTATATTGATTAAATTCGGAAAACCCGTCACCTTAGAGATGTACGGAGAAAAGAATTATAAGGGTTTAGTTAGGTGAAGCATTGTCTTGATAATTCTTTCTTGTGGACTTTCTCATGATCGTCGATTGTTTTGGTTGGATTAGAGTAGTTTAATTTAGATATTAGTTTAATTATTAATTAATTATATAGGTTAAATATAATTTAAAGAAAACTTATTTGGTATTTGCTTGTTAGTCCCTATGGGTTCGACAATCCGTATTCTTCCTATCTATACTAAAACTTGACACCGTGCACTTGCGGTATTATCGCTACACTAGAATTAATTGTTTAAAACAAAAGCGATCAAGTTTTTGGCGCCGTTGTCGGGGACTAACTTTAGTAATATCATACGAGATTCCTTGACTGTAATTTAACATTTTTTTCTTTTTTATTTTTAATTCAAAAAAAAATATAATATTTATTTGATTTATTTTTCTTTGTGAGGTACTTGGAGATGCTACATCACAAGCATTCACAAGATTTGCCCAACAACCTTCCGAGCCGTTCTATGCAGTGTGGGAGAGATTCAAGGATTTGGCAAATACGTACCGGTATCATGACTTTCCAAACTACACTCGTCTGCAATATTTCTTCAGTTTCGGACACACAAGGATGGATATTCACCAGAGCTTTGGCAACTGGTAGTCCTTTGGTTGATAGAGATGGAGACAATGTATTGCACTTGCTTAATGACATGGCAAACTTCGACTACTAGTGGCATTGTAATCCTTCACTGCAGGGTTGGAGCCACCAATACCCACCTAAGTATCACTACCCTCATTTTACACACCCACCACTAGAACATCACGGAGAGATGAGTGACAGTTCTGCAGAAGTCAATACTCATCTAGAGGATACATTACTTAGGTTTATGGCATCATGTGAGACAATGATAGAAAGTCAGACCAACTCAATGCGTCGTCTGGAGCAGCAAATGGTGATCCTCATGGAAACATTATCTGCGAGCTGCTAAGAGAATGAGACGATACCTATTATTGAAGAGGAGACGAATCAAGTTGGGTTTCAATGACGATGATCACTCAAACAACCAAGTTTGGGAATGATCCTACTAGTGTGGAAGATTCCAGGGAACTTGAGCCTCTTCAAGAGATTGAGCCTACTTCAGAGACGTTATCTGAGGATTTCTCATGTGAAGATGAGTCAAGTGTGATGTTGGAAAACGAAGAGACTTTCGAAGATTCTGACGTGAGCCCATCGATGGAGATATCTTCTATGCCATATGTGGATCCATATTTCCGATCGAGGCCAACTTCACGGCACTACGCCCTCCACGAGATTAAGCCAGGCCAAGAATCCTTCTCACATGCCTACCCATTCATGGAGAAAATTGTTGGAGCGACGAACTTACACTGTTATATTCATGTCAATCTTGATGGCATACTGAATGAAGACTCATTCATGGTATCATACGATACTTACTATGGGCGACAGCCGCCCTTTGATGGTTGCTTCTGATGGTCAAGCTGACGACTAGAAATCAGCGCTTCTGGGAGGCAACCCAAGCGCATCCTTTTGCTATTTAGTTTTGTTTTATTTTCAGTTTTTGCATTTAGTTTTTATTATCTCTTGAGTCGACTATTTTATTTACATTCTTCTCTGGCCAAGTACCCAGTTGGAGCGATGAACCCCTACAGCAGTGGAGCTTTCAAAAGCCAATCTTCCTCAACCCTCATGCAAGCGTCTTGATCAAGGGAGTTTATTGGTTCCCTTTGATGCTTTTAAACATTGAGGACAATTGATAAATGCCATTTTTGCACTTATATTTCGAAGTTTTCTAGTAGTATTTTACAGTGATTTTTGAATGATATTACATTTATTGGTATTAATTTGCATGTTTCAGGAATCTTTGTGAAAATTTGATGAAGTGAAGAAAATGTGCCAAATAATGATGGAAGTGCATAAATATGACAAGAATCCAATTTGAGGTTGAAAAGTTGAAAAATCATGCAGCATCCCAATGCCACTGATTATGAATTTTCGGACAAAGAAACACATAGACGAATATTCACGAGAGACAACGAAATAAAATATTATGTGGGATATATTGTGATGTCCGGGAATTATGGTGGTAATCCCGGTGTTGTATTAATCCTTGATGGATTTTTAATTGTGGCAATTAGGAATTAATTGCGGTTTGGCATCTCCCGAGGTTGGTAAATCGGGCATTTGGGATCGTTGGATCCCGAGGTTGAGATCGTATTCTCATTCCGGTGAAAACCTGCGAGTTGGGTTTTTAGTGTGACTCGGAATCTCGAGTGCTTGGTGTGGGCACCGGTAGGGGGTTTTTGAGTTAGAGAGAGAATTTTTGGAAACAGATGATTTTTAATGAATCATGATGTATTTGTGGGACTATTGATATTTTGGGGTATTTTTGCTATAAATACCAATTGAACCCGGGATTTTAATTATCGGAACCATTTTCTTCCCCCTCCTTCTCTCTCCCCGAACCCGCCGATTTTCGATCCCCTTTGGACCACCGCGCACAAATGTGCTTCGCCCGCCGCCGTCCGGCCGCCGTTCGGCGCGTCCGACCCGCCGCCGCGTTCGTCTCTTCCAGGCGGTCATTTCCATACCAACAATTTGAAGTTTGGTCGAGGATTGAGCTCGGATTTCTGCAGAAAGCGCTAGGGTTCGTCACTGCAGTTCATCCGATTTTTGGGGCTCGATTTTGGTATGTTTTTGGCACGATTTTTCTGGTGTTTTTGGGGCGTTTTTATGGTGTTTTTGGGTCGAGCATTGCAGACTTTTTGGTTCGAAATTTTGGTTGCATTTTGGTTCGAATTTCAGCTAGTTTTTGTGGGTTAGGGTTCGAAATTTGGGGGTTTCGCTTGTGGGGCGATTATTGTTGTTGGTAATTGATTAATTCATGTTGTAGATGCATTATGATGCTTGATTGTGTTCGAATTCGAAGAATTATAAGGGTTCGAATTTAAGGGCTTGTTTGGGTTCGAATTGAGGAATTGGATTCGAATTTAGGGCTTTAAATTCGAATTTTGGGGGTTTCGCATGTGGGGCGATTATTCATGTTGTTGATTGATTAATTCATGTTTTAAATGAATTATGGTGATTTTTGGATTTGATTTGTGTGGTTGGGGTTCGAATTTTAGGAGTGGTTCTTGAGCAATTTTTGATATTGTCTCATTCGTTTCCCCTCCCTGTATATGCCCTGCCCCGGGTCTTGTAAATGGTAAATTGTCGTGGGTTGACAATATTTTGAGGGTTATGGGTGTGCTTGAGCATGTGTTGCATGTTCGTAATTATTTGTGAATATTTATGTGTTTTAGCACATGTTTCTCGGGGCATGGAACTCAAGCCAGGCTTGATATGGACTACGGAATGCTAAGGTACGTATAACGTACGAGCATAGCCTTTTTATAATGTTGCAATAGTGAAATGCATGATATATGGTAATTGTAATAAATGGGCATTGAAATGCATAATGTGTGGCATTTACAATAAATGGGTATTGAAATGCATGGTATATGGTATTGGAAATAGATGGGTATCGAAATGCATGATTTATGGTACTTGCAATGATTGGTTTGTGGAATGCATGGTATATGGTAACTGTGATAAATAGACATACATTGGAAATCATAGGGTGCCGCTTTAGAGCGAGCAACGAATGGGTGTTGTCGCCGTTGAGCGACCATCGGTTATGACGCCGCTATTGTTGAGCGTGCGCTGGGTTTAGAATGCCGCTATTGTGGAGAGAGCAATGTTATGGGAACATGGAATCCTTGGTTAATTATGTGAATTCTATGGCCTATCTATGATGATTTTACACATTGATTATGGAACTGGCATGATAGAACTGTATTAGTTAATCTATATGGCGATTAACTGGCTTTGGGAATTTGATGAGTTTGGTTATTTTGAGAACAGGGACAATACAGGGGATCCCGGATGAGGGTGTTACCATCCAGGGAGTATCATTTAAATTATGGCATTTACATTCTGTAAATTATGAATTGCAATATTATCATTTTGTGATTGGTGGTATTGGTATGCTCACCCCGTGTGGGGGCTGTCTCTGTTGGGGCAGGTAACACAGGTGTAGCGGCTTTGGAGTCGAGCTCGGGCTGTTGGTTAGAGGTACTTCCAGGATCGAGGTACCAGAGCTGGCTGGACGGACACTCAGATCCAGAGTTGAGATCGAGTGGCGCTTGGGAGGTGCTACCAGGACTGGTATCCGGTGTAGCGGCTTTGGAGTCGAGCTCGGGCTGTTGGTTAGAGGTACTTCCAGGATCGAGGTACCAGAGCTGGCTGGACGGACACTCAGATCCAGAGTTGAGATCGAGTGGCGCTTGGGAGGTGCTACCAGGACTGGTATCCGGTAGAGTGTTATACATCAGATACATGCTTATCCATTTGGTACTCTTATGTGAGTACATTTTACGTGTGTATGGAATGTATAAATGGGCTACGGCTTCTCTCTGTTCATTATGGTTGCATGCAATTAATTATGGAATTGCTAAATGAACTAAGAGCATGTTAGTGTATTATGTGGGTGCATGTTATATGATTAATCTTGGTTGGGGAATCTGAATATTTTGGGAATTGGATGCAAGAAATTTTCTGGGTAGCATACGGTGTTGCACTTGCATGTGGTTTTCCCCATTATGATATGATTATATGCACTAATGGTATGGCTTAATACACTAATAACGGGTTAAGGGCACGGGGGTCCTTACATTAGTGGTATCAGAGCCAGGTTAGCTCTTTGGGGCTGTTGAGGGCCTAGGAACATGTTATTGGGAATGAGAAGCACATACTTATGCATGATTGCTTATGTGCGTTTATGATATGTGTTCATAATTGGAATATGTGTTGCTAACCGTGGTGGTTGCAGGGTCTTTTGAGACATGGACTATGCATTACGGTTGCATAGGTATACATCGGAGTGATGATTTTAATGCTTTGCCGCTACGTGTTGGAGCGAGGTGCATTAAAATACACTCATGGCGATGTTTATGGGAATACGGATTATGCATTACGGTTGCATGCACGTCGAAGCGATGATGCCGCTGTCGTGTCGAAGCGATGGTAAATGCCGCTGTCACGTCGAAGCGATGATGCCGCTGTCGTGCCGGAACAATTATTGAAATACGGGTTATGCATTACGGTTGCATGCATGGCGTAGCGATATGAATACTTGCCGCTGTCGTATTATAGCGATGAAGAATATTTGCCGCAAATATGTCGAAGCGAAGGAAAATGCCGCTGTCATATTATTATTGCGAGGGATATTATGCCGCTAATACGTCGAAGCGAAGAGTATTTCCGCTGTCATGCCGGAATGATGGTAAATGCCGCTGTCGTGTCGAAGCGATGGTAAATGCCGCTGTCACGTCGAAGCGATGGTACCACCGTCATGTCGAAACGATGATGCCGCTGTCGTGTCGAAGCGATGATACATGCCGCTGTCACGTCGAAGCGATGATGCCGTTGTCATGACGTAGCGATGCGATCGGGAACAAAGTACTACGTGAGTGTGAGTACCTCTTGAGTCCGCGATTATTCCGGTATTTTATTTGGCGATGGTTACGCCGGGTATTTTATTGGCGATGGTTACGCCGGGTATTTTATTTGGCGATGGTTACGCCGGGTATTTTATTGGCGATGGTTACGCCGGGTATTTTATTTGGCGATGGTTACGCCGGGTATTTTATTGGCGATGGTTACGCCGGGTATTTTAATTGGCGATGGTTACGCCGGGTATTTTATTGGCGATGGTTACGCCGGGTATTTTATTGGCGATGGTTACGCCGGGTATTTATTGGCGATGGTTACGCCGGGTATTTTATTGGCGACGGTTACGCCGGGTATTCTATTGGCGATGGTTTATACCGCCGGATATCTATAGCGACATTTTATGCCGCTGACTCCATGGCGAGGGATCATGCCACTGATTCTACAGCGATGGGTTATACCGCTATGTGTGTAGCACTGGATTATGTCGCCTGCGAGCGATGGATGCTACTTGTGTACCGCTGGTGGACGACGGATACAGGTATTCCGCTATCTTGATAGCGATGAGGTATGGCATATTACTTGTGTTAGTATTATTGTGGATACTATGTGTTGCTATATATATGCCATGTGTTTGATGATGAGATTATGGATGTCGTGTATCGACAGGTACCGTCATATGTTTGACGATGTTATTTGGGATATCTATGTGGACGCTTGGCGTCATTTTGGTGATTTATACATTCATGTTTATGTATATGGTTGTATGGTTTGAGTGCCGATGGTGGGCACATGGTAGGGTCTGGGTATTTAGTTGACGAGACCTTTTGCCGAGCAGGTTTGCTCGATGGATCATTGATGCATTGTACCGGTGAGAGTACGCATCGTATTATGGAGGTATATTATTGACGAGCAATGATACCCTTGGGTATGCTCGCTGGGATGGCTAAGGCCAAGTGAATGGTGGTAAGAGTAGTCATTGAGGAAACTACTCGCTTGTTATTGTGATGAGGAGTAAACATGGTTACACCCACCCTAAGGGCGTGGAAGAAGTCCTAATGGATTAGGATTTCTTGATAATTGAGCATGGACGCTGGGTTGTCCAGTATGCTTTGGTGTTTTAGAGATATGTTGGGCAATGACCCACAACTCTAATGGTTTATGCGGTATGGTATACCGGGATGGAGCGTGTGTCACGTTGATAGGTTGGTATAAGCCTATGGGACCAGCGAATCACTAGCCAGGTATTGTTGCAGTACTTTGGTGTGCTTGTGTTAGCTATTATAATGCTCGTTGGATTCGAGTTTGGTGAATCGTATGGTGATACGATGAGGGTTATGGTAGACTCTTGTAGTCTCTATGTGGCATGGTGTTTGAGGTAGGGAATACCTCACGGGGACGTTATACGTCATTGTTTTGAGGGACTTGTGCTGGGACAGCTCAAGTTTGTTGGTGTTACCAACGTGAGTGTCAACAAGTCGTGGTTAGCTCTAGTTGAGCATCCTTGCAATTGGCATGCAATGGGAATCACAATGGTTAGTGAGATATAGTTAGTGGGTGACACTACTATATTGATTTTATCTCTTGGAGAGATTTGGATTGTACTGTCTTGGAGACAGCTTACATCGGTCGTGGATTGATTGTAAATCAGCCATGGTAAGCATTACTGGTGTTGGACCGGGTAATGGATTTCTTACCTCGGTGAGACGTTTGAGGAGACGTCTTCGGGAAGATGCTCGATTTTGGAGTACTATGGTATTAGTACAGAGCATCGTTGGGATGTGTATACATGGCGTATACGGATTTTGGATCGGGTAATGATAGTCTTGATGCACTACTCTAACCAGTTGTGTATTTCTGGGTTCCGGGATATGTTTTGGTATAAATATACCCAGGTTTCCGAACGGTGGTTCGAGGATTGGAGAATCATGGATTCATGACTTTTTCCTTGAGAGGGAGACGGTATTATGATTCCTACCGGTTGAATCTTTTGGGGAGATTCGTTATTTTGGTTCGTGTGGTGGTGATGTTGAAATCACACCCTTTGGTTTTGGTTTGTCAACCATCATTCTCCGTGGGGTGAGAATAATCGAGGTTTGACAGTTGGCTTTGGGATGTGGGTATGATTGGAGATACCCGAGTCTATTGCATTGTGTATGCATGTTGTGTGGGTGTATGGGCATGTATGCCGTGTGGGTATACGAATGCCAACCTTATTTTGTTCATTGTGGAACGCCGAGTGTGTATACTTGGTTTAGTGGATCTCCGGTGTGAGATTGTGGAACCTCGAGATCGGTAATCTCGATGGCACGATGCATTCTGATGAATGATCGTGAGGGTTGTTGATTCCCCTGAGGAGGGATCGACGTGTTTTGGAATCATGGTGGTTTTTGTCGGATAATTCGATAGCCTTCCTATTTTAGGATTGTTGGATCCAAGGATAAATGAGGGATGGCCGAGATTCGGATTTGTTTAGTGTCATGGTTGACACTTGTGTAGGAATGCAATTGGTTGCCTTCCATGTCCCCTGTGGAACTTGAGACTTGGTGGAGTCTTGATGGTGTGTCGGGACCAAGATATGATTTCTTGGAACACACCGGTGTAAACATCCTCGGTGATGTATTTTGTGTGGATCAGTGACCGTGGGTAACCCGGTCCGGGTTGCAAGTGGTGCAACTACTCCTTTGGAGGAGATGGACTGGGAAGCGAAATCTGGTTTTTCTGTGAGTATACTGTTGTATACTAGTGGTCCCCATCTTGACGATGCGTGTCAAGCATCGTGGGCAGGTGGTGAATATCACGGGATGGTATCTTTGTCAGAACCAATGGAGATTTGGTTGGTTTGTAGTTTTGGTGAACTGACTTCTGGGACGATTCACGTCGAGGTACGTTATTATCTTTCGGGTTTGTATTGGTTTTGGCGTTGCGCTATTTTAGGGCTTGGTGCGAGACTGGTATTCTCGCAGTTGTTAATTCGATTCTAAGGTGGTTCAGAATCGGGGGTCTTGGCTTTGTTTTGTTTGTGAAGTCCTGGTGTTACGTGGGATACACCGGTGCAATTTCGAGGACGAAATTTTATTAGTGGGGGATAATTGTGATGTCCGGGAATTATGGTGGTAATCCCGGTGTTGTATTAATCCTTGATGGATTTTTAATTGTGGCAATTAGGAATTAATTGCGGTTTGGCATCTCCCGAGGTTGGTAAATCGGGCATTTGGGATCGTTGGATCCCGAGGTTGAGATCGTATTCTCATTCCGGTGAAAACCTGCGAGTTGGGTTTTTAGTGTGACTCGGAATCTCGAGTGCTTGGTGTGGGCACCGGTAGGGGGTTTTGAGTTAGAGAGAGAATTTTTGGAAACAGATGATTTTTAATGAATCATGATGTATTTGTGGGACTATTGATATTTTGGGGTATTTTTGCTATAAATACCAATTGAACCCGGGATTTTAATTATCGGAACCATTTTCTTCCCCCTCCTTCTCTCTCCCCGAACCCGCCGATTTTCGATCCCCTTTGGACCACCGCGCACAAATGTGCTTCGCCCGCCGCCGTCCGGCCGCCGTTCGGCGCGTCCGACCCGCCGCCGCGTTCGTCTCTTCCAGGCGGTCATTTCCATACCAACAATTTGAAGTTTGGTCGAGGATTGAGCTCGGATTTCTGCAGAAAGCGCTAGGGTTCGTCACTGCAGTTCATCCGATTTTTGGGGCTCGATTTTGGTATGTTTTTGGCACGATTTTTCTGGTGTTTTTGGGGCGTTTTTATGGTGTTTTTGGGTCGAGCATTGCAGACTTTTTGGTTCGAAATTTTGGTTGCATTTTGGTTCGAATTTCAGCTAGTTTTTGTGGGTTAGGGTTCGAAATTTGGGGGTTTCGCTTGTGGGGCGATTATTGTTGTTGGTAATTGATTAATTCATGTTGTAGATGCATTATGATGCTTGATTGTGTTCGAATTCGAAGAATTATAAGGGTTCGAATTTAAGGGCTTGTTTGGGTTCGAATTGAGGAATTGGATTCGAATTTAGGGCTTTAAATTCGAATTTTGGGGGTTTCGCATGTGGGGCGATTATTCATGTTGTTGATTGATTAATTCATGTTTTAAATGAATTATGGTGATTTTTGGATTTGATTTGTGTGGTTGGGGTTCGAATTTTAGGAGTGGTTCTTGAGCAATTTTTGATATTGTCTCATTCGTTTCCCCTCCCTGTATATGCCCTGCCCCGGGTCTTGTAAATGGTAAATTGTCGTGGGTTGACAATATTTTGAGGGTTATGGGTGTGCTTGAGCATGTGTTGCATGTTCGTAATTATTTGTGAATATTTATGTGTTTTAGCACATGTTTCTCGGGGCATGGAACTCAAGCCAGGCTTGATATGGACTACGGAATGCTAAGGTACGTATAACGTACGAGCATAGCCTTTTTATAATGTTGCAATAGTGAAATGCATGATATATGGTAATTGTAATAAATGGGCATTGAAATGCATAATGTGTGGCATTTACAATAAATGGGTATTGAAATGCATGGTATATGGTATTGGAAATAGATGGGTATCGAAATGCATGATTTATGGTACTTGCAATGATTGGTTTGTGGAATGCATGGTATATGGTAACTGTGATAAATAGACATACATTGGAAATCATAGGGTGCCGCTTTAGAGCGAGCAACGAATGGGTGTTGTCGCCGTTGAGCGACCATCGGTTATGACGCCGCTATTGTTGAGCGTGCGCTGGGTTTAGAATGCCGCTATTGTGGAGAGAGCAATGTTATGGGAACATGGAATCCTTGGTTAATTATGTGAATTCTATGGCCTATCTATGATGATTTTACACATTGATTATGGAACTGGCATGATAGAACTGTATTAGTTAATCTATATGGCGATTAACTGGCTTTGGGAATTTGATGAGTTTGGTTATTTTGAGAACAGGGACAATACAGGGGATCCCGGATGAGGGTGTTACCATCCAGGGAGTATCATTTAAATTATGGCATTTACATTCTGTAAATTATGAATTGCAATATTATCATTTTGTGATTGGTGGTATTGGTATGCTCACCCCGTGTGGGGGCTGTCTCTGTTGGGGCAGGTAACACAGGTGTAGCGGCTTTGGAGTCGAGCTCGGGCTGTTGGTTAGAGGTACTTCCAGGATCGAGGTACCAGAGCTGGCTGGACGGACACTCAGATCCAGAGTTGAGATCGAGTGGCGCTTGGGAGGTGCTACCAGGACTGGTATCCGGTGTAGCGGCTTTGGAGTCGAGCTCGGGCTGTTGGTTAGAGGTACTTCCAGGATCGAGGTACCAGAGCTGGCTGGACGGACACTCAGATCCAGAGTTGAGATCGAGTGGCGCTTGGGAGGTGCTACCAGGACTGGTATCCGGTAGAGTGTTATACATCAGATACATGCTTATCCATTTGGTACTCTTATGTGAGTACATTTTACGTGTGTATGGAATGTATAAATGGGCTACGGCTTCTCTCTGTTCATTATGGTTGCATGCAATTAATTATGGAATTGCTAAATGAACTAAGAGCATGTTAGTGTATTATGTGGGTGCATGTTATATGATTAATCTTGGTTGGGGAATCTGAATATTTTGGGAATTGGATGCAAGAAATTTTCTGGGTAGCATACGGTGTTGCACTTGCATGTGGTTTTCCCCATTATGATATGATTATATGCACTAATGGTATGGCTTAATACACTAATAACGGGTTAAGGGCACGGGGGTCCTTACATATATTAAGCAGATGCGTATTAAAAAGAAGAAGATATTGGGAGCATATTTGATTATTTTATTTCGGTGAGCAGCAACCATTACGTTAAAAGGAATTTTACGTACAAAATGGAAATTTCTTGGACTCTTTGACATGCCACATCAGCCTAGATTTTATGGGAGGAGAATATATTATAAAAGTCAGAATCCCACACGGCTCAGTTTTTTCTTTCCCTACACCAATCACCACACGTCCCTCTTTCTTTTCCACACACCAAATACACGACTCCCTCTTTCTCCATCATTGACTAACCACACGTCCAGAACCAATTTTCATGATTCACCATTAGCCCTCACCTTTAACCTTTCACCTCATGATTTTGGAACAACTTCAACAAGGCGAATAAAGAGACGATCGAGAAGGAAGTAAGAGAAAGAGCGAGGATTTACAACCGGAGTCAACGCTGAGAGTTTATTATTACTTTTAAATTTTAGTTTTGTTTTATTTTGATTATATCATGCTTGGATTGTTGCAAGACAAGTTTGAGTGTTGGTATTTATTTATGAGTACGAACTAAAATTATTTATCGAGGCTAGAGGAACCTTTGTTTTGAACTTATAATTTGATGATTATTTATTTGATTAAATCCTTATAAGTCTTTGTGTATGTTTTATGATTTTAACGCTTTTGAGGGATTGATCACCTTTGAATGATGTTAGTATCGTAATTGAGATCGAGAGATGATTTTATGATACGGAATTAATAACTCATACCGTGGATTTCATATTGAGATCGAGAGGTGAAGTCAAATGCAAGTGTGATAGACATAGATATCTAGTAATCGAAAGCTAGTAGTTTTCATGGATCTTAATTCAATATTGAGTTGTTAAATAAGTACACAAGAGTGACTTACTTCAATTTGATATTAGGTTTAATATATCTCGAGAGAGTATATTAGATAAATTCGGAGAACTCGTCACCTTAGAAATATTTGGATTTTCAATCAAGAATTATAGGGAATTGCATTGGTGAGCCGACGTCTTGATAATCTCCTCTAGCGGAATTTTCTCGTTTACTTTTATTGACTTGGTTGGATTAGTAGTTAATTTAATTAATTAGCATTTTATTAAATTCAGTATCGTAGGTTAAATATAGTTTAAAGCATCTTATTCGGTACTTGCTTGTTAGTCCCTGTGGGTTCGACAATCCGTATCCTTCCTATCTATACTAAAACTTGACACCGTGCAATTGCGGTATAATCGTGCTACACTAAAATTTTATGTTTAAATAAATTGTGATCAAGTTTTTGGCGCCATTGCCGTGGACTAACTTTAGTAATATCATACGAGGTTCTTTCACTGTAATTTAACCATTTTTGTTTATTTCTTGCCGAAAAAAAAATAATAAATTTATTTTGTTTTTGTTTTGTTTGTCTTGCAAGGTACTTGGGATATTTCATCCACAAGTCTTTAGAAGCTTTGCCCAACAACCCTCCGAGTCGTTCTATGTAGTGTGGGAGAGATTCAACTATTTGGCAAACATATACCGGTATCATGACTTTCCAAACTATACTTGTCTGCAATATTTCTTCAGTTGTTTGGATGTGGACACACAAGGATGGGTATTCAACGGAGCTTTGGCAACTGGTAGTCCTTTGGTTGATAGAGATGAAGACAGTGTATTGCACTTGTTTAATGATATGGCGAACTTCGACTACCAGTGGCATTGGAAACCTTTACTGCAGGGTTGGAGTCACCAATACCCACCAAAGCCTCACTACCTTCACTTTACACACCCACCACTTGAACATCATGGAGAGACGAGTGACAGTTCTGCAGAAGTCAATGCTCATCTAATGGATACGTTACTTAGATTTATGGTATCATGTGATACAAGGATTGGAAGTCAGACCAATTCAATGCGTCGTTTGGAGCAGCAAATGGCGAGCCTCATGGAAACATTATCAGCAAGTTGCCAAGAGAATGAGACGATACCTACTATGGAAGAGAAGACAAATCAAGTTGGGTTTCATGACGATGATCACTCAAACAACCAAGTTGGGAGAGTGATCCTACTAATGTGGAAAATTCAAGGAAACTTGAACCTCTTCAAGAAAAAGAGCCAACTTCAGAGACGTTATCCGAGGAGTTCCCATGAGAAGATGAGCCTTTCAAGCCTACCTTGTCTATATAATTCCATATTGTCCATTTTGAGCTTTATTGAAAAAAAAAAAAAAGAATGGTGTATGCATTGCATATAGTTAGACCCTCATTCAACTTTCATTGGTAAACTCATTATACCCACCTTTATGAGCCTAAATTGAAAATTTATCCTTACCCTAAGGGATTATAATGAATCTCGTTCTATGCACGTGAATTGTTATATGGTAATGAGCTTGAATATGTGCATGATGTTAGGAATCAATCAAGCAATATGCAGCGGAAAATAAAACTTGATTCCTACCACTGGACCTATACAAAGTTAATCATACCGAGATTGATTAAGAATCGTACCCTTGTAGCGTGTTTGTAGCAGAATCCTCGTTGCAAGACCACGAGTCACGAACAAAGATTTGCACCTTCGTCTCTAAGGTATCCACGCGATCAAATCGAAAAGGTGTTCAAGAACAAGTTGCTAGACTCGTTCTTAAACCAAAACAAGACTCACGGTTCAAAACCGATCAACGACGGCCGTTCAAAACTCCACTACACCACGGCGGCGGCGGCGGCGTGCAGAGGCAAGAAGGCGACGGCCGAGAGTGAGCTTGTGGAGGCTATTAGGTTTTTGAAGATTGATTAATTCTTAATTAACCTTGTTCTCAAATTATAATATATGTTAGATTTAATTAAAGGCTTTCTCAAAGCCTCATTGGCCCATACCCAATCTATTAATTAAATCCATACATCTAACACTTATAATTAAGACTCTTCTTAATTAATTAATTCATCCAATGAATTATATCTCCCTTTATCGATTTAATCTTTTGTGTGACCCGATAGGATCTTGCAATGTTGGCAGCGACATAAAATCTAATTTTATGTCACAAGCAATGAGCGGTATCTAGCAACACATCAAGACTACCCAAATTATAAGAATGTCATTGACTCGACATAACCTACGGACTGTGATAATATTAACCATGTAACTTAATCCCTTTGTCCATTGTGTTTAGATTGAACACGAGTCATGGAATAGTCATACTCATATATTCAATCTTTTATTTCTTGATCCCCAAGTAGAACTAGAATAAACGAATAAGCTCGATATCACATATCGACTCATTCGAGAACGGCCATGCATTTTAGTCTTACTTGATCAAGAGCCCAAACACTTCTCCTGTTATATAGGAGGGACAAATCCTTTCTTGATCACTCAACATCCCTCTACATAATTCGTGGTGTATCCAATGATTGTCTTTATAGTTTACCCTGTTACAGGTAATGTTTGACAATATCAAGATACATGACTCCTTATGTTGGGATCTCTTGTGATCTCAAGTCGTAAGGATTACATACATTATTATCAATATGAGAATTGCTTATGACGTTCATATAACTATCCATGTAGCATTCTCATGATGGGTCTGTCCAGTACATCGTTCTCTAACATGTACCCATGTGTTGATTTGATATCTCATATCTATGAACAATTCATCAATCAAAACATACTAGTCTCAATGTATTATCGTTATCCTTATTCATGATAATACTTGACTAGGGACAATCCTTAAGAACAATACAATATTATTCTAAGGACACTAGCTTATATATTATCATCAGTTGGTACTTTGCATATTTTTACATCTCCTCTTTCAACGATTTCTCGAATGAAATGAAAGCGCCGAAGTATGTGCTTGGATCTTTGGTGAGATCTAGGTTCCTTAGACAATGCGATGGCTCCATTGTTGTCACAATAGAGTTCAATCAGATCTAGTATGCTAGGAATCACCCCAAGTTCAGAAATGAACTTCTTGATCCAAACAACTTCCTTTGCTGCATCTCAGGCAGCAATGTATTCAGCTTCAGTTGTAGAATCGGCTACTGTCTCTTGCTTTGAACTCTTCCAGCTTACAGCACCTCCATTTAGGCAAAACACATATCCTGATTGTGATCAGAAATCATATTTATCGGTTTGGAAGCTTGCATCAGTGTAACCTATTACATTGAGCTCTTCCTCACCTCCATAAATCAAGAATGTATCCTTAGTTCTTCTCAAGTACTTCAGGATATTCTTGACTGCAATCCAGTGACATTCACCTGGATCAACCTGATATCTACTCGTCATGCTCAAAGCATACGAGACATCGGGACGAGTACATATCATGGCATACATGATAGATCCAATAGCTGACGCATATGGAATCTTACTCATGCGTTGTCTCTCATCTGGTGTTGAAGGACACTGACCCTTCAAGAGATGTATCACATGTGTCATAGGCACGAATCCTTTCTTTGATTCTTGCATGCTAAACCATTTTAGCACTTTGTCTATGTATGTACTTTGACTTAGGCCAAGCAATCTTCTTGATCTATCTCTACAGATCTTGATACCTAACACGTAGGTGGCTTCACCTAAATCTTTCATAGAAAAGCAATTCCCTAGCCAAATCTTTACAGATTGTAAGGCAGGGATATCATTCCCAATTAGAAGTATGTCATCTACATACAATATTATGAAGATAATTATGCTCCCACTGACCTTCTTGTAGACACAATGTTCATCTACGTTTTTGATGAAACCAAACTCTTTGACTACATCATCAAAACGAAGATTCCAACTCCGAGAAGCTTGCTTCAATCCATAAATGGATCGTTGTAGCTTGCATATCTTTCCAGCATCTTTTGGATCGACAAAACCCTCAGGTTGTGTCATGTACACATCCTCAAGTAAATTTCCATTAAGGAAAGCTGTTTTCACATCCATCTGCCAGATTTCATAATCATGAAATGCAGCTATTGCAAGTAAGATCCTAATGGATTTAACCATGGCAACTGGTGAAAAAGTTTCATCATAGTCAATACCATGAATTTGTTTGAAACCTTTAGACACCAGTCGAACTTTAAAGGTTTGTACATTACCATCCATGTCGGTCTTCTTCTTGAAAATCTATTTGCACCCTATGGGTCTTACCCCTTCAGGCGGGTCAACCAAAGTCCATACTTGGTTTGCATACATGGATTCCATCTCAGATTTCATGGCTTCTTGCCATTTCTCAGAATCAGTGCCCATTATAGCTTCTTGATAAGATGACGGCTCATCCTCATCAATAAGTAGTAAGTCACCTTGTTGAGTCACAAGAAATCCATATCTCTGTGGCTCACGGTGTTCTCTTACAGACCTACGGTGGGTTTGTGTCTCTTGAGCAGGCATTTCATCCACAACAGCTTGTGGCGTCTGCTCTGTTTCCATCTCAATATCATGTTCAATGTTTTCTTGTGGTTGAACTTCACTAAGTTCTATTTGTCTCCCACTGGTTCTTCTCGAAATAAATTCTCTTTCAAGAAAGACACCAGTCCGAGCAACAACTACTTTGTTCTTGGTGGGATAATAGAAATAGTATCCTTTCGTTTCCTTAGGATACCCCACAAATAAACACTTATCAGATTTGGGTCCAAGTTTATTGGAGATGTGACGTCTCACGTAAGCCTCACAATCCCAAATCTTCATAAAAGACATACTAGGACGCTTCTTAGTCCATATCTCATATGGTGTCTTTTCTACTGATTTAGATGGAACACGGTTCGGTATAAATATTGTTGTTTCTAAAGCATGTCCCCAAAAGGAAGTCGCAAGATCTGCATGACTCATCATTGATCGAACCATGTCCAACAAAGTTCGATTCCTCCTTTCGGATACACCATTCCATTGTGGAGTATACGGAGGAGTGAGTTGTGGGACTATCCCACACTCCTTTAGATAGTCATGAAACTCTTGGCTTAGGTATTCTCCTTCTCGATCTGATCGGAGGGTTTTGATACTTTTGCCAAGTTGGTTTTGTACTTCATTCTTGAAATCTTTGAACTTTTCAAAGGTTTCATGTTTATGTTTCATCAGGTACACATACCCATATCTACTGAAGTCATCAGTAAATGAACGAAGTATTGAAAACCACCTCTAGATTGTGTGCTTATTGGTCCACATACATCACTATGTATGAGACTCAATAAATCATTTGTCCTTTCAACATGTCCCTTGAAAGGAGCTTTAGTCATCTTGCCCATTAAACAAGATTCACATGTTTCATATGATTCAAAATCAAATGAATTTAATACTTCATCCTTATGAAGTTTTGATATGCGATTCTCGTTTATATGGCCCAAGCGACAATGCCAGAGATAAGTTGGATTAGAATCATTATTCTTAATCCTTTTAGTATTTATGTTATAGACAGGCATATCTAGATTTAAAACATAAAGACCATTAATCAATTGTGCACTAGCATAAAACATACCATTCAAATAAATGGAGCAACATTTGTCCTTTATAATAAATGAAAAACCAATCTTGTCCAAACAAGAAATTGAAATTATGTTTCTAGTAATAGATGGCACAAAATAACAGTCTTGTAAATCTAATAATAAACCAGAAGGTAAAGTTAATGAATAATCTCCAATAGCTAATACAGCAACTCTTGCTCCATTTCCCACTCGGAGATCAACCTCGTCTTTCGCCAACAACCTACTCCTTTTGAGATCCTACACATTAACACAAATGTGATAACCACATCCAGTATCTAATACCCATGATGAAGAAGTAGATAAATTGACTTCTATAACAAAAATACCTGAAGCGGAAGTCACACTTCCTTTTGTCTTCTTAAGATCTTCCAGATATAATTTGCAGTTCCTCTTACAATGACCGGTCTCACCGCAATGGAAGCAGTTCCCTTCCTTAGCCACTCATCCCTTTGGTTTGAGTGCAGAAGCATGAGGCTTAGACTTAACAAAGACTTTCTTGTTCTTCTTGTAGCCTTTTGCTTTAGTCTTTCCTTTGCTCTTATTCACAATAAGAACATTAGTAGGCTTAGACTTCTTTGAATTTGCTTCATATGTTCTCAACATACCAAGCAATTGCGGTAGTGTCTTTTCGATTTCAATCATATTGTAATTCAAGACAAATTGACTGTAGCTATCAGGCAACGATCGCAAGATTACGTCAGTGGCCAACTCTTGGTCCAACGGAAAACCCAGCTTCTCAAGATTCTCAACGTACCCAATCATCTTTAGTACATGAGTTCCAACAAGGCTTCCTTCTACCATTTTGCACTGGAATAACGCTCTAGAGACGTCATACCTCTCTTGTCTAGCTTGTTGTTGGTAGAGTTGCTTTAAGTGCTAGATCATATCGAACGCCTCCATTTCCTCATGTTGCTTCTGAAGCTCAGAGTTCATGGTGGCAAGCATAAGGCAACCAACATCAAGCGCGTCATTCTGATGCTTCTTGTAAGCATCCTTATCGGTTTTAGCAGCCGTTACGGGAGGTTCCTCAGCAGGTAAGGATTCCTCTATGACATATTGCTTTTTCTCTTGTTTGAGGACTATCCTTGTAGGGTCTTCCTACCTTAACATCATCTTAATAACATATTAGGGCTAAACATGCCTTACTGACAGCTTAGGGCTCCGGTTATTACGTGAGTTATTAGAATTACAGGCCAAAATAAAACTTCAAGCAAATTAATTACATTCTCAAATGAATGGCACTATAGAATTATACTACTCCTGGAGTAGAGACTATACCAATTCCTGAATCCTAATTCATAAGGCATCTCGAAGCTCACTTCTTCAACCCTGCCCTTAGCCCTTCAAATCCAAATGTGTACCTACAGGAACAACCCATCGTGAGCATATTCGTCATTACTCAACATCATAGGGTAATGGCATATAAATAAATGCATGAAGTAAATGGGTAACGTATACTTCCTGGTTAATCGCATTAACCCTCTTTGGTTGTCCCTGTTTCATGGTCATGCATATAATCGTTAGTTCTCGACATAAATGATTAAAATTATACTTCACATATATGCTCACAACAAACTATGTTAATTAGAAATGGGACTGTCCGGGTTCAATTATGACAGCGGTATAATTGGCCCCCTCGCTCGACATAACACATAATATGATACCCATCGCTACGCCTTGATAGCGGATGTATCTCTTTAATCAGCGGATGATACCCCTCGCTACGCCTTGATAGCGGATGTACCCCCTAGCTTAGCGGATGATACCCATCGCTACACCTTGATAGCGGATGTACCCCATCGCTCAGCGGATGATACCCCTCGCTACACCTTGATAGCGGATGTACCCCATCGCTCATTTATGTGAGCGGCAAGACCTTCCTCGCTTGCCCATAATAACCACCGGACATTCAACCATTCTTAAGAACATAGTTTCATATTCATCATAAACATCATAGCATCTTATAAACATCATCATCTTGTAAACATCATTATCATATAAGCATTATCATCTTATAGACATCATCGTCTCATCATAATCGTTATAGTAACGTCATATCATCATCATTTATCGTAACATCATCGTAAGCATCTCTTCATCTTAATTCATCATAAACATCATCATCATTTATCATAACATCATCGTAAGCGTCATCGTAACTTATAACATCATCATCATTTATCATAACATCATCGTAAGCGTCTCTTCATCTTAATTCATCATAAACATCATAATCATTTATCATAACATCATCGTAAGCGTCTCTTCATCTTAAATCATCATAAACATCATAATCATTTATCATAGCATCATCGTAAGCGTCTCTTCATCTTAATTCATCATAAACATCATAATCATTTATCATAACATCATCGTAAGCGTCATCGTAACTTATCATAAGCATCATCATCATTTATTATAACATCATCGTAAGCGTCTCTTCATCTTAAATTCATCATACACATCATAATCATTTATCATAACATCATCGTAAGCGTCTCGTCATCTTAATTCATTATGAAAATCATCTTTATTTATCAAGCATCTTATCATCTTTATTCATCATAAAAATCATCTTTACTTATCAAGTATCTTATCATCTTTATTCCTCATACACATCATCATAGCATCGTAAATTCTTATACAATCATAGTATGATCATAATATAGGAGTATGGTTTACCGTCCGATGCCCGTACGTCTCTTACGTACCTTAATTCCAAAAATGGAGAAGTTGTAGAACTTTATCTCCTTGAAGTTGTGGGTACCTGGGATGGTTCTACATAACCATACAAATCGATATTAGAAGCTAATTATAGTCCAATATCCAAAAATCCCACAAAAACATCAAAAATACACATTTTGGTGTCTCGCGATCGATCTCCATGAAGTCCCGATCGATCGCGAGATCACACTGCCTCGTCCAACAAAATTTTCCAATTCGCGATCGATTCCGAGTTTGCGCCGATCGATCGCGACCTCGCCGATCGATCGCGCCAAACTCGCGATCGATCGCTGAAGGCTACTGCCTTCTCCCCTGTAGCTCGCGATCGATCGGTGGAAGGTGCCGATCGATCGCCGAGTCCTGTAGGTCCGATTTTTGGGCACTATTCATCCTTCTCCTTCCCCAACACAAACAAACTCAAATATCAAAACACCAACCATACCAAATCACTACAAATCTTCAATAAACATCCTCATATAACCATAAATCATACCCCAACCACATACAACACATACCAAAAACAAACCCACATAAATCACTTCAAAATCATCCCATTTCAAAACCAAACATCATAAAAACTTTAGGATTGGTTCCATACCTCTTGAGGATCCAAAATCTTACTAAGATTTCAACAAATGGAGAGTGTGCAAGGATTTCTCCTCCTCCTCCTTGGCTTGGACGAAAATGGGATGAAAATGATAGGGTTGGGATGAATTTGGGGATTTAAGAGTGAAAAGGGTAAAGTGAGGGGAAGGAGGGTGTAGTGGGGTATATGGGTTAATTAAATTGTACCCAAAATTAACATGATGTATAAAATACTCCAACATGGTATTTTAAAAGCATTTTACAAAAATGCTACCAACTTCATTAAATCCATACTTTCCTCATAATTAACAATCAACACAATTAAATCATGTTAACACCCCATTTTCTATCATGCATAACATGCACCTTGAAACGTAACCCCCCCGGGTCATGCCTATCATGTGACTAAGCATTTCATCGTGATAATTAATTTCAACACGTAAATCAATTATCAACATAATTCATCATATAAACATAATTAATGCCCAAATTGCATATAATTAATTTCGGGGCATCACATTACTCCCCTACTTATAAGATTTCGTCCTCGAAATCGCATGCACTTACCCCAAAAGAAACTAAACATAAATCACATACCAGAGAATAGTTCCGGGTAGTGCTGTACCATATGCCGCTCCGTCTCCCACGTAGCCTCCTCGATACCCCGACGATCCCACTGAACTTTGACCATCGGTAAAATCTTGCCTTGTAGTCTGCGATCCTCTCGATCCATAATTCTGACTGGTCGTTCAGCATAGGATACATCTGAATTCAACTGAACCTCTGAAGGCTGTAAAACGATCTGGCTCATACTTCCTCAACATAGAGACATGGAAGACAACATAAATACCAAACAAAACACGGCGGTAGAGTCAAACGGTAAGCCAAAGTACCGATACGCTGCAATACCTCATACGTCCCAACATACATCGGAGATAATTTCTCCTAAATACCAAAGCGAACCACACCCCTAAAGGGTGAGATCTTCAAGAAGACCTTGCCTTCTGACTGGAAAACTAGCGGTCGTCGCCGCTCATTGGCATAGGCCGCTCGCCTATCCTGGGCCGCTTTCATCTTTTGACGTATTAACTTAATCTTTTCTTCCATATCCTCAATCAATTCCGATCCTCTGACCGTCTTACTAGTCAAGTCCTCCCAGTACAATGGTGACCTACAACGTCGACCGCCAAGGGCCTCGAATGGAGCCATCTGAATGCTCACCTGATAGCTGTTATCATAAGAGAACTCTACCAGTGGCACTGAATCTTGCCACGGAGTATCAAGCTCCAAAACACATGCCCTCAACATGTACTCAAGCGTCTGTATGGTATGATCTGTCTGATCATCTGTCTGAGGGTGATAAGCTGTACTCAGTCTCACCTCTGTGCCCAAAGCTGTCTGAAGACCCTCCCAGAGATGTGGAGCAAACCTTGGGTCTCTGTCAGACACAATCGAGACTGGAGCCCCATGCAACCTCACCACATCCCGTACACATAATTGGGCCATCTTTAGGTATGTGAAAGGCACATGACAAAGGATGAAGTGGGCTACCTTTGTTAGCCTATCCACGATCACCCAGATCGCATCAAATCCAGAGGCCGTCCTTGGTAAGTGGGTCACAAAGTCCATAATGATATGCCTCCACTTCTACTTAGGTACCTTCAAGCTCTTCAGCTCGCCACCAGGCCTCTGCCTTTCTGTCTTTACCTGTTGGCAGATCAAACATCTTTTAACGGAAGCGATCACATCGGGCTTCATGCGTCTCCACCAGAACTGACCACTTAGGTCTTTATACATTTTCCTTCCTCCAGGGTGGATATTGAACGACTACTATGAGTCCGTTCCGATATTCCTTTAAGCAACTCCGGCGTATCTGGGACTACCCATCGGTTGCCCAGCCTCAAGGAATCATTTTCTGTCATTCTGAACTTTGATGGCTGTCCTCGAAGTACTAAAAATGACCACCTCTGAACCTCATCATCTGACCTCTGGGCTTTCCTAATAGCCTCAAATAAGTCTGGTCAGCCAACAAGGTCGACACTCGCACCGGCGACGTGTCCACATCAAAATCATAGCCCAAATGGCAACAAGAGGTCATCATAGCTGATAAATTCATGACATCCATCTTCTTTGTCGCATATTCATCTCAGCCTGTGTGAACAAAACTCCAGGCACTTATGGTCCGTGTAGATGGTAAACGACGTACCATGCAAGTAATGCCTCCAAATCTTCAAGGCAAATATAACGGCTGCCAACTCCAAATCATGGACTGGGTACCTATCCTCATGTGGTTGTAACCGCCTCGATGCATAAGCCACCACATGCTTATCTTGCATCAACACACAGTCCAAACCATGCAGTGATGCATTCGTGTACAAGGCAACCCTCTTATTCTCAGAAGGAATCACCAACATAGGTGTCGTAGTCAAACGACGCTTCAATTCTTGGAAGCTTTCCTCACAAGCTTCGGACCAATAGAACGACACTCCTTTCTGAGTCAGCTGTGCCAGGGGTCTGGCAATCCCTAAGGATCTGGAGTACTGTTCTCAAGTGCTTCACGTGTCCCTCTTCAGTTCGAGAGTAAATAAGCATATCGTCAATGAAAACTATGACGAACTGATCCAAACATGGTTGGGGCACTATGTTCATCAGGCTCATAAAACAACTAGGACATTCGTCACCCCAAAAGGCATGACTAAGAATCCGTAGTGTCCATATCTAGTCCTGGAAGCTGTCTTCTGTACATCATCCTCTCGAACTCGAATCTGATGATACTCCGACCTCAGATCGATCTTACTGTAGAGCCTCGTACTCTGCAGCTGATCAAACAAATCATCAATCCCCAGAAGCGGATACTTATTCTTCATCATGGCTTTGTTCAGTTGTCTAAAATCGATGCACAGCCGCATTGAACCATCTTTCTTCTTAACAAATAAAACTGGTGCACCCCAGGGCGATACGCTAGGGCGTATATAGCCCTTGTCAAGGAGCTCCTGCAACTGAACATTTAACTCCTTTAGCTCCGTTGGTGCCATCCCATACTGGGGCACGAGAAATGGTAGACGTCCCTGGTAGTAACTTAATCCCAAACTCGACCTCTCTCGTCGGTGGGAATCCGGGAATCTCTTCCGGAGATACATCAGGAAACACCGCCACTACGGGCACATCCTCAACCTTTAACTCTTTCCTCTTTTTAGTAATATCAACAGTATAGATGAGATATCCTTTATGGTCTCGTTCCAATAACTGTGCCATCTTGACAGCAGATGGTAACGGAATCCTTGAACAGGAACGATCCCCATAAGATGTCCATTGGACCCTCATATCAGACCTGAATCAGACAGTCTTTGTCTATAGTCCACAACTGTCTGATACTTGTTCAGCACCTCGATGCCCACAATGCATTCGAAGTCTGGCATTTCCAGAACAATCAAGTCTGTCCTCAGCTCGTTACCCTAAAAATAAATGAGGTCGTCATAGACAATCTGATCAGTCATCAAACTTCTTCCAGCGGGTGTGGAGACTACTAGAGGCATGGGCGACGGAGAAGTGCATATGAAATCGCATCACTTACTTCAGTATTTGTTGCTATGCTGCAACACAAGGGTTAACCACAATACCCAAAAGCAGTTCATATGATACATCGTTAGAGAAGTAAAACATGTTAGTATAACATCATATACCTCATATGCAACATATGCATAAAACATGTTTAAAAGTAAGCGCATAGCCAACTTATTGCTAAGGCTACCCTTCACTCATTCCCGGGTTATCTAACCACTGCTCTGATACCACTAATGTAGGGTCTTCCTACCTCAACATCATCTTAATAACATATTAGGGCTAAACATGCCTTACTGACAGCTTAGGGCTCCGGTTATTACGTGAGTTATTAGAATTACAGGCCAAAATAAAACTTCAAGCAAATTAATTACATTCTCAAATGAATGGCACTATAGAATTATACTACTCCTGGAGTAGAGACTATACCAATTCCTGAATCCTAATTCATAAGGCATCTCGAAGCTCACTTCTTCAACCCTGCCCTTAGCCCTTCAAATCCAAATGTGCACCTACAGGAACAACCCATCGGGAGCATATTCGTCATTACTCAACATCATAGGGTAATGGCATATAAATAAATGCATGAAGTAAATGGGTAACGTATACTTCCTTGTTAATCGCATTAACCCTATTTGGTTGTCCCTGTATCATGGTCATGCATATAATCGTTAGTTCTCGACATAAATGATTAAAATCATACTTCACATATATGCTCACAACAAACTATGTTAATTAGAAATGGGACTTTCCAGGTTCCATTATGACAGCGGTATAATTGGCCCCCCTCGCTCGACATAACACATCATATGATACCCATCGCTACGCCTTGATAGCGGATGTATCTCTTTGTTCAGCGGATGATACCCCTCGCTACGCCTTGATAGCGGATGTACCCCCTCGCTTAGCGGATGATACCCATCGCTACGCCTTGATAGCGGATGTACCCCATCGCTCAGCGGATGATACCCCTCGCTACACCTTGATAGCGGATGTACCCCATCGCTCATTTATGTGAGCGGCAGGACCTTCCTCGCTTGCCCATAATAACCACCGGACATTCAACCATTCTTAAGAACATAGTTTCATATTCATCATAAACATCATAGCATCTTATAAACATCATCATCTTGTAAACATCATTATCATATAAGCATTATCATCTTATAGGCATCATCGTCTCATCATAATCGTTATAGTAAAGTCATATCATAATCATTTATCGTAACATCATCGTAAGCATCTCTTCATCTTAATTCATCATAAACATTATCATCATTTATCATAACATCATCGTAAGCGTCATCGTAACTTATCATAAACATCATCATCATTTATCATAACATCATCGTAAGTGTCTCTTCATCTTAATTCATCATAAACATCATAATCATTTATCATAACATCATCGTAAGCGTCTCTTCATCTTAAATCATCATAATCATCATAATCATTTATCATAGCATCATCGTAAGCGTCTCTTCATCTTAATTCATCATAAACATCATAATCATTTATCATAACATCATCGTAAGCGTCATTGTAACTTATCATAAGCATCATCATCATTTATTATAACATCATCGTAAGCGTCTCTCCATCTTCGTCTCTACGGTATCCACATGATCAAATCGAAAAGGTGTTCAAGAACAAGTTGCTAGACTCGTTCTTAAACCAAAAAAGACTCACGGTTCAAAACCGATCAACGACGGTCGTTCAAAACTCCACTACACCACGGCGGCGGCGGCGGCGTGTAGGGGCAAGAAGGCGACGGCCGAGAGTGAGCTTGTGGAGGCTATTACGTTTTTGAAGATTGATTAATTCTTAATTAACCTTGTTCTCAAATTATAATATATGTTAGGTTTAATTAAAGGCTTTCTCAAAGCCTCATTGGCCCATACCCAATCTATTAATTAAATCCATACATCTAACACTTATAATTAAGACTCTTCTTAATTAATTAATTCATCCAATGAATTATATCTCCCTTTATCGATTTAATCTTCTGTGTGACCCGATAGGATCTTGCAATGTTGGCAGCGACATAAAATCTAATTTTATGTCACAAGCAATGAGCGGTATCTAGCAACACATCAAGGCTACCCAAATTACAAGAATGTCATTGACTCGACATAACCTACGGACTATGATAATATTAACCATGTAACTTAATCTCTTTGTCCATTGTGTTTAGATTGAACACGAGTCATGGAATAGTCATACTCATATATTCAATCTTTTATTTCTTGATCCCCAAGTAGAACTAGAATAAACGAATAAGCTCGACATCACATATCGACTCATTCGAGCACGGCCATGCATTTTAGTTTTACTTGATCAAGGGCCCAAACACTTCTCCTGTTATATAGGTGGGACAAATCCTTTCTTGATCACTCAACATCCTTCTACATAATTCGTGGTGTATCCAATGATTGTCTTTATAGTTTACCCTGTTACAGGTAACATTTGACAATATCAAGATACATGACTCCTTATGTTGGGATCTCTTGTGATCTCAAGTAGTAAGGATTACATACATTATTATCACTATGAGAATTGCTTATGACGTTCATATAACTATCCATGTAGCATTCTCATGGTTGGTCTGTCCAGTACATCGTTCTCTAACATGTACTCATGTGTTGATTTGATTTCTCATATCTATGAACAATTCATCAATCAAAACATACTAGTCTCAATGTATTATCATTATCCTTATTCATGATAATACTTGACTAGGGACAATCTTTAAGAACAATACAATATTATTCTAAGGACATTAACTTATATATTAATTCATATTACACAGATAATCGAATAATATATATAATAATGAATTGCCATTAACAAAATCATAATACAGTGTATGTCATAAACAATCATCTAATGAGTTGTCTTAGGGCATATCCCAACACATGAAACTTGAGATTGAGTAAAAATAATGTCTTGTTCAACTTTTGTATTTGTTGGAACCGAAGAGGGGGTGAATGAGGTTCGTTGGCTACTTTAGCAATTTAAAATGATTTTGCAAAAAGTCGAGTTTGTGCTACGGAAGACTTGATGTCAATCGAACAATGAACAATAAGCAATAATAAAGTAAATGCGTAATGTAAATAAAGCAATAAAGAACACAAGTATTTGTTATAGAAGTTCGGCGATGAATCGCCTACGTTTCCTCTTCCCGGTTAGAAAACGTCCAACCGAGGTTCTACTAGAACAACTTTGATCTTGGCCTTGAGGCCTCCAAGGTAGCCACAAACAAACTCTTCCCGAGTCACACACTATAGGAGTTTGGGGAAAATTGGCTAAGGTTAAGTTTATAAATATGTGCTGAGTTCTTGGAAGAATTCGGGTAAAGGAAAGTGTAAACCCCCGTGTAACTGTCATCAATAAAAAGATATAATAACATTCAGGAGGTCGGTTCGATCGTTGGGATGTAGAAGGGATCAAGATTTCATAATCAGAAGGTGCTTGGCTGAGTTTACGAATATGAGCCTCATCTGAATCATCCAGAACGGGAACATACAGTTCACACCAAGGATAATTGTCAGTGGGGGAACCTGGCTCAGGTTCTGGGCTAGTCTTGGCTATCAGGAGTTGGTTCCCAGTCGAGGCCCCAGTTTTGGTAGCACTTATCATGTACGCCCAAATTAAACCTCTTAGATAATAACAATAATGAATGTAGTAGTGTGAATAAGGATCGATCCCACGAGAAATGATGTATTCTTGTATTAATTTATGTAAACAAGTAGTAAAATGGGGGGATTTGGAATTGATTAAAATACTACTAAGAAAATCTATGAATTAAACTAGTGAGCAAGATTAAACTAAGATGATTAAATTATGAGAAAAAGATTGGTTTTCAATCGACGCTATCTTGGAATTTTGGATTCAATCATCGATTATCATAAAAGATTTAATATTTAGTTGAATATTTATAATTGGAGATTCAACTCCTATCTTACCTTATGCCTAATTAAAATAGATCAAGCGTTCTCAGTTAACCCGTATCGTTAAATCAATCAAAACAACAGCAGTTAAGTTTAATATTAACAATAGTTTTCTAAACTAGTAAGAATGATAAAACCTAGACAACATAATCCAAGCGTCTATGTTTAATCTAGTCAAGCTTTTTTCCCTAAGATTTTAACAGCATGCGATCATTAATCTTAGTTGCTTCAAAGACTAAGCGTTAGATTGTATGTAAAAATCATTATATGGCCAATCTTATAACCAAAACACAACAATCATGGCAATAAATCATAGAAAAACTCTTGATACTCAATAAAAATCAATAAAAGAACACCAATCTCATGACAAACATCAATTCCAAGGTTTTGTCTTCCTTCAACCAAGAATCAAAATTATTTAGCCACTCATGACTAAATTAAAAACAACAAAATCTAATATAAAAACATAAATAAAAGCAAGGAAAAAATAACTAATCCAAAATCCAGCTTCAAAAATTGAGAGAAAATTTCTAAAACTATTCTATAGGCTAAACTATGAAGAATAATGAATAGTCCCATGATTTAAGGTCCCAATCTCATATATATAGGGTAGGAGAATGATAGGATATGTAAAAATCTTCCAATGATGGTAGACCTCACAATCGATCGCCCGCTTATTTTTTCATTTTCTCCGACCCGCCGATCGATGCCAATCTTAGCCAATCGAACGCTTCAACGTGAATTTTGTTGCTTGAAAAGTTCTGTCTCGGTCGATCGTGCATTCTTGGAGATCGATCACGCTTCTTTTCACTTTTTTTGGTCTACTTTGATCGCATTTCAATTCCAATGCATTTTTTTATCTTTATTCGCCTTTAATAGCTCGATTTCTTCGATTTCACCTACGACCACACAAATATACAATTAGGTAGCATGCATCAAATTAACCATTAAAATATACCCAATCTTAGACAATTAACCACACTAAATGTGTCTATTTCTAGCCACATCAAAGTCCTACATACTTAGTCTTTACTCGACCTCAAGTAAATCAGAACAAAACTAAAATCTTATTGTTGGATCATAGCATCATAACAAACTAACTTGTCCTCACTTTAATGCCTCAAAATTTAAACATGCATAATAATGGAAGGTTGTGAAAACAATGGAACAAGTTCAACCATAGGCATTTCATACCCAACAAAGCAATGAACGTGTGTGTGGTCATAAACAAGTGTCATGCACATATTATAGATCCAATTAATATAAATCCAGAATAGCTCAAGTTGTACCATCACAAGTATAAGCTCACTTGCACACTCTTCTCCACTAATTTAGCCACTTGCAAACACAAATCAAATAGGTCTTAATTAGCTTGTAGTTTGGCCTAGGTATTGGCTTATGAAAGAAATGGTAAGATGCATCAAACAAGAGAGTATAATGATATGCACAATTAAAAACTTATCTTCTTGCATGATTTTCCAACCTTGTTCATTTTTGCAAGTTTCATTTCAATTTGTTTTCTCTTTTGTACATTGGCTCCCCCTGGAGTCATATTTTTAGCAATTTCTCAAGACATCCCCTTTTCTTTCATGCATCTTATTCTTTTGATAATAAATCTCTCGAACATATGATCATTGAAAATACAAGTGCATGTGAATTAAACACATCATACTCCCTTCAAATGTATGAATTAAATTCATATTTAGGCCCATTAGTGAAGATGATAAGCTAGTCAAAGAATGTTGAATGTGGGTCTTTTGTATGCTTAACCATTCTTTTACATTAATGCTCAAAAATGGTACTAGTATTGATTTTGTTTACGTGGTAGGCTTAAAAGGCTCAGACACATTTTTTCTCACCTATATCACTTTGATGTTCGCAAGTAATCTAGACATACGCCTCAAAGGACATGTAGTTAAGTTCTAGCATGTATCAGAGACTTCCTAAGACTATCACAAAATTCACATAATCTTAACTAAGCTATGCACACTTCACAAGTCATGACAATTCGTGCTCAAAATATTCAACTACTATGTCAAAGCATAATTTGCATTAGGGTTCAAAGTGTTCCAAGGTTAGAAATTCACCTATTTTCAAAAGTATGCATGTTGTCAACTAGGTTTCATCATGGGTTAGTGATTCAAAAGTCTAAGTTCATCATTCACAATGAGCTCTAAACTTTTTAATTTTTTTGTATTTTTATAATAAGAAAACAATAAACATACTGCTAATCCCTCCCCCATATTTAAATCTTACATTGTCCCTAAGTAAGTCAAACTTGAAAGGAAAGAGTAAAGTTAATTTATTAAAGCAAAAAAGAAAAAAGAAAAAGGAAAATTAACCCCCCTTGGGTTACCTCACAAGCAGCGCCTCTGTTTATCATCGGTGGCTCGACGCCAGTTTATGATCATGGTGGGTCATACAATGTCGCTCTATCCTTCTTTCCATCTCAGTATCTTCGTGACACCTGTAAACTTAGGCTTCTCGCCTTGCACTTCTTGGAGAGGTCATCATCAGTCCTTGTTCCTCCTCCTTCAACCGGTTATTGATGTGGTCGATCAGGAGGGTGTTTCATTTCAGCAGTAGGATCCTGTAAATTAGAAGAGAGACAGTAAGCAGTATCATGAGTAGATAAAGCAGCAAGAGTATGAAATGTATCAACAAGACTTGGATCCATACCTATTTTGTCCACAAGGCGTTCAATAGCCACTAGAATGTTCATGAGCTTTAATGGTTTCATAGATATTGAATCTTGCAATCTCATCATTAAACTCCATTGTTAACATGACACTATTTACATCTATGATTGACTTTGACATTTTCAAGAGTGGTTTTCCTAATAAGATTGAGCTAGATTGGGCACCATTTTCCATGTCTATGACATAAAAATCAGCGAGGAAAACCAATTCATTAACATGCACAAGTACATCCTCTACTATCCCCCTAGGACAGACTGTGGACCTATCAGCTAGTTGATCATAGCAGAATTTTGTTTTAAAGGTCCAAGTTTCAATTGCGTGTAGATTGAGTAAGTCATGACATTAATAGAAGCTCCTAAGTCTAGCATTGCGCTATCAATCCTTGTATTTCAAATCACACAGGGGATGTAAAACATACCAGAGTCCTTATATTTTGTGGGAATGTTGCTTTGAATGACCGCAGAAACATTATCACCTGACACCCCTTAAGTTTTTGACTTCTTTCCGCTCTCCACACTTCCTTCAAAAATTTAGCATAGTACTTTCTTAATAGCATCATGTAATGGTGTTTACGTTGAAACGTCTCATAAAGCCTCTTGCTGCCTTTATCCTTCCAATTCTCCTTTAATGCAAGGGAAAATAGTTCAATTTTTATCTTCAGAAAGTGGAGGAAACTTACCTCGTGGTTCTTCATCTTGCATGCGCTCCTCGCTGTGCACCTTGGTGTCTTTCTCTGCATTCACATCATCTTGTCTGGGTGGCGTCAATACCACCTCCTCTATAGTCTCTGCTTCACCACTCTTCAATGTGATAACACTCACGTTTTCTCTTGGGTTTATCACTGGCTGTAAGGCAATTTATGTGATCCTTGAGCCTTCAAATGATTGAGTTCGGTGGTAAGTTGTCCCGTTTGAGTATTTAGGCTTTGAATGGCCTCCATCGTCTCCTATTGAAATTGCAGATTTCTTCTAGACATAACTTTAATTACATTCTCTAACCTATCGTCATGGGTAGAAATTGGAAGTTGTTGAGCTCTCTGAAATTGTGGTCTATATGGTGGAGGGTAGTGTATCAGTTGATTCCCGTATCTCTAGTTCGGATGGTCCCTCTAACCTTGGTTGTAGTTGCTTGATGGTTGGTCATAGTTTCTTTGTGGTTGGCCCAAAAATCCACCCGCTGCATTTTACGTGCTAATTGGGTGTCTCTTGAAGTGAGGGACATGCATCAGTAGGATGGCTCATGGCTAGACAAATTCCACATGGATTCGCCTTTCATTATATTGCCACCTGCAAGATGACGCACAAGAGAGGTTAAGTCAATCAGTTGTTGTTCAAGGTTAGATACGTTTACCTCATTTTTCTTCCTTGACATCTGTCCATGTCGAGCAGGTCCAATTGTTTTGAGTTGGCAGCCATGTTTTTTATCAAGTTCCTTGCCTCCTCCGATGTCCTGTCACTAAAAGCTCCTCCACTTGCCGCATCCACTAGATTCCTGTCAGTAGAAAGCAAAACTTCATCAAAATATTGAATTGAGAGGTGTTCACTTATCTGGTGTATGGGCAGCTTGCACACAACTTCTTGAAACGCTCCCAGTACTCCTGCATTGACTCATATTGGTATTGCTTTACACCATAGATTTCCTTCCTTATGTTTGTCGCCCTCGAAGCAGGAAAGCACTTCTCAAGGAAGACTCTTTGCAAATCAGTCCATGTGGTGATAGATCCAGAGGGTAGGTAGAAGAGTCAATCCGTAGCAGCATCCTTCAGGGAGAATGGAAAAGATCGCAGTTTAATTTGCTCCTCTGTTACGCCAATCGGCTTCATGGTAGTGCACACTACGTGAAATTCCATCAAATACTTGTGGGGGTTCTCACCTGTAAGACCATGAAAAGAAAACAATAAGTGAATTTAACCAGAATTAAGCTCGAAATTACATTAGTTGCAAGAGCAGGGAAAGTTTTGCACAGGGGTTGTTGATCCAAGGTTGGATTCGCAAGCTATCTCAGACTTTTATTTGCTGCCATCGTTTTTCTCTCTTCGTCCTCATTAACTCTTCTAACTTCCCGTCTCCTCCTATGTAGTGTCCTCTCAATTTCAGGGTCGTATTGAAAGTTGTCTTCATGATCAGACGATTCACATGTACTCATTAACAACCAAAGTAGCAGTGAGGATAATAGAAAAAAAAGTAACATAAAAATAAACAATGCCCTCCCCGACAACGACGTCAAAATTTGGTAGCGCTTATCGTGTATGTCCAAATTAACCCCCTCAGTTAATAACAAAAATGAATGTAGTACTGTGTGTAAGGATCGATCCCACGAGTAAAGATGTATTCTTGTGTGAATTTATGCAAACACATAGTAAAAAGAGGGGATTTGGAATTGATTAAAATACTACTAAGAAAAATCTATGAATTAAACTACTGAGCAAGATTAAACTAAGATGATTAAATTATGAGAAAAACGATTATTGGTTTTCAGTCGATGCTACCTTGGAATTATGGATTCAATCATCGATTATCATAAAAGATTTAATTTTTAATTGAATATTTATGATTGGAGATTTAACTTCTATCTTATATTATGCCTACTTAAAATAGTCCAAGCGTTCTAAGTTAACACATATCGTTAAATCAATCAAAACAACAGCAGTCAAGATTAATATTAACAATAGTTTTCAAATAGTAAAAATGATAAAACTTCGACATCAAAATCCAAGCGTGTATGCTTAATCTAGTCAAGCGTTTTTTCCTAAGAATTTAACAACACCAACAACTGCAATCATTAATCTTAGTTGCTTCAAAGGCTAAGCATCAGATTGTATGTGAAAATCATTAGATGGACAATCTTATAACCAAAACACAACAATCATGGCAATAAATCATAGAAAAACACTTGATACTCAATAAAAATCAATAAAAGAGCATCAATCTCATGAAAAACATCAATTCCAAGTTTTTCTCGTCCTTCAACCAAGAATCAAAATTGTTTAGCCACTCATCACTAAATTATAAACAACAAAATCTAATATAAAAAATATAAAATAAAAGCAAAGAAGAAAGAACTCATCCAATCGCCACTCGTCGAGATTGTCAATCCCGCCTCCGTGTTGTTCTTCATAGCCGTCTTCAACAATTGAGATGAAAATTCTAAAAACTATTCTAAAGTCTAAACTATGAATAATAAATAATCCTCTGATTTGAGGTCCCAATCTCGTTTATATAGGGTAGGAGAATGATAGGATAGATAAAAATCTTCCAAGGATGGTAAAAATCGAGTTTTCATATTTTTGAGGACTTCTGCGGCGCGATCGATCACCCTGCTTATTTGTTTTCATTTTTTTCGACCCGCCAATCAATCCTCAATCTTCGCCGATTGATCGCTCCAACGTGAATTTTTGAAAAGTTCTGCCTCGCTCGATCGATCGTGCCTTCTTGGAGATTGATCGCGCTTCTTTTTTCACTTTTTATGCATTTTCTTGGTCTACTTTGATCCCTTTTAAACTCCAATTCATTTCTTGATCTTTTTTCGCCTTTAGTAGTCGATTTCTTCAATTTCACCTACATTAATACAAATATACGATTAGGTAGCATATGCATCAAATTAACCATTAAAATATACACAATTGTAGACAATTAAACACACTAGATGTACCTATTTCTAGCCACATCAAGTTTCCTAAGAATCCCCGGGTCGGGCATCTTCCTCAGGCATCACAACCCCCTCAGGATAGAAAGAACCATACTGATCTACCCTCCAAAGTATCTCGTCAATCAATAGTGAAGGAAATACTTTATCCGGGGAAAAAGACACCGGCAATAAAATAGCTAAGAATAACATACCTATGATGTTTTCAGAAAGAGAATGACAGAGATTGATATAACGCAAAAGGTCAGAGCTGGCCTGTTTGGTTTTCCTGTACATTAGTCCTTGTACGACCAAGCGTCCAGTTTTTTGCGGACCTCTTCGGCCGACCCCTTTCCACGTCCGGACAGAAACGTTGATGGATTGATTCGATCGTATCTCCTAAATTAGGCAAGTGCGAGATCCAATGAGTAACTTCCGGGATTTGATTGAGCCTTATCAAAGATCCAGAAGATCTTATCATATCTTGGGAAGATTGTATAAACATGGAAGAAGTCATTGCTACATGTTAACTCTTCATCTATAAATATGAGGTTTGATCGTCACTTATGTCATTCGTAATGCTCTTGCTTACTTCACAACATATATCTCTCTTATTCTCTCGTCTAATTTGACCGTCGAAGGGGACACCTTGAAAATCTTCCAACCCCTTCTCATGGTTGCTTCGTGCTTTCAGGTCATCTCAGAAGCTACTCGTTGCCGTCATCGTCGTTATTTTGAGTACTGGAGAAGAAAGGAGAGGTGAACCCCCTTCTCGATTGATTTCAGCAGGTTATCGCATTTTCTGGTGATATCAGTTTTAGTTGAAGGAATTAATTGATTTAATTTTTAAGTTTGGAGGAATTCCGAACTTTTAAGAAAAATGGGTCGACTTTGTCAATCCATAGCCTTAGATAACAAAATATTTGAAGTTTCCACATTGAGATACAAAACATGAGCGGTGAGAAAGTACATATTTTGATTCTTTGCTCATCGGTCATTGAGTATTTTGATTTCTTTGAAGTAAGTAACTATTCACATATTGAATTGATAAGAATGAGTCGGTTTTTAAATATTGTTAGTTCAATCAACTTCTTGAAAATTCTTGTTTAGGTTGATTGCTACTTAACTAAATTGCTGTTAGCCAAACATCCTACTTAAGTTAATAAATATTATGTAAAGTAGGGATGAAGGATGAGCTAGTTAATTATCCAAAGTGTGAGGTAAGAAAATACTATGCTATTGAAGGATGCTAAATTGAGTATTTGCTGGATTGCACGAAAACACCTGACACTTTGTACGGAATAATTATGATTATTTGAAAATTTAGTTTTGGACTATATAGTACTAGGGGTGTAAATAGGGGTGCTTAACGGATCGGTCCGATCCGATCCGAAACCGGCCAGTTCCGGATTCGATAATCTCGGAACCAGTCTGCTCCGTTAAGGAACCGGATTGGATCCGGTTCCGGTCCAACCGGTTCCGGGTTGGACCGGTTCCAACCCGGAACCGGATTTTTCTTTTTCTTTTTCTTTTTTTTTTTAAAAAAGTAAAAAGCGAAGGGATTTATCTGAATTTTTTTTTTAAAAAAAACGGATCCGGATCAATCCGGAACCAGATCCGTTTGGTCCGGAACCGGTAAGATACCGGATCCGGAATGGTAGAATCGATCCGGTCCGGTATCAAACCGGTTCCAGACCGGTTAGTCCAGTTCCGGACCGGACTATCCGGTCCGGTTTTGGGCCGGGTCCGGATTGACCCGGCCCGTTAAACACCCCTAGGTGTAAACGAACCGAATCGAGCTGAATATGCATAAAATGTTAAGGTTCGAATTCGGCTCGAAATAGTTATATTCGAGTTCGAGTTCGATTCGAAGTTCGAATAGTTTCAAAAATTTGGCTCGAGTTCAGCTCGAATGAAAGTTCGAGTTCGAATTCGGCTCGAAAATGTTCGAACATGTTCGCGAGCTATTCGAATTATTGCTCGAAAATAAATACCCGAAAGGTTCGAAATATATTTATTTAATATATAATTACAGTATATTAATAAAATATGAAGGTTCGCGAGCGGCTCGCAAACTATCGAACATAGTAATTTGGGCTCGAGTTCGGCTCGAAAAAAGTTCGAACATGTTCGAGTTCGGCTCGAATTCGATAATTTCAAATTCTAATCAAATATTTATCGAGCCGGCTCAAAAAGTTCATGAACATGTTCGATTCGTTTACACCCCTATATAGTACCTTATGCAGAGTGGTGCTTCATAGATTCTCTATGTTGATTTAAAATATGTTTCATTGTTCTGTCAGAGGAAGTTCTAACGAATTGAATTGTGAAATTTTGAGTAAATATCATTTTTGGGGAATTTTATTTCAAATAAAGTTATGGACAATTTAAATGAATTTGATTAATTATTAGTTAATGTTGATTATGGGAAAATGTTGAAATTTTGATGTGATTGTCAAATTGGAGTAGTTGGGGACAGGTGGACAACTGAGTAATAAAATTCTTTTTATTCCACCATTCATGTACGTTATGTATTAATTAAAGCAGTAAAACATCATTGAATAAACATATTGATTGAATATCATTAAATGATTGAATATCATTAAATGAAAATATTTGAAAATATTTGATAAATTAATGAGTTGAGATAGAATGAGAATGTGGATATTGTTGTATATTTTATATCTGGATTGATGATTGGATAGATGTTATTGATGTGGTTGATGCGGACTGATGAGTATATGATGTGGGCCAGTGGATGGCATATCTGGTCATGATATCATGTATATAGTTGATATGGACTGACGAGTTCTTGATGTAGACCAGTTGATGACATATCTAGTTTGATGATGGTGAATGCATTGCGATGCATTTCACATATAGATGATGAGATGATATGATGTGATATTGAACATCGCTTTTATATTATATCATTGGTCTTGTTTGACAGGATTACTTCCGAGGTAAATGAACAATGTATTATTATTTGTTAAACTGTTGAGCTATTTTGATGAGATGTTTACGATCTGTATAAGTTTTGTTGGTCTTTTGATAAGGACGTACTTAGCGTTAGCTCACCATTTTATGGGTTTTTTTTTTCAGGCGACATGGCAGGTACTAATGAACGGGGTTTGAGTTAGACTGACGACGGGATACAAGGTAAAGCCCACTAGTTTCTAGTGTTTTACCTTGAAGAACATGATTTGATGTCTAATATGTTTAAGAGATTATAAAATACATGTATACGTATATGTGTTATGATTGGAAGTATTTACTTTGGCGATAGGAGCCTATCATATTTTTATTAGGCTTGTGAGGTTGAATTGTGATTGATGTCATATGACATATTGATTTCCTCGGGTAAAATCCCCCCAAGAATCGAACAAGTCTTATACTGAGCAGGAGGACACCGAGCAGGCCAGCACCGAGCAGGGTTTCACCGAACAGAAAGACACCGAACAAAACAGCTGCTAAACCATCCTCGGTTTTCTGGTCAAAGACTAGCGGAAGACCCGGAGATAACCAACAAATCAACCGGCGTGAATAAACGTGCAGTAATGGGGCGCGGATTTCTCGGACACGTTTGGCTCCAGTTAAGCCACGATCAGAGGACATCGTGTTCCGGATCTCCCGTGAGTCATTCACTGGGAACAACCCTATAAATACCCGCATATGGTCTCATAGTAAAAGGTTGAATTTTTCTAGGCAGAAAGACTCCGAAGAGAGCAAATTTATTTTTGTTCGGTCATTTTTATTATTTTTTAGGATATTCTTATAAGTCATTGGGCGATTGTCACTTGTGTCAGGAGAGTCTTGTAAATCATCAACGTTTATAGTGGAGTTTTATACTGGACTAGATCCCATGGTTTTTCTCTCAATTTGAGGGTTTTCCACGTAAAAAATCTTGGTGTGTTTATCGTTATTTTTCATTAACACTTTATTCTACCTTATACCTAAAAATATCGAATCACATCATTGGCGCCGTCTGTGGGAACAAAAGAGTAAAGACGTTGAACCAAGTATATTTCATTAAGAATCCAGGGCAAAATGGTTAGAAGCAAGGGACGAGGGCCAATGTCGGGAAGGGATAAACCAACTCCCCCCCCCCCCCCCCCCGCGTTCATGCCCAGAACCAGAAGGAGCAGGGGAGGCTGGATCATCTCAGAATGTTTCACGGGTATTACCTACCGGAGGAATACCCATGGAACATTTAACGAAGATGATTGCTAAAACTGTCGGAGAGGTTATGAAGCAGTTTATGACCCCCCCCCTTGTCAGGAAGAAACTAAGGAAGAAGAGGAAGACTCGGCCTCTGTAAAGAAGTCGGAGGAGGAGGTTAGAGAATCGAAAGATCTTCCTAATCATTCAAATGATGAAATAGACAGGACTTTGCACCACCAAATGGATGATTTAAAGGAGGAGTTACAAAAAATGCGCAATAAAATGGAAGGGCGTATTTACTCGGCAAGGAGGAGCACCCCATTCGCTCCTCAAGTCATTGATGATCCTCTGCCTCTTAATTTTAGAACTTTAAATGTGGGGAATTATGATGGCAGCACGGATCCAGGGGAATATTTGTCTCGATTTGAGAATGCTTCACTCCTTTATCAGCTGACAGATGGGGTGAAATGTAGAGTGTTCTTGACTACCCTAGCTGGCGCTGCTCAATCATGGTTCAATCAATTACCATCAGGAATAGTAGATTCCTTTCCTAAATTCAGCTCACTGTTCCTCCATCAATTCGCGAGCAGTAGGAGTTGCAAGAGAACAGCCTTAAGTCTGTTCGGTCTCAGGCAGATGGAGAAAGAGTCCCTGCGGGATTTTTTGAAAAGATTCAATCAAGCATGCCTTGATGTTCCACATGTGACGTCCGAAATACTAGCCAGCGCTTTCACCCAAGGGTTGAGGGAGGAGGACCTGTTCAGATCGTTGGCCAAGAAGCCACCGTCGGATTATGACAAATTGCTGGGACGTGCCTCTAAATACATTAATTTAGAGGAAGCGCAGAGGATGAAACAGAAGAAAGAAATTAAAAATGGTGGTTAAGTCAGTAGGTGTGATACACGGGGATTAATTGTGTTAATCTCGGTGTGGTAATAATCCTTAATGGATTTTATTTGTGGCAATTAGGAATTAATTGCGGTTTTGGGTCTCCCGAGGTTGTTAAATTGGGCATTTGGGGATCGTTGGATCCAAAGGTTGAGATTGTGTTCTCATTTTGGTGAAAAAAACCTATGAGTTGGGTTTTTGGTGGGACTTAGGTTTTTGGTGGGACTTGGAGTCCGGGGTGCTTTATGTTGGGGCTGGTAGAGGGATTTGATGTTGGAGAGAGAGTTTTTGAAAACAGATGATTTTTAATGAATCATGATGTATTTGTGGAGGTACTGGTGTTTTGGAGCATTTTGCTATATATACCAGATGGACTCGAGATTCCGTCATTCGGAATCCATTTCCTCTCCTCTCTCCCCTCTCATGCGATAACCCATCCCCAAACCCTTTTCCTCTTCTCCCTTAATGGGGAAATCGATGGTAGCTTGGCTCGGGAGCCGGTTTTCTCGAAGATAATCAGGTATTAGTCTTCCCCTCATCATTGTCTTCGATTTGGTAGTAGTATTGTTGATTTTAGTTGGGTATTAATGTTAGATTTAGGTTTGTGAATTTTTGGGTAAAATCTTAAAGTTTGTTGTTGGAGTTTTCATTGAGTTTTAAGGGTGTATTTGAGGTGTTGAAGGTGTATGGGGTGTTGGTTTTGAGTTTGGGTGTGAAAAACACCATTGAAGCTCAAAATTTTTGGAAACCCGCAGGTCGCGATCGATCGCGGCTTGGCGCCGATCGATCGCGACATGTTACTGATTTTGGAAGATGGTGAATAGTAGCAGCGATCGATCGCGAAGAGGGATCGATCGCGGGGGACTCGGCGATTGATTGCAAGATTTGGCGATCGATCGCGGCGTGTTTATCTCGGGCAGTAGACTTGCGCGATCGATCGTGCCTGATGGGCGATCGATCGCGGCCCTGTTCCCTTTGATTTTTTTTGGAATTTTGAAAAATGTCGGGATTTTGAAATCGAGGTTTAAAGGGGCCATTTCCGGGGCAATGTCTACATTCCAATGGGAATGCTATACTTTTAAAATGGATGGGTTGGAGCCAAAGTTTAATAAATTGGGATTCTCGATTGAGTCTTTGGCTATCTATTAAACCTATAAAAGGGAATATTTTGGGTATTATGCATGCTTAGCTGGGGGACTTTTATTTTGGTAATCGTCATAGATTGACTATATGTGATGTCCAGATTATTATTAATCATTTGTTGGACTAAATATGATTTGAATTTTATTGATAATTAATTTTAGAATTAATTAGAAGTGGAATTGACCAAGTGAAGGTCAACTGGCAAATTAATCGGATCCTAAAATATTTTGAGATTGTAAAATATACTCCGATAATATTTTAGAGATAAATTAATTAAAATGAAGAATTTAAGTTTTGGGTTTTGGGGTGTGTATAAATCCCAATCGTTGTCTCTAAATAATAATATATCAGTGCACCGGTGACACTTCGATGTACAAAACCGGGTTAGGATTCAAAAAAATAAATATGTTATGTGGGGCATTTTCGGACACACACAGAAACATGTAAATACACGCACAGAATCCCGAAACCCTTCTTTCCTTCGCTGCTGCTCGACCCTTCGCCGCTAAACGCGCGCGCCCGCCGCCGTCCGAGCTCCTTCCGGCGCGTCCGAACCGCCGCCGCCTTCGTCTCTCCCAGGCGCTTCTTTCCATACCAAGAACGCAAAGTTTCGTCGAGGATTGCGTCCGGATCTTGCAAGGAAGCGCCGCGGTGAAAATCGCGATTTCGTCCGATTTTGGAGCGATTTTCTTCCGATTGTTTTGTGGGTAATCCTCGTCGTCCCTTAGTCGTTATTCCCCTGAAATCCCACGAATTTTTGATGAGCTTTGGTTCGATTTTGCTGGCATTTTTGGAAGGGTTGTTCGAATGTGTGCTAGTGTGTGCAGCAGTGTGTGTGCGTGTGTGTGTTTCTGCGTGTGTGTGTGTCCAGCATGTGTTTGTGGATGAAGATGGTGTGTATGTATGTATTCCAACATGTATTGGTATAGGTACAAGACTTCTATATATTTTGTGCCTTGTGGTTGGATGATGTTTTGTTATTGTAGTAGACAAACTTGGTTTGGTGTGGTGGGTTAAGGCGATAATGTGGCGATAAATTGAGTATGAACAATTGGGAATTGGATAGCATGAAAATGTTATTAATTGTAGGGATTTAATCATAACTCACATTATTAAACAAAAAATTGTTGAAAATGAATTGGTGATTAAATGTCGTGATTTAGTGTCATTGTTGTTAAAAGATGAAGATTAAAATCATGCATGGAATGTGTTTGTTAATAGGCTTAAATAAGATTCAAGTGTGGGTCTAAGTTTTGTTAGTGAGGTGAAAATGACTAACTTTATGGCTTGTAGCCATTGTGATATTTGGTAGATGTTGGGCTATGGTATGGGATGTGTTCAATTGGAAGCATGTGTAGTGTGAAAATGAATGGGTTAGATGCATGTTAGTACGTGTTGACATGGAATAGAGTTATGGTGATATTTATGCTCAAGTGGATAGCATAGCATGTGTTATTGATTTATGTCACCTTGTTGAGTCACTAATCTTATAGTGAGTTCTAAATCAAGAATTTGGAATCCAATGCATCTTTAAATTGTTAAAGTTGAATTTAATCAATAAATGACTTTATGTTGGGTTTAAGGGAATTAGATTTAAAAGGGTAGAATCTTGTATCTACATGGATCCCTTTTTTCGTGTCTTGGGTTGAATCACCTCGGTGTGAGTTTGAATGTTTAGAACATGTTAATTGGCTTAATTGGATTGTTTTAGTTAGACACCTGTTGGATGTTATTATGCATACACCCTTGCACTTCCTTTCCCTCTATTGAACTGTGTGTCTAGTGAACTGCTATGTGAGTTGGGCGTGATCTTGCACGTATGGGTGTGTGTATCCCGCATCATGTGTGTGATGTAGCGGATGGTGGGGGATGATGAGGTTTTGCATTACCAATGTAATACCATGATTCATGTGAGGATGTGTGCATCCAAAGTGTTGATTATGATTTGATTCATAATATTGAGTTATTGATTTGTGATATAGAAATGAAAGTAAGAACTATTTGATGGATGTTCATTGCTCGGATTATGAGCTAATATTGAATTGATGTTCGATATAGACTCGACAGGAGACTTCGGACGTTGATGATAGCTTGTTCATGTTGTCTACTATAAGGTATGTGGTGACGTACGAGCAGGTATATCTAGTATCTATACATTCATGTATACATGCAATTTTGAATATGACGATTCAGGTAAGTGTTTGACTTTACTAATTGAGTTTCATATACGAGTTATGGGGGACACGTAGTGGTACGTGATCCAATTTTACTTGTTGAGTAGTGATGCCGTGGGCATGAGCGATATGAGAAAGTATCGAGAATGAGATGGTGGGATAACCAGGGTTACATTGGGATAACCAGGTTCACATTGATGTTGAACTATTTATGTTTGAGCATAAATAATATATTGTCATTGTATTGAATTCATAAGTGTTGTTGAGTATTATATTTTCAGTGACAATATTAAACTTGACATTATGAAGTGCGTGAGTTTGAAACAGGAACAGTGTATGGAAGCCATACAGATTCGGAATTGTACAGGGAGTATACTTTATGAGTTTTGAATAATCTAAATTGTTGCATTATGATTTCATATGTTGATTTGTGATTGAATATTGAGTGGGAGTGTGCTCACCTGTGTGGGGGCTGTTTCTGTTGAAACAGGTACAACAGGTACGATGCTGTTTTGGAGTACTAGGCTCGAACCTTGTTGGATGATGCTTCCAGAAGCATAGTATGTGATTGAGCCGATTTACAAGGTTGAGCGGTTGGTATTTATACTAATTATGCATCCGGATGTGTATCCGTTATTCGTTCCTCTTCTGTGAGCACTTGTATGTGTATATGGACTGTATAAGGGTGTTGAAACCCACTTTTGTTGTCTTATTAGTGTGGTGTCTTCCCTGGCCGGGAATTTACTTGTGTTTCTATATTCTGTTTAATATTGCGTTGTCCCTGGTCGGGAATTATATTATGTGATGAGTTTTTATTTCCGGATAGCTCAGTTTGTGGGGAGACTCTGCCCAAATTTTTATAAAAACCCACAATGCAAAAGTGGTATAATGGGGATGGTATTGGGTGAAACCCCTGAGTCTATTTGTTGGTAGAGATGAACAAATAATGTTGAGCATTTGTTTGTGTCTTGGAATTATGGGAAACAAGTAATGATTCGTTTTAAAGAATGAAAAGAAATTGAAAAATTTATACACATACGATGTCATAAATGAACTAATGACGAGTTTAAGTGTTGGGGCCTTACACTATATGTTTGGGGGTTATGAACGTGCTTGGGCACGTGGTTGCATGCTTATGTTTAATTGTGAGCCATTTATGTGTTAGCACATAATTCATCGGGTCGAGGGACTCAGGCAAGGTTGGACTCAAACTATGAGATTATGAGGTACGTATGACGTACGGGCATAGCCCTTTATTATAATTGCAATTGTTGAGTGCATGGTAGACTGTATTGCAATAAATGTATATGAGAATGCATGGTAGATGGTATTAGCAATAACCGAGTATTGAAATACATGGTTAATGGTAATTGCTACAATTGGATACGTATATGCATTGGGAATTACATGGTGCCACTTTTGAGCGAGCAATGATTGGATGTTGTCGCCTTTGAGCGAACATTGGATATGACGCCACTGATGTTGAGCATGCGTGATAATGAAATGCCGCTATTGTAGAGCGAGCTATGAGATAGAACTACGGAACCATAATTGGGATTTATGGGAAATTTGTAATCATTGTTTAATGATTTGATATTATTTATTATGATATCGGTATAGGGCCAATGGATTTGTTAATCAATGTAATGATTAACTGGTATTTGAGAATTTAATGGTTTCAGTGTTTTGAGAACAGGGACAGTACAGGAAACCCCGAATGAGGATGACACCATCCAGGGAGTATATTTTGTATTTCATAGCATTTACATTTTTGTAAATTATGAATTGTATTATTGTGATTATGGGATTTGGGATATTGGTATGCTCACCTCGTGTGGGGGCTGTCTCTGTTGGGGCAGGTTATTAGGTACATCGATGGATTGGAGTTGAGCTCGAGCTGTGGATTGGAGATGCTTCCAGGATCGAGGTACCCATGACGGTATCGAGCATGCCACTTTATACATTAGATACACGCATACTTATTCGATGCTCGCATGTGAGCAGTATTATGTGTATATGGGATGTATAAAGAAGGCAAGGGCCTTTCTCTTTTCATTTATGTGTTGCATGCAATTAATTATGAATTGCCAAATGAACTGAGGACATGTTAGTGTATTAAATTGGTGCATGATATGTATGTGAACTTGGTTGGGGGAACTAGACATTATATGGAATAATGTGAAGAATTTTCATATGAGGCATGAATGGCTATGATGTTAAGTGATTTCTCCCCTACAATTATGATTGTATGCACTAATGGCATGGATTAATACACTAATAACGGGTAAGGGCACGGGGGTCCTTACATTAGTGGTATCAGAGCAGTGGTTAGCTCTTTGGGGCTGTTGAGGGCCTGGAACATGCTGATAGGAATGTGTAGCACATATTTATGCATGATAGTAGTTAGTGTTGTGTGACACCACTATTTTGCTTATGTGCATTTATGTTATGTGATCATAGTGGAACAATTATATGTCATGACATCTATGGAATCATAATATAATCTGTTGATTATGATTGTGAGTTGTGGCACAGGAACAACCAAAGGGAGCATTTTGAAATGCATTGGGATACAGGAAGTACTTTGTACTCATAGTTTATGCATTTACTCGTTATAATCATATTGTGGTGAATATGGATTATTATATGCTCATGGTTTGAGATTGCTCCTGTAGGGACACTATGACACGAAGGGCTAATACCAGGGTTGAAAGACACGAAATGGTAACCTGCGTTTTATATACATCATGGATTATGCGTTAATGTGCACAATGGAGTGATGATTTTAATGCTTTGCCGCCAAATGTTGAAGCGAGGGTGTTGCCGCATGTCGCATTTGAGCGAGGTGCATTAAAATACACTCATGGTGATGTATATTGGATATGGTATATGCATTATATTGCAGGTATAGAAGTATTGCTTGGTGAATATCCCATGAGTCGTTGTTATGGATGAGTGATGATTTTAAATGCTTGCCGCTATTTATTTGTGCCGCTAAATGTGAAGCGAGGGGTGGGAGTACCGCATGTCACATTGGAGCGAGGTTATCATATGATGCGAGGAAAGAATATTTGCCGCTACAATGTGAAGCGAGGAAAGAATATTTGCCGCTACAATGTGAAGCGAGGGGTGGGAGTACCGCATGTCCATTGAAGCGAGGTTATTCTATGCCGCTTATATGTGAAGCGATGGGTGGGAGTACCGCATGTCCATTGAAGCGAGGTGCATTAAAATACACTACCGTAACACGACTAGGGATCGGCTATTCTATGGGCGATGGTTCATGCCGCCGGGTATTCATAGCGATGGTTCATTTCGCTATTCTATTGGCGATGGTTCATGCCGCCGGGTATTCATAGCGATGGTTCATTCCGCTATTCTATTGGTGATGGCTCATGCCGCCGGGTATTCATAATGATGGTTCATTCCGCTATTCTATGGGCGATGGTTCATGCCGCCGGGTATTCATAGCGATGGTTCATTCCGTTATTCTATTGGCGATGGTTCATCCCGCCGGGTATTCATAGTGATGGTTCATTCCGCTATTCTATTGGCGATGGTTCATGCCGCCGGGTATTATATAGCGATGGTACATTCCGCTACATCTATTGGCGATGGTTTATACCGTCGGATATCTATAGCGATGTTTTATGCCGCCGACTCTATGGCGAGGAATCGTGCCGCTGATTCTATAGCGATGGGTTATGCCGCTATGTACGTGACGCTGGATTGCGCCACCTACGAGCGATGGGAACTGATTGCGTGTCACTGTTGGACGACGGAGACAGGTATGCCGCTATTTTGATAGCGATGAGGTATGGCATATTGCTGTTTATTTAAGCATTATTGTGGATGATATGTGATGATATGTATACCGTCATGTGTTTGACGATGAGGCTATGGATGTCGTGTTTCGACATGTACCGTCACGAGTTGACGAGGTTATATTGAGTGTCATATGTTGACAAGTACCGTCACTAGATGACGAAGGCATAGTGGATGTCTATGTAGACGCGTAGCGTCGTTTCGATGAACACTGTATTTATGTATATGTATTTAGTCCTGTGGTCGAGTGCCAATGGTGAGCACATGGTAGTGTCTGGGTCACTAGTTGACGAGACCTTTATGCCGAGCAGGTTTGCTTGAGGGATTATTGGATGCATTGCACCGGTGAGTGTATCGCATCATGCAATAGAGATAAATAACTGTCGAATAGTATTACCTTCGGGTATACTCGTTGTAATGGCTATGGTAATGTGTCTGGTAATATGAATAGTTATTGAGGAAAATACTGCTTATATTATGTGACATGTGGTAGACATGATCACACCACCCCTGAGGGTGTGGAAAATAAATCCTACGGAATTAGGATTGCTTTGTGGTTGAGCAAGGACACCGGGATGTCCTTTGTGCTTTGGTATTAGGGAAATATTGGGTGATGACCCACTATTCTATTGGATGTTACAGTATGGTATACCGGGATGGAACGTATGATACGTTGGTAGGCTTGGTATAAGCCTATGGAGGCAGCGTTTTGCTAGCCAGGTATTGTAGCAGTGTTATAGTGTGCTTGTTGTAGCCATTATACTGCACGTTGGGACCGGGTTTGGTGGATCGTGTGTTGATACGACGAAGACCTATGGTAGACTCTTGTAGTCTCTATGTGGTATATTGATTGAGGCAGGGAATGCCTCACGGGGACGTTTATATGTTTTGAGGGACTTGAACTGGGACAGCTCAATTTTGTTGGTTGTACCAACACGAGTGTCAACAGGTCGTCGTTAGCTCTAGTTGAGCATCTTTGCATGGGAAATGCAACGTGAGTCACAATTGGATTTGTGAGATATAGCTAGTGGAGTGACACTACTATATTGATTTTATCTCTTGGAGAGATTTGGATTGTGTTGTCATGGAGACAGCTGGTATTGATTAGAGGTTGATTGTGAATCAACCGGGAGGAAGCCCTTACTAGCGTTGGACTAAGTGTTGGCTTCGTACTTCAGTGGGACGTTCGAGGAAACATCTCCGGGATAATGCTCGATTGTGGAGTACTATGGCACTAGTACAGAGCATCGTTAGTTGAGTATACATGACGTATACGGGTTTCGATTGGTAATAGTGGCATTGATGCACTATTCTAACCAGTTGTGTATTTCTGAGTTCCGGAATATATTTTGGTATAAATATATCCAGGTTTTCTGAACAGTGGTTCGAGGTTGGAAGGTTATGGATTCATGACACTTTCCTTGCGAGGAGCGCGGTATTAATATACCTATCGATTGGGAATCTTTGGGAGATTCAATGAGTCGGTTTGTGTGGTGTTGATGTTGGAATCACACCATTGGTCGTTGGTCTGTCAATCATTATTCCCTGCGAGGTGAGAATAGTTGGGGATTGACAGTTGGTTTTGAGATCTTGGGTATGATTTGAGATACCCGAGTCTGTTGCATCTAGTATGCATGTGGTGTCGGTGCTTGGGCGTGTATGCCGGTGTGGGTATACGACTGCCAACTCTTGTTAATGCTCGTCGAGCATCGGACTAGTACTGTAGGGCCTTCCTACCTTAACATCATAGCAAGAAATAATTAGGGCTAAACATGCATCACAGACAGCTTAGGGCTCCGGTTATTACGTGAGTTATTAGAATTACAGGCCAAAATAAAACTTCAAGCAAATTAATTACATTCTCAAATGAATGGCGCTATAGAATTATACTACTCCTGGAGTAGAGACTATACCAAATCTTGGATCCTAATTCATAAGGCATCTCGAAGCTCACTTCTTCAACCTTGCCCATAGCCCTCCTAATCCAAATGTGTACCTACAGGAAAAACCCATCGTGAGCATGTACATCATTACTCAACATCATAGGGTAATGGCATATAAATAAATGCATGAAGTAAATGGGTAACGTATACTTCCTGGTTAATCGCATTAACCCTCGTTGGTTGTCCCTGTTTCATAGTCATGCATATAATCGTTAGTTCTCGGCGTAAACAATTAAAATCATACTTCACATATATGATCACATCAAACTATGTTAATTAGAAGTGGAACTGTCCCGGTTCTATTATGACAGCGGCACAATTGCCCCCCCCCCCCCCCCCCCCCCCCTCGCTCGACATAACACATCGTATGATACCCATCGCTACGCCTTGATAGCGGATGTATCTCTTTATTCAGCGGATGATACCCATCGCTACGCCTTGATAGCGGATGTACCCCATCGCTCAGCGGATGATACCCCTCGCTACACCTTGATAGCGGTTGTACCCCATCGCTCAGCTATGTGAGCGGCAAGACCTTCCTCGCTTGCCAATAATAACCACCGGACATTCAACCATTCTTAATGACATAGTTTCATATTCATCATAAACATCATAGCATCTTATAGACATCATCATCTTGTAAACATCATTATCATATAAGCATTATCATCTTATCGACATCATCGTCTCATCATAATCGTTATAGTAACGTCATATCATCTTCATTTATCATAACATCATCGTAAGTATCTCGTCATCTTTATTCATCATAAACATCATCATCATTTATCATAACATCATCGTAAGCGTCTCGTCATCTTTATTCATCATAGACATCATCATCATTTATCATAACATCATCGTAAGCATCTTCTCATCTTTATTCATCATAAAAAATCATCTTTATTTATCATAACATCATCTTAAACATCTTATCATCTTTATTCACTATAAAATCATCTTCATCGTGAACTTACTTATCATAACATCATCTTAAACATCTTATCATCTTTATTCATTATACACATCATCATAGCATCATAAATTATTATGCAATCATAGTATGATCATAATATAGGAGTATGGTTTACCGTCCGATGCCCGTACGTCTCTTACGTACCTTAATTCCAAAAGTGGAGAAATTGTAGAACTCTATCTCCTTGAAGTTGTGGGTACCTGGGATGGTTCAACACAACCATACAAATCGATATTAGAAGCTAAATATAGTCCAATATCCAAAAATCCCACAAAAATATCCAAAAACACAAATTTTGGTGTCTCGCGATCGATCGCCATATAGCCCCGATCGATCGCGAGACTACACTGCCTCGCCCAACAAAATTTTACAATTCGCGATCGATCGCCGAGTTTGCGCCGATCGATCGCGACCTCGCCGATCGATCGCGCCAAACTCGCGATCGATCGCTGAAGGCTACTGCCTTCTCCCCTGTAGCTCGCGATCGATCGGTGGAAGGTGCCGATCGATCGCCGAGTCCTGTATGTCCGATTTTCGGGTACTATTCATCATTCTCCTTCCCCAACTCAAACAAACTCAAATATTAAAACACCAACCATACCAAATCACTACAAATCTTCAATAAACATTCTCATATGACCATAAATCATACCCCAACCATAAACAACATATACCCAAAACAAACCCACATAAAGCATCAAAAACTAACACATTTCAACACCAAACATCATAAAACTTTTAGGAATGGTTCCATACCTCTTGTAGGCTCCAAATCCTAACAAAGATCACACAAACAAAGTTTTTGTGAAGCTTTCCTTCTCCTTCTTTGGTGGATCTCGAAAATGGGAAGGGTTTGGGGTTGGGAAGTGGTTTTGGGGATTTTTAAAAAGTGAATGGTAAAGTGGGTTAAAGTGATGGGTAAAGGATTAAAAAAGGGTTGTTTGATTTAATTAAAAATTGTACCCCAAACTTAACATGATGTATTAAATACTCCACTTGGTATTTTAAAAGCATTTTACAACATGCTACAAACTTCCCTTAAATTCATGCTTTCCTCATAATTGGTAATCAATATAATTAAATCATGCTAACACTTCATTACCCATCATATAAATTAATTACCAACATAAATAATCACATGACCATCATTAATGCTCAAATTGCATATAATTATTTTCGGGGCATCACATTACTCCCCTACTTATAAGATTTCGTCCTCGAAATCGCATGCACTTACCCAAAATGAAAGTAAACTTAAATCACATACCAGAGAATAGTTCCGGGTAGTGCTGTACCATATGCCGCTCTGTCTCCCACGTGGCCTCCTCGACACCCCGACGATCCCACTGAACTTTGACCATCGGTAAAATCTTGCTTCGTAGTCTGCGATTCTCTCGATCCATAATTCTGACTGGTCGTTCAACATAGGATACATTTGAACTCAACCGAACCTCTTAAGGCTATAAAACATGAGACGGATCTGGCTCATACTTCCTTAACATAGAGACATGGAAGACAACATAACTACCAGACAAAACACGGCGGTAGAGTCAAACGGTAAGCCAAAGTACCGATACGCTGCAATAGCTCATACGGCCCAACATACATCGGAGATAACTTCTCCCGAATACCAAACCGAACCACACCCCTAAAGGGTGAGATCTTCAAGAAGACCTTGTCTCCTGACTGGAAATCTAGCGGTCGTCGCCGCTCATTGGCATAGGCCGCTTGCCTATCCTGGGCCGCTTTCATCTTTTGACGTATTAACTTAATCTATGCTTCCATATCCTCAATCAATTCCGGCCCTCCGACCGTCTTACTAGTCAAGTCCTCCCAGCACAACGGTGACCTACAACGTCGACCGCCAAGGGCCTCGAATGGAGCCATCTGAATGCTCACCTGATAGCTGTCATCATAAGAGAACTCTACTAGTGGCACTGAATCTTGCCATGGAGTATTAAACTCCAAAACACACGCCCTCAACATGTCCTCAAGCGTCCGTATGGTACGCTTCGTCTGACCACCTGTCTGAGGGTGATAATCTGTACTCAGTCTCACCTCTGTGCCCAAAGCTGTCTGAAGACCCTCCCAGAAATGTGGAGTAAACCTTGGGTCTCTGTCAGACACAATCAAGACTAGAACCCCATGCATCCTCACCACATCCCGCACATATGATTGGGCCATCTTTAGGTTCGTGAAAGACACACGATAAGGGATGAAGTGAGCCACCTTCGTCAGCCTATCTACGATCACCAAAAACGCATCAAATCCTGAGGCCGTCCTTGGCAAGTGGGTCACGAAGTTCATAGATATGTGCTCCCACTCCTACTTAGGTACCTCCAAGCTCTTCAGCTTGCCACCATGCAACCTGCTGGTAGATTAAACATCTTGACAAAGGTCATAACATTACGCTTCATGCGTCTCCCCCAGATCTGACCACTTAGATCCTTATACATTTTCTTCCTCCTGGGTGGATACTGAACCGGCTACTGAGAGCTCGTTCCTAGATTTCTTTACGCAACTCTGGTGTATCTGGGATTACCCAACGGTTGTCCAATCTCAAGGAATCATCCTCGGCCACTCTAACTTTGATGGCTGACCCCGAAGTACCAATAATAACCACCTCGGAACCTCATCATCTGACCTCTGGGCTTTCCTGATAGCCTCAAATATGTCTGGCTCAGCCAATATGGTCGACACTCGCACCGGCGATGTGTCCACATCGAAATCATAGCCCAGATGGTAATAAAAAATCATCATAGCTGATAAACTCGTGACATCCTCAGCAGTACTCTTCACCTTTCGACTTAAGGCGTCTGCTAACAAATTCGCTTTACCTGGAGGGTACTCAATTTCACAATCAAAATCTTTGAGTAAGTCCACCCATCTTTCTTGTGCCTATCCAACTCAGCCTGTGGGAACAAAACATCAGGCTCTTATGGTCCATGTAGATGGTAACCAACTTACCATACTAGTGATGTTTCCAAATCTTCAAGGCAAATATCATGGCTGCCAGTCCCAATCATGGGCTGGGTACTTAGCCTCATGTGGCTTCAATTGCCTCGATGCATAAGCCACCACATGCTTATCTTGCATCAACACACGGCCCAACCCTGCAGTGATGTATCTGTGTGCAAAGCAAACCTCGCGCTCCCCGAAGGAATCACCAATATAGGTGCTGTAGTCAAACGGCGCTTCAATTCTTGGAAGCTTTCCTCACAAGCTTCGGACCAATAGAACGGGACTCCCTTCTGAGTCAGCTGTGTCAGGGGTCTGGCAATCCCTAAGGATCTGGAGTACTGTTCTCAAGTGCTTCACGTGTTCCTCTTCAGTTCGAGAGTAAATAAGCATATCATCAATAAAAGCTATGACGAACTGATCCAAATATGGTTGGAGCACCCTGTTCATCAGGCTCATAAAATAGCTAGGGCATTCGTCACCCCAAAAGGCATGACTAAGAATCCGTAGTGCCCATATCTAGTCCTGGAAGTTGTCTTCTGTACATCATCCTATCGAACTCGAATCTGATGATACCCCGATCTCAGATCGATCTTACTGTAGAGCCTCGTACTCTGCAGCTGATCAAACAAATCATCAATCCTCGGAAGCGGATACTTATTCTTTACAGTAGATTTGTTCAGTTGTCTGTAATCAATGCGCAACCGCATCGAATCATCTTTCTTCTTAACAAACAAAACTGGCGCACCCCCCCCCCCCCCCCCCAGAGCGATACGCTAGGGCGTATATAGTCCTTACCAAGGAGCTCTTGCAACTGAACCTTTAACTCCCTTAGCTCCGCTGGTACCATCCTATACGGGGCACGAGAAATGGTAGACGTCCCTGGTAGTAACTTAATCCCAAACTCGACCTCTCTCGTTGGTGGGAATCCGGGAATCTCTTCCGGAAATACATCAGGAAACACCGCCACTACGAGCACATCCTCAACCTTTAACTCTTCCCTCTTTTCAGTAACATCAACAGCATAGATGAGACATCATTTATGGTCTCGTTCCAATAACTGTGCCATCTTGACAGCAGATATTAACGGAATCCTTGAACGGGGACCATCCCCATGGAATGTCCATTGGACTCCCATATCAGACCTGGATCGGACAGTCCTTGTCTGCAGTTCACAACTGCCTGATACTTGTTCAGTACATCGATGCCCACAATGCATTCGAAGTCTGACATTCCCAGAACAATCAAGTCTGTCCTCAGCTCGTTACCCTCAAAATAAATGAGGCCGTCATAAACCATCTGATCAGTTATCAAACTTCTTCCAGCGGGTGTCGAGACCACTAGAGGCATGGGCGACGGAGAAGTGCATATGAAATCGCATCATTTACTTCAGCATTTGCTGCTATGCTGCAACACAAGGGTTAACAACAGTACCCAAAAGCGGTTCATATAATACATCGTTAGAGAAACAAAACATGTTAGTTCAACATCATATACTTCATATGCAACATATGCATAAAACATGTTTAAAAGTAAGCACCTAGCCAACTTATTGCTAAGGCTACCCTTCACTCATTCCAGAGTTATCTAACCACTGCTCTGATACCACTAATGTAGGGCCTTCCTACCTTAACATCATAAGCAAGAGGGCTAAACATGCATCACAGACAGCTTAGGGCTCCGTTTATTACGTGAGTTATTAGAATTACAGGCCAAAATAAAACTTCAAGCAAATTAATTACATTCTCAAATGAATGGCGCTATAGAATTATACTACTCCTGGAGTAGAGACTATACCAAATCTTGGATCCTAATTCATAAGGCATCTCGAAGCTCACTTCTTCAACCCTGCCCATAGCCCTCCTAATCCAAATGTGTACCTACAGGAACAACCCATCGTGAGCATGTACATCATTACTCAACATCATAGGGTAATGGCATATAAATAAATGCATGAAGTAAATGGGTAACGTATACTTCCTGGTTAATCGCATTAACCCTCTTTGGTTGTCCCTGTTTCATAGTCATGCATATAATCGTTAGTTCTCGGCGTAAACGATTAAAATCATACTTCACATATATGATCACATCAAACTATGTTAATTAGAAGTGGAACTGTCCCGGTTCTATTATGACAGCGGCACAATTGGCCCCCCCACCTCGCTCGACATAACACATCGTATGATACCCATCGCTACGCCTTGATAGCGGATGTATCTCTTTATTCAGCGGATGATACCCATCGCTACGCCTTGATAGCGGATGTACCCCATCGCTCAGCGGATGATACCCCTCGCTACACCTTGATAGCGGATGTACCCCATCGCTCAGCTATGTGAGCGGCAAGACCTTCCTCGCTTGCCCATAATAACCACCGGACATTCAACCATTCTTAATGACATAGTTTCATATTCATCATAAACATCATAGCATCTTATAGACATCATCATCTTGTAAACATCATTATCATATAAGCATTATCATCTTATCGACATCATCGTCTCATCATAATCGTTATAGTAACGTCATATCATCTTCATTTATCATAACATCATCGTAAGTATCTCGTCATCTTTATTCATCATAAACATCATCATCATTTATCATAACATCATCGTAAGCGTCTCGTCATCTTTATTCATCATAGACATCATCATCATTTATCATAACATCATCGTAAGCATCTTCTCATCTTTATTCATCATAAAAAATCATCTTTATTTATCATAACATCATGTTAAACATCTTATCATCTTTATTCATTATAAAATCATCTTCATCGTGAACTTACTTATCATAACATCATCTTAAACATCTTATCATCTTTATTCATTATACACATCATCATAGCATCGTAAATTCTTATGCAATCATAGTATGATCATAATATAGGAGTATGGTTTACCGTCCGATGCCCGTACGTCTCTTACGTACCTTAATTCCAAAAGTGGAGAGATTGTAGAACTCTATCTCCTTGAAGTTGTGGGTACCTGGGATGGTTCTCCACAACCATACAAATCGATATTAGAAGCTAAATATAGTCCAATATCCAATCCCACAAAAATATCCAAAAACACCAATTTTGGTGTCTCGCGTCGATCGTCATATAGCCCCGATCGATCGCGAGACTACACTGCCTCGCCCAACAAAATTTTACAATTCGCGATCGATCGCTGAGTTTGCGCCGATCGATCGCGCCAAACTCGCGATCGATCGCTGAAGGCTACTGCCTTCTCCCCTGTAGCTCGCGATCGATCGGTGGAAGGTGTCGATCGATCGCCGAGTCCTGTATGTCCGATTTTCGGGCACTATTCATCCTTCTCCTTCCCCAACTCAAACAAACTCAAATATTAAAACACCAACCATACCAAATCACTACAAATCTTCAATATACATCCTCATATGACCATAAATCATACCCCAACCATAAACAACATATACCCAAAACAAACCCATATAAAGCATCAAAAACTAACCCATTTCAACACCAAACATCATAAAACTTTTAGGAATGGTTCCATACCTCTTGTAGGCTCCAAATCCTAACAAAGATCACACAAACAAAGTTTTTGTGAAGCTTTCCTTCTCCTTCTTTGGTGGATCTCGAAAATGGGAAGGGTTTGGGGTTGGGAAGTGGTTTTGGGGATTTTTAAAAAGTGAATGGTAAAGTGGGGTTAAAGTGATGGGTAAAGGATTAAAAAAGGGTTGTTTGATTTAATTAAAAATTGTACCCCAAACTTAACATGATGTATTAAATACTCCACTTGGTATTTTAAAAGCATTTTACAACATGCTACAAACTTCCCTTAAATTCATGCTTTCCTCATAATTGGTAATCAATATAATTAAATCATGCTAACACTTCATTACCCATCATATAAATTAATTACCAACATAAATAATCACATGACCATCATTAATGCTCAAATTGCATATAATTATTTTCGGGGCATCACAAGTACCCTTGGTTTAGCAATCTCTGGTGAGAGATTGTGGTATCTTTAGATTGGTAAATCTTGATGGCACGATATATTCTGAGGAATACTCGTGAGGTACAGTTGACTTCCCCTGAGGAAGGATTGTCTTGTTTTGGGACCATGGTAGTTCTTGTTGGATAATTCGATAGCCTTCCTGTATTAGGATTGTTAAATCCCAGGATAAACGAGGGATGGCCATGATTCGGATTTGTTTAGTGTCGTGGTTGCCACGTATGGCGGGAATGCAATTGATTATTCTTGCTTGTCCTTTTGAGAACCTGAGACCTTGTGGAGTCTTGAAGGTGTATTTGGGCCAAGAGGTGATCTTCTCGGAACACTCGGATGTAAACATCTTTAGAGATGTGTTTAGTGTTGGTCGATAGCCGTGCAGTTGTCCAATCCGTGTGGCAATGTGGTATATCTGCTCCTTATTGGAGATGGTTTGGAAACGGAAGCCGGTTATGGTTTCGTACACGGTTGTGTACTAGTATTTTTCCTTGGCAACGATGTATGTTTAACATCGTGGGCCGGATCGTAGAGATATCCTCGAGGCGATATCTATTTTAGAATCGCGAATGATTCGTTGTTTTGCAGTTAAGTTTGGGTTGACTGCTTTTGACACGGTTGGCATTGGGGGTATGCTAACATTTTGTTGCGATTGCAATGGTTTGGGAAGGTACATCCCATTCCAGGTTTTAATGCAAGGTCGGTATCCTCGCGGTCGATGTGTCGTTCATGTCATGTTCATGATTCGGCAATGTAGGTCCGTTTAGTTCGCGTTGTCTCGGCGTTCGTAGAGTGCGCATGTGCAAATTTCGGGGACGAAATTTTATTAGTGGGGGATGATTGTGATACCCAGGGATTAATGGTGTTAATCCCGGTGTGGTAATAATCCTTAATGGATTTTATTTGTGGCAATTAGGAATTAATTACGGTTTTGGGTCTCCCGAGGTTGTTAAATCGGGCATTTGGAGATCGTTGGATCCAAAGGTTGAGATTGTGTTCTCATTTTGGTGAAAAAAACCTATGAGTTGGGTTTTTGGTGGGATTTGGAGTCCGGGATGCTTTATGTTGGGGCTGGTAGAGGGATTTGATGTTGGAGAGAGAGTTTTTGAAAACAGATGATTTTTAATGAATCATGATGTATTTGTGGAGGTATTGGTGTTTTGGAGCATTTTGCTATATATACCAGATGGACTCGGGATTCCGTCATTCGGAATCCATTTCCTGTCCTCTCTCCCCTCTCCTGCGATAACCCATCCCCAAACCCTTTTCCTCTTCTCCCTTAATGGGGAAACCGATGGTAGCTTGGCTCGGGAACCGGTTTTCTCGAAGATAATCAGGTATTAGTCTTCCCCCCGTCATTGTCTTCGATTTGGTAGTAGTATTGTTGATTTTAGTCGGGTATTAATGTTAGATTTGGGTTTGTGAATTTTTGGGTAAAATCTTAAAGTTTGTTGTTGGAGTTTTCATTGAGTTTTAAGGGTGTATTTGAGGTGTTGAAGGTGTATGGGGTGTTGGTTTTGAGTTTGGGTGTGAAAAACACCATTGAAGCTCGAAATTTTTGGAAACCCGCAGGTCGCGATCGATCGCGGCTTGGCGCCGATCGATCGCGACATGTTACTGATTTAGGAAGACGGTGAATAGTAGCGGCGATCGATCGCGAAGAGGGAGCGATCGATCGCGGGGGACTCGGCGATCGATCGCAAGATTTGGCGATCGATCGCGGCATGTTTTATCTCGGGCAGTAGACTTGCGCGATCGATCGCGCCTGATGGGCGATCGATCGCGGCCCTGTTCCCTTTGATTTTTTTTGGAATTTTGAAAAATGTCGGGATTTTGGAATCGAGGTTTAAAGGGGCCGTTTCCGGGGCAATGTCTACATTCCAATGGGAATGCTATACTTTTAAAATGGATGGGTTGGAGCCAAAGTTTAATAAAATGGGATTCTCGATTGAGTCTTTGGCTATCTATTATAAAAGGGAATATTTTGGGTATTATACATGCTTAGCTGGGGGACTTTTATTTTGGTAATCGTCATAGATTGACGATATGTTTGGGGGTTATGAATGTGCTTGGGCACGTGGTTGCATGCTTATGTTTAATTGTGAGCCATTTATGTGTTAGCACATAATTCATCGGGTCGAGGGACTCAGGCAAGGTTGGACTCAAACTATAAGATTATGAGGTACGTATGACGTACGAGCATAGCCCTTTATTATAATTGCAATTGTTGAGTGCATGGTAGACTGTATTGCAATAAATGTATATGAGAATGCATGGTAGATGGTATTAGCAATAACCGAGTATTGAAATACATGGTTTATGGTAATTGCTACAATTGGATATGTATATGCATTGGGAATTACATGGTGCCGTTTTTGAGCGAGCAATGATTGGATGTTGTCGCCTTTGAGCGAATATTGGATATGACGCCACTGATGTTGAGCATGCGTGATAATGAAATGCCGCTATTGTAGAGCGAGCTATGAGATAGAACTACGGAACCATAATTGGGATATATGGGAAATTTGTAATCATTGTTTAATGATTTGATATTATTGATTATGATATCGTTATAGGGCCACTGGATTTGTTAATCAATGTAATGATTAACTGGCATTTGGGAATTTAATGGTTTCAGTGTTTTGAGAATAGGGACAGTACAGGAAACCCCGGATGAGGATGATACCATCCAGGGAGTATATTTTGTATTTCATAGTATTTACATTTTTGTAAATTATGAATTGTATTATTGTGATTATGGGATTTGGGATATTGGTATGCTCACCCAGTGTGGGGGCTCTCTGTTGGGGCAGGTTATTAGGTACATCGATGGATTGGAGTTGAGCTCGAGCTGTGGATTGGAGACGCTTCCAGGATCGAGATACCATTGACGGTATCGAGCATGCCACTTTATACATTAGATACACGCATACTTATTCGATGCTCGCATGTGAGCAGTATTATGTGTATATGGGATGTATAAAGAAGGCAAGGGCCTTTCTCTTTTCATTTATGTGTTGCATGCAATTAATTATGAATTACCAAATGAACTGAGAACATGTTAGTGTATTAAATTGGAGCATGATATGTATGTGAACTTGGTTGGTGGGAACTAGACATTATATGGAATAATGTGAAGAATTTTCATATGAGGCATGAATGGCTATGATGTTAAGTGATTTCTCCCCTACAATTATGATTGTATGCACTAATGGCATGGATTAATACACTAATAACGGGTTAAGGGCACGGGGGTTCTTATACTAGGAAAGATAGGCCACTGGAGCAGCCTAAGAGGAACTTTGATCAATACCTCCCGATGAGATCTCATCGGGAGGTAGCCATCAACCAAATTGTGCCGAAGAGGGGTCGGGGAGGACCTTACGGAAGAGGAATATTCCGAGGAGGAAGCACTCGAGGAGGGAACATTCATGAAGGAAGAATGGGTGTAAGGCGAGGAGGTGACGGTGACCTGAGGATCAATTCCTCTTTTCCTCGGAATAATGCTAATCCAGGGAGAGGAGCACTTCAGCCAGTTCCTTGGGCAGTACGGGGGGAAAGATTGGAGGGAGGAAATCAAGTCCCCGAAGAAATGACGGTGAGCAATGTTCCTAACCGAGGAACTATACATATGATTTCGGGAGGAACATCATGTGGAGATTCAAACTGAGCAAGAAAAAGTTATGCTCGAAGACTCGAAGTACTATCCATTGATCCAAGCCATACCCACGAAAGTCCTTCTATAGCTTTCGGGCCTGCAGATTTACAGGGGATTTATTTTCCCCACGAGGATGTATTGGTTATTTCGGCCACGGTGGCCAACTATAATGTACAGAGAATCTTCGTCGATACAGGCAGCTCGGCATATGTTCAGATGGAATTGGGAAGTATAGCTGTACAAAAAGTGAATACTTCTTTGCATGGGTTTACCGGAGAAGTCATAAGTCCAATAGGACAAGTGTCCTTACCCGTTACCCTAGGTGAGGAATCAAAGACAAAAACGAAGATGATCACCTTCCTCATAGTGGATGCACCTTCCTCTTATAATATAATATTGGGTCGTCCGGCGTTAACGGCCTTCGAAGCGGTTGCTTCTACTTACCACTTGAAGATAAAATTCCCAGTAGGAGAGGAGGTTGGACAAGTAAGGGGAAGTCAGAGTTCATCAAGAAAATGCTATGTGAAAGAGTTAAAGCAAGACAAGGGGAATAACAGAGAAGAAGGGGAACGAGGAAACAATAAGAGAAAACATGGACAGCCGGAGGCTGAGGAGCGGATAGTCTCTGAGGAGGAATTTCTGAGAATCGAGTTAGGTCACCCTACTAAAACTACTCGCATCGGATCCAAGTTGGATCCGGAATTGAGGAAAAGGGTGATTGAATGCTTGATAGATAACGTGGATGTGTTCGCTTGGAATACTTATGATTTATTTGGGGTAAAACCCGATATTGCTGAGCATCATCTCAATGTTGACCCGAGTGCTCGGGCAATTAAGCAGAAGAGAAGGCATTTCAGACCCGAGAAGGATGCCGTCATAGCTAAACAAGTAGAGGAGTTGCTGAAGGCAGGTCATATACGGGAGATTAGTTTCCCTACATGGCTCTCAAATGTGGTTCTAGTACCTAAAACAGGAGACAAGTGGAGGATGTGTGTAGATTTTCAGGACGTGAACAAAGCGTGTCCCAAAGATTGTTATCCATTGGCGAGGATCGATCAATTAGTAGACTACTGCGGGGCACGAGCTGTTGTGTCTTATGGATGCTTATCAGGGATATCATCAAATCCCCTTAGCCCAAGAAGATCAGTCCAAGGTTAGCTTTGTCACAGCGGGAGGAACTTTTTGCTATGTCGTAATGCCCTTCGGATTGAAAAATGCTGGGGCCACTTATCAGAGACTGATGGATAAGATGTTCAGAGATCAAATAGGGCGGAAGATGGAGGTTTATGTCGATGATGTCCTGATCAAAAGCAAGAAGGCCCAAAATCTGATCGAAGATATGGAGGAGGTCTTCGCCACTTTAAGAAGATTTGGCATGAAATTAAATCCCGCCAAATGTACTTTCGGAATTCATAATGGAAAATTCTTGGGGTACATGGTAACAGAGAGAGGTGTGGAAGCTAACCCTGAGAAGATCCGAGCAATCCAAGAAATGAACCCTCCTCGGACATTGAACAAAGTACAAAGGTTAGCAGGGAGAATAGCGGCGCTTAGTCGATTCATATCGCGATCGGCTGATAGGAGTTTGCCTTTCTTTAAAGCATTAAGGCGAGGAATGCAATTCGAGTGGGATGATCAGTGTCTGAAAGCTTTCGAGGACTTGAAAGAGTATCTAGCTCAGTTACCATTAATGAGTAAACCCGAGCACAATGAAACCCTCCTCGTCTACTTGTCGGTAACCGAGGAAGTTGTCAGCTCGGTGTTAATTCAAGAGAAGTTAGGGCAGCAGCAGCCAGTATACTATGTCAGTCGAGCTTTGCAAGGAGCCGAACAGAGATACCCTGAAATTGAAAAATTAGCCTTGGCTCTCGTGATCACTGCGAGAAGGCTTCGGCCGTATTTCTTATCTCACCCTATCATGGTGGTGACGAGCACTCCCTTGGGAAGGCTCCTGTCAAAAGCAGAAATTTCAGGACGGATAGTGAAATGGGCCACAGAATTGAGTGAGTTCGATATTTCTTATCAGCCTCGAACTACCATCAAAGCTCAAGCCTTGTCGGATTTCTTGGTCGAGGTGACTCATACTCGTGAAGAAAAAGATTGGAGCCTATTTGTAGATGGATCATCTACTCAAATAGGAAGCGGTGCAGGAATTATACTTATCAGTCCAGAGGGAGAGGAAATTGTCGTAGCTATTCAGTTTGCTTTTCATTCCTCAAACAATGAGGCCGAATTTGAAGCTCTCCTATCAGGCTTACGAGTGGCATTAGATGCCGGAGCTCGGAAAGTAAAAGTGTTCATGGATTCAATGCTGGTTGTTCAGCAGGTAAATGGGGTATACAAGGTGAAAGAAGAAAAGTTGAAAAAATATGTGGAGAATGCTCAAGTATTAATGACTCAGTCCAGGAAGTGGAATTGAAGCAAATACCACGAGAAGATAATAACCGAGCCGATACACACGCAAAGTTGGCCAGTTCCATTCATTAGTGGAAGAACAGGAAAGTACTGGTACAAGATCTTTTGGTCTCGCACATAGCTATCAACAGCATAATGAATTTGGAGCCTTGTATTATATCCGATTGGCGAGAGCATATCATTAAATTCTTGAAAAACAAGGTGTTGCCATCAGATCCGAAGGAAGCTTCTCGGGTGAAGAGAGTGGAGAGGCGTTTCGTGTTAGCAGAAGGCAAATTGTTCAAAAGGGGATTTTCAACTCCCTTCTTGCAATGCACATTGACCGCTTTATTTTTCAACAGAAAATTCTCAGTGTAGCGATTCTTTACCGCAAGTGCACGGTGTCAAGTTTTAGTATGGTTAAATGAAAGTAAGGGTTGTCGAATCCACATGGACTAACGTATAAGTACCAAATAAAACTAGTAAAATTATATTTAGCCTACGATTAAAAAGAGGGTATATTAACTACTGCAAATTTATAACTAAAGGACCTAAATAAAATAAGAATAAATAAAATGAAAGGTTTCCGGATACGCAAAGGAATTTCGCTCGAGAAATTTATCTTGCTCTTCGTTCAACTATGTTATCTTTAAAGATTCGTTTGAATAAGCAATTACCAAACAATTGACTCTTAAGGTGAAAGGTTTTCGTTATTATTCAATACACTCTCTCGAGCTGTATAGAAACTAATATCAAATTAGAACAAGCAACTCTCGTTCACTTATTTACTAATCCGATATTGCATAAATCTTCAAAACCTAGTTACTCTAAATCTCTCGATTCAAAGCGCTCACGTATGTGATTTTATCTCTCGATCTCAATCTTAAACATACATCATGAATTACTGTAGCGTATTATAACGTTATCTCTCGATCTCGGTTATAACTCACAAGATTAAATCAAAGATAGCTAGGCTTTGATCTTAATAAGCATTTAATTCATGAACAATAAGAAATCGATTCAATCAAACACATTCGAATCAATAAATCAAACAAATTATACTTAAACTCGATAAAATAAACTTCATTCAATTCAAAACAAATCAATAAGACGTTTAATTGTTTCTCAACCTCAAAAACATCTTATTAAAATGAATACTCCTTGTAAAATTTATCCCTTGTGATTTCTTTCGGATTAGTGAAAGAAATCTGTTTCTTAATCAACTATTTTATAGAACAGACCACTGAATGTATAAGTGCGGAACGGTCTGTTTTTATATTTGTAAGAACGGCTCGATGGCTTGAATGAAAGAACGAGTGCAGAAAGATAAGACACAGGATATGTTTCTGGAAGTTCGAAGGTGGTGTAATCCTTCTACGTCTCCCCTTCTTCCAATTAAGGAAGGTTTCTACTAGAAGACTTTGATTTATACAATCCTGTTGTACAAACCCGATTCAGCTGGATTTACCTCACTACCAGACTGAAACTCCTAGTCACTCGATCTGTTCAGACACTCTCCGTCTGACAGTTGCAATTGTTTCTCACTTCTATTTTTCAATACAGAATACACAAGATGTGCACAGTGATCCTAAATGATCAAATATTACAATGTAATCATGCTTAAGAATAATTTCAGCTCGAGAGATTTTGAGCTTGAACGCTTGTGCTGTTTTTTTGATTTATCAGCGAGAGTCTTGTATTGTATCTGTATTGTTGTTGCATCCTTTTATAGTTGCATGTACCAACGACATTATTTCTCTTAATGTGCAACTCTTGACTCTGCTTAATCTCTGAGTAAGCTACAGTCTTCTTCTTCAGGATACTTGCCGTATGGTTCATGCTTTCGGCGACTGTCAGGTAAGCTCTTCTTTGTCTTCTTACCTTTTTATGGTAATCTTCAGTCTTTGGTCCTTTGTAGCATTAATTGCGACATTAAATGCTACAATAAATAGTCGTTAATGATTGGACTGAAGAGCCACTCTTTATGCATCCTTGACTGCTCTGATCTGATAAAGATTGAGATCGATCTGAAGCTTCGATCTAGTCAGTCCGATATCTATCGATCCGATCTGATATGTGATATGCCTTATCAGCTCGTTCTGTTTTGAGCTGTCGATCTGGTCAGTCTGATTACCCTCGATCCGGTCTGATATGCTTTGTCATCTTATCAGCTTGATCTGTTTTGGGCGATCGATCTGGTTAGTCTGATTTCTCCCGATCCGGTCTGATATGTTTTGTCATCTTTAAAATCTCATTGATAAAGTTCGGAACTAACAAATTCCCCCTTTTTGATGATGACAAAACCTAGCTTCTAAGTCTTTTTAACCAGTCTGATAAGAACTCTGAAGCGTATACTTTCGGATCGATTACTTCTTCTTGTTCAAAATAAATGAACATTATTAAGTTGGATCGATTTAAGCCTTTTATTATTAAGCCTTTTATTTTAGTTCAAAATAAATGAACAAGGACTTAACAAAAAAAGATTTCTTTATTGATCACCAACAATCTTGCATACAGACAGTCTGAATATTTAAGCAATCTATTTTCTTGAAAACTGATACTGATGCGGCTTGAAGTCTTTTTTCTTTTCCCCCTTGTTGTCAGCAGCAATCTCTTGGAGAAAATCTACAACTTGTGCTAGCTGAGCGCTGATAGCGTCAAGACGAACGTCTTGAGCGCGGAGGGAATTGGCGACGGATGCTCTAACTTCAGTGGCCAGCTCGATCTGCTCTTTTCTCAGGCTATTTTTATAGGAAGCTGCTGAGAGAACAGATCATTCAGTCCTCGTTGAAGGCTGCCGATACTGGCTGTCATCTTCTCTTTGAATGAATCAAAGTCCAAAGCTGTAAGCCTCTGACCTTGATGAACTTCTATAACACGTTGAGAGAGTGACAGGCAGTTGTCAGATAAGTGCTGAAGGGTCCTTGCTAGGGATGGAGGTGCATCAGATAGTCGGCTTGGAGAGTGATCTGATGATGACAATGCATGATCATCTTCTTCAGCAATCGGTATAATTGAAGATACAACAGCTTGGTGACTTTCGGACCGGATCAAAGTGACCAGAGCCGAAGAAAATGTTTGTATGAAAGCCATATCTTCATCTAATTGGACTGGAGGAGTGCTGGGTCTGGAGGGCTCCTCAATTTGTAGAGCTGCAACAACTGTGGACACCACCAGATCCGGATCGACGAACTCTGGTGCGCCAACTGTTGCAAGTTCTGCGGTTGGACTGATTTGAACGTGGGAGACTGATGATCCCAAAGGAATGATGTTGTTGGATAGTACAACAAGACATTCAATGGTTCATCTTCTGTAGCAGACGGAGCATTAGGCAATGGATGCTCCGCTGTCTGATCGGCTACTAGTTCTGAAGTCTAATCTGCTGCGCGATCTGCTGCGCGATCTGCAGTCTGGTCTGCTGCTCCAGAGGGAATAACCTCAATGAAAGGTTCTGCCAGAGTCTTGCTTGTAGAGGGATGATCCGGGCTGGTTACTGGAGTGGATATGCTGATTTTCTGTCGTTGAAATCGGACAGCTAAATGGAGAGCATGAATATCCATCTCTAATTGAGCAATAACAGCCCCATCATCTCTGGCAGTTGGAGCATTCGGATCGAAGTTCGCTTTCTTAGCAGCTAAGAGCAAAGTCGCCAGTCTGAATCTTTGATTGGCCTTAAATAGCTCTTTGCGCTGCACAGCAATCCGAACATCATCGGTCTTTGTCCCCTTCAGAACTTCTTCTTCCATTTTCTGAAGGCGTCTGAGTTTGCCGAAGAACATATCAATGTGGTTGATCGTTCTGTACTCGACGTACTCATCAAAAACCACAATGAGCTCCTTCACTTTTTCTTCAACGTCCTCCATAGCAATGTCAATTGCTGTCTGCACTGCAGATTTGGGCTTAGAGGAGAGTGGTTCGGAGAGAATGGCTTTGCCCTTGCCGGTGGAGGAAGGGGACTTGATCCCTGATTGGGTATAGTCTCCCAACTCAGTGATAACAATCCCTTTGACCACGGGAATGGCAGAGGGGACTCGGATGGTTACTTTGGGTGCAGTGGTTGAAGTGGTTGAAATTTGGGTTGTAGGTTGGGGTGCAGGGGTGGCTTTTGTTGGAGGCAATATGGGTAGTGTTTTGATTGGTTTGGTAATCTGGGTTCTTGGCTTCTTGGGAAGGGGCTTGGCTGGTGGCGAGGAAGCAGACTGAGTTTCTTCAGAATCAGTCTGGATAGTTAACTTTCGCTTGACCCGAGGTTTGCGAGCAACAGCCTATTCTTCTCCTTTCTCAATCTTGACTGCCACCAGATTGGTAGGGGTAGGTGGAGCACTCTTGGACTTCAGCAGTGCTAGCCCTTTGGAGTTGAGAATTTTGAAGGGACTCAGAGCAGACTGCTTCCCCAGCTCAATGTCCAAAGTTTCCAGTAGCTTGCTGAGAGGAACAGCAAAGAAGACGGCCTGTTTGGAGGCAATCACTGTTTCCATCAGGACTCCAAATAGAATCACGGACCAGTTCATCTTCTGTCCCGAAACAATAGCATCCATGGCCCTGAACTTCTCGGCAGTGATGGCGTCAAAACTTCCAGCTTTGCCCAATAATGGCTTGCCCACAATTTCGCACAACACCTGGAAATGAAAGAGCATTTCCTTCTTTTTGAATGAGGGCTGCAGGCGGTGGCCAAATATAGAAATCTTCCCCTGAAGAGCTGTGAGATAAGCTTGAGGAATCTGCCCAAACTCAGTCAGTCCGGAGTTGGGAAGACCAAAGGTCTTGGCCAGCGTCATCGACGAGATTTCAAATGTTTTGCCCTTTACAGAGGTGGAGATAGATGTCTTCTGGGATACAGCATTGGCAAACATTTCACGAATCTCTGATTCGTAAACCACCGTGCCACACTCCAGAAAATTCCGTAATCCAGACGATTCCAAAGCTCGGAAAATGGAGAACATCTCTGCATCTTCAGCCCTGTAAATATCATTGAACTCAACGGAGAGAGAGTTGTGAGTTATGGTAGCCATTGGAGTAAAATGGAAGAATATACGAAGAGTTTGAGAGGTTATGAGAGAGTTAGAAAGCAGACAGCGGTAAATGGTAAAAAGTGAATGAAAATGAAATGTTCAGCCCGCTAAATAAGAGAGAGAGAAGACACGTGTCTTTATCTCGAAGACTGATAATTAAATAATTCAAAATAAGCGGTCAGGATAAAAGAAAGATAAGGCGGTTAAAATTTGCAATCAGTCCGGGCTGTTTTTGTTTTAAATAAATACAAAATAAAGGATTTATTGTCCAGACAGATCATAGGATAACATCATATTGACATAGATCGGTCTGAAAGTTCTGACCGGTCTGTGTCTTTCTGAATATTGTATTATCGATCTGTGCTAACAAAAATCTTTAAACGCGAAAAGAAGAAAACATCTAAACTATCAAGATAAGTCAATTAAACCAAGAATTTGACGGAAATAATTAAACTTAGCCTCAGGGAGCGGTTTGGTGAAGATGTCTGCTGCTTGCTGCTCTGTTGAGATGTGCTCGATCCGAATCTCCTTTTTGCCAACATGATCTCGAATAAAATGATGTCTTATATCAATATGCTTTGTTCGAGAGTGCAGAACTGGATTATATGTTATAGCGATTGCACTTGTGTTGTCGCAAAATATCGGAGAGTCAACAGCTTGGATGCCATAGTCTTTGAGATGGTGTTGAATCCAGAGCATTTGAGCGCAACAGCTTACAGCGGCAAGATATTCTGCTTCAGCTGTAGATGTGGCAATTGATGTTTGCTTCTTACTGAACCAAGAGATCAATCTTTCACCTAGAAATTGACATGTTCCACTGGTGCTTTTACGATCAATCTTACAGCCAGCGTAGTCTGCGTCTGAATATCCGATCAAGCTGAAGTTAGAATCTTTGGAGTACCAAAGACCAACGTTCTGAGATCCTTTCAAGTATTTCAGAATACGCTTAGCAGCAATAAAATGTGATTGCTTTGGTTCTGACTGAAATCTGGCGCACATACAGGCTGAGAACATAATATCAGGCCGGCTCGCTGTAAGATATAAGAGCGATCCGATTAGTCCTCTATACATAGTCACTTCGACTGCCGTTCCCCCTTCGTCTTTGTCTAACTTGATTGTAGGACTCATTGGAGTGGATGCAGTTGAGCATGTTTCCATTCCGAATCTCTTAAGCAGCTCTTTGGTATACATTGTTTGGTTGATGAAAATACCATTGCTAAGCTGTTTGACTTGGAGACCCAAAAAGAATGAGAGTTCTCCCATCATGCTCATCTCAAACTGTCCCTGCATCAACTTGGAAAATTTCTCGCATAATTTGGGGTTAGTTGACCCAAAGATTATGTCATCAACATAAATCTGAACTAACAGGGTATGTTCCCCCTCAATAAATTTAAAGAGAGTTTTATCTACTGAGCCGATCTGAAAATCATGGTTCAGCAGAAATTGAGATAGAGTGTCATACCAGGCTCTTGGTGCTTGTTTCAGACCATATACATTAAGAAAGACGCTCTTGACGTCCATCTGATATATCTTGAAGTCTTTAAAGGCAGCATATGCAAGAAAGATTCTGATTGCTTCAAGTCTGGCGACTGGTGCAAATGATTCATCGAAGTCAATTCCTTCTTCTTGTCGGAATCCTTGTGCCACCAGTCTGGTTCCATCTCCGTCCAGCTTGTTTCTGAAAACCCATCTGGTTCCAATAACAGGCAGATCGCTTGGTCTGGGGGTTAGACTCCAAACTTGATTTTGTTCGAATTGATTAAGCTCTTCTTGCATGGCCTTAATCAAGTTGAAATCAGTCAGAGCTTCATCGATCTTCTTAGGTTCCAGAGTTGAGATGAAGGCAGCATGAGTGAACTCATCCATCATCTGTCCTCTGGTTCTAATCGGTGCAGAGGGACTTCCAATCACTAGATTAGGTGGATGCCTCTTAGTCCATCGATAGTTTGACTCTGGATTGTCTGGTCCAGCCGGATGAGTAGTAGTAGTGGTATGATCAGCATCTGCTTTGATAAGAGAGTTTGGATCATCCGGATCGGCTCGATCTGAAGAAGCTTCATTGCCTTGATCCGATCTGGCTGGCACTTCAGGTTCTGGTGGATTGTCTCTTGACCTGTTAGCTACAATCTCATCATCACTGTTAGCTTCGAGATGGATGTTTTCCATCTGATTTTGAATTGATTCTTTGTTACCCTCAACACACAAAGATTCATCAAAAACTACATGAACTGATTCTTCTACAGTTAAGGTTCGATTATTAAAAACTCGATAAGCTTTGCTAGTTGATGAATATTCTAAGAATATTCCATTATCTGACTTAGCTTCAAATGCTGTAAGATGATTCTTACCATTGTTGTGAACGAATCATTTACAGCCAAATACATGAAGGTGAGAAATAGACGGTCTGTTACCAGTCCATATTTCATATGGAGTGAGATTCAGCTTCTTGTTAATCATAGACCGATTTTGAGTGTAGCATGCAGTATTTACAGCTTCTGCCCAGAACTTTTGTGAAATTCCAGAATCAGCAAGCATTGTTCTTGCTGCTTATTTGAGCATTCTGTTTCTTCGTTCTGCAACTCCATTCCGTTGAGGAGTTCGAGCGGCTGAAAACTCATGCTTAATTCCATGATCTTCTAGAAAGGATTCAAGATTTTGATTTGAAAACTCAGTGCCTTTGTCACTTCGAATCCTGTCTATGCTGGATGATTTCTCATTCTGACTGCGTTTCAGCAGCTTGATTAACTTCGGACCGGTCTGATCTTTACTGCTCAAAAATATAGTCCATGTAAAGCGTGAATAATCATCAATAACAACAAGAGTATACCGCATTCCCCCTAAACTTGGTATTGGTATAGGACCAAATAAGTCCATATGCAATAGTTCTAAACAACGGGAGGAGGATTTGGCATTCTTGTTTTTGAAGGATGATATGCTCTGTTTGCCCATTTGGCAAGCTTCGCAGATCTTATCCTTAGCAAAATCGATCTTGGGCAGACCGATAACTAAATCATGTTTACACAGGCTAGAAATAGTCTTAAAATTGATATGATTCAAGCGTTTATGCCATAGCCAGTGTTTATTAACATTGTTAGCGATGAAGCAAGTAGGATTATCAGGTTGAGCATGATTCCAGTTAATCTTATATGTATTTCCATTTCTGATTCCTACAAGTATGGTCATACCATCTGACGATTTAACAGTGCAAGTGTGTTTGTGAAATTCTACAGCATAACCATTATCACAAAGTTGACTTATACTAATCAGATTATAGCACAGATTTTCAACTAACAGCACATCATTGATAATAATGTTACCATGGACAATCTTACCCTTGCCCACGGTCTTACCCTTTGAGTTATCTCCGAAAATGATCTTGGGTCCAGTACATTCTGTAACTTCAGACAGCAGCTCGATGTTTCCAGTCATGTGACGAGAACACCCGCTGTCCAAGTACCAGTCTGATGCAAGTTTCTTCGGTACCTGTCATCAAACATAATTATTGTTGGTACCCAATCATATTTGGGTCCAGAACGGATTAGCCCTTTGGGAACCCACACCTGTATCAGCTTTAATGGCTTGTGTGTGTGTGGTGTGCTGTGAGCTGGTCTGTTTCGATGTTGTGTGTGATAATGTGTGCGATATGGAAACCTTTGATTCTCATGGGGTAGTCTATATCTTCGTTGAACTGGTTTTGAATTATAGTAATTGTATTGTCTTCCTTGCCTTCGATTTTGCACCCTTAGATTTGGTCTGAAAGACGCAAAGCTTGCTGGTGCCTTTTCTTTGGCTTGGTTGACATATCCAATTCCTTTCTCAAACCTTGATTCACGAAAGAGACTCCCGTTTGAATCGTAGGTGCTTCAGTCTCATATACTGTGCTGGATTTAACAAATGTCATTTGTTTGATTTTGTTCTTTACCAGCAACAGTTCAGATTCATCTTTGGTGGATTCTTTGGTGTCAAAGTCTATGCCGGTGAAATCACCAACGTTTCTTTGTACCTCTTGTAATTCTTCCAAAGATGTTCTGGATTTTGTCCATGTTTTGAATATATGAGAAAGCTTAGCATTTTGTGTGCTAATTCTCTTATTTTCTTCATGGAGCTGATCATAGGAGATTTTCAGCTTATTCAGCTCGATCTGGAGATTGTTGCACTCACCCTGCTCAGAGCAGCTTGGTTTGTTGTGCTCATCCATTTGATCATTGACTTTAGCTTTATTTTTCTCAAATGATTCAGCTAAGATCCTATAATCATTAGCCATGTCTTGCAGTGCGGACATGAGCTCTTCACGTGTAAATTCATTTGAGTCAAAATCAAATACCTCGTCTGTCTGACTCATCTCTTCGTCTACCATTAGACATAGAATATCTTCTTCGTTTTCGCTGGAAGAATATTCGGAGCTTTCTGAATCGGAGTCAGTCTGAGCCCACTTGCTGTTTCCTTCTTCAGCTAGTAGGACCTTTTGGGACTTTCCATGATTTTTGCGGTCTTTGTAGTGCTTCTTTTTCCTGTCATCGCGATGCTTCTCCTTCCGTTCTTCTTTCTTCGGTCTGGTGCAATCTGCAATGACATTTCCGGTCTTACCACAATTGTAGCAAGCCTGATCATTAACAGCATCGTCCTTTCTTGATTTATAATGAGAGGGTTTAAAATTCCTCTTATTTTAGACATGAATTTACCAAGTTTCTTGATAAATAATGACATAGCATCATTACTTATATGTTCGATAGATCGATCTGATGTGGAGGCGATCTGGTCTGGAATAGCTACCAGTGCTTTGTATGGTTGAGAGATGAATGGCTCTGCTTCACCTCTGCTTATCAGTTCGAACTCATATGCTTTAAGATCTGCGAACAGATCATGAAGTTCAACCTTGTTCAGATCTTTGGACTCCCTCATTGCAATGGTCTTAACATCCCATTCTTTTGGCAGGGCTCTCATAACTTTTAGGGAGATCTCTGTGTTTGAGTATTCTTTTCCCAGACCATTCAGTTCATTAATGATACCAGTGACTCTTTCATCAAACTCATTTAGAGTTTCTCCACTCTTCATCTTTATGCTCTCAAATCTTTGAAGAGCAACAGTCAGCTTGTTTTCTTTGGTCTGGTCGTTGCCTTCACATAGCTGTGCTATCTTCTCCCAAATTTCTTTGGCAGTAGAGCACATTTTAATTTTGCTGAACATGTTCTTGTCCAATGTCTTGAACAAGATATCTTTGGCAACGTTGTCGAGATTTGCTTTCTTTCTTTCCTCGTTCGTCCAGAGGGATCTGTCATTCTCTACCATTTGTGGTTCTACACCAGTAATGGCGACTGTTGTAATGACTTTCAGAATCTTCATTGGTCCATCAGTGATGACGAACCACATATCGTGATCCTGAGCTGCCAGATGAGCTTGCATTCTGATTCTCCAGTCATCATAGTCTTCTTTTGAGAACATAGGAATTTTGTTGAATGATGCCATCAGCTCAAGTGTCTTTGTGCTGATTAAGATGACCTGCTCTGATACCACTTGTTAGGATCGGTCCGGAGTGTTTAGAGGGGGGGTGAACGAACACTCCTTGTAAAATTTATCCCTTGTGATTTCTTTCGGATTAGTGAAAGAAATCTGTTTCTTAATCAACTCTTTTATAGAACAGACCACTGAATGTATAAGTGCGGAACGATCTGTTTTTATTTGTAAGAACGGCTCGATGGCTTGAATGAAAGAACGAGTGCATAAAGATAAGGCACAGGATATGTTTCTGGAAGTTCGAAGGTGGTGTAATCCTTCTACGTCTCCCCTTCTTCCAATTAAGGAAGGTTTCTACTAGAAGACTTTGATTTATACAATCCTGTTGTACAAACCCGATTCAGCTGGATTTACCTCACTACCAGACTGAAACTCCTAGTCACTCGATCTGTTCAGACACTCTCTGTCTGACAGTTACAATTTGTTTCTCACTTCTATTTTTCAATACAGAATACACAAGATGCGCACAGTGATCCTAAATGATCAATATTACAATGTAATCGTGCTTAAGAATAATTTCAGCTCGAGAGATTTTGAGCTTGAACGCTTGTGCTGTTTTTTTTATTTATCAGCGAGAGTCTTGTATTGTATCTGTATTGTTGTTGCATCCTTTTATAGTTGCATGTACCAACGACATTATTTCCCTTAATGTGCAACTCTTGACTCTGCTTAATCTCTGAGTAAGCTACAGTCTTCTTCTTCAGGATACTTGCCGTTCTGGTTCATGCTTTCGGCGACTGTCAGGTAAGCTCTTCTTTGTCTTCTTACCTTTTATGGTAATCTTCAGTCTTTGGTCTTTGTAGCATTAATTGCGACATTAAATGCTACAATAAATAGCCGTTAATGATTCGGACTGAAGAGCCACTCTTTATGCATCCTTGACTTCTCTGATCTGATAAAGATTGAGATCGATCTGAAGCTTCGATCTAGTCAGTCTGATATCTATCGATCCGATCTGATATGTGATATGCCTTATCAGCTCGTTCTGTTTTGGCTGTCGATCTGGTCAGTCTGATTACCCTCGATCCGGTCTGATATGCTTTGTCATCTTATCAGCTTGATCTGTTTTGGGCGATCGATCTGGTCAGTCTGATTTCTCTCGATCCGGTCTGATATGTTTTGTAATCTTTAAAATCTCATTGATAATGTTCGGAACTAACAAAAGGTTTCCGGATATGCAAAGGAATTTCGCTCGAGAAATTTATCTTGCTCTTCGTTCAACTATGTTATCTTTAAAGATTCGTTTGAATAAGCAATTACCAAACAATTGACTCTTAAGGTGAAAGGTTTTCGTTATTATTCAATACACTCTCTCGAGCTGTATAGAAACTAATATCAAATTAGAACAAGCAACTCTCGTTCACTTATTTACTAATCCGGTATTGCATAAATCTTCAAAACCTAGTTACTCTAAATCTCTCGATTCAAAGCGCTCACGTATGTGATTTTATCTCTCGATCTCAATCTTAAACATACATCATGAATTACTGTAGCGTATTATAACGTTATCTCTCGATCTCGGTTATAACTCACAAGATTAAATCAAAGATAGCTAGGCTTTGATCTTAATAAGCATTTAATTCATGAACAATAAGAAATCGATTCAATCAAACACATTCGAATCAATAAATCAAACACAATTATACTTAAACTCGATAAAATAAACTTGATTCAATTCAAAACAAATCAATAAGATGTTTAATTGTTTCTCAACCTCAAAAACATCCAATTAAAATGAAAATCAAATAAATCCGAGTTTAGAAATACGATAAATGCTGGAACGAATCCGTGCGTCACACCGTAATCTCTTCTCTTGCTCTTTCCTTGCACTCCGGAAATGGCTCGCTCAAGCTTGGACGAAGAACGGAGGAAGATGGCTTTTCCTCCTTCTTCTAGGCGGCGGCTACTAGGATTTTTAGGTGATGAAAATCGGCTCCCAACCCTCTCTGATATGATATGATATGGTATGGAAGGGATCCCCCATTTAAACCACCGAAAATCACGTTAAATTTGGAAAATAAGATTTTTAGAAAATCGCGTATCGATCGATCGAAAATATTTTTCGATCGATTGGTGCACTGTTCACTTCAGCCTTTAAAACTTTCTGCCTCGATCGATCGATCGAGATTTTCATTCCGATCGATCGACACTTCGATAAAATTGGTGTTGAACTCTCTGCCCGGATCGATCGATCGAGAAATAATCTCGATCGATCGAAATTCTGAAAAATCTGAATTCTTCATTTTTTTTCTCTTTTTCGCCTCGTTTTCACCCGTTTCCTTCATTTTAGCTCATTTCTTCCATTTCCGACCTATTTTCCTGAAACAAGCAAATAAATACCAAAAAGCGTAATTTCATCCAGGAAAAAGCACGAAAAACGGAAAGAAATTACAGCTAAAAACACTTAAAATCTAAGCCTATCAACTCCCCCAAACTTAGACTTGATCGTCCTCGAGCAAGCAATAAGCTCAAAAAGTAGAGTCAAACTTAATACTTTGAATGAATCATTTTTACAACTCAACGTAAAAGCTCAGCAATCCTACTTACACGTCAATAAGAGTCATTTAAAGTTCAACAGGAAGCGTTTTCTCCTAAGCTAAACAATACATCGCAACATTGGAACGTGTGTGTGTGCTATTGTCAAACATGAGTTATATACATATATTTTAAGAGCAAACTGTGTCATAAAAACTCAAAGTCAAGATTACTTTAAAATACTCTACAAATCTACTATCCAGCACTTCTCCACTAATGTAATTATTCCCTAGACTTGGATCAGAAGGTCTTTAAAAGCTTATAAAGTTAGGCCTTTTGGTGTCGGCTTCAAAGAAAAGGTAGGATGAATGCAAAGAAGAGAGTATAAAAGAATCAGTTCAAACTTGTTCGCACAATATTGAGCTTCTCTTCAACTTTTTCTAGCCTTGGCCACTTTGGGTCTTATTTGAATGTTTTCATTTTTTCAAGGCTTTTCTCTACATCTTTTCTTATTGCTCATTCTTTTGTTCATTTTTGTTTTTCACAATGAATTCATCTACATATAACAATTCAGTGCAATGAATGAGATTCATTATACTCTCTTAGGGACGGATAAAATTTTTCATTTAGGCTCAATCCAAGGTAGGTATAATGAGTTAGCCAAAAATGTCGAATGGGGGTCTAGCTATATGCAATGCATATACCATTCTTTTTCAATAAGGCTCAAGAGGGGACACTAAGGAATGATGTACACAAGGTAAGCTTGAAAGGCACAAACGGTCCAAAGATCGCCTAAATCATCTCCAAGTCAAGTTCCTAATTATAAAATTTCGCCTCAAAGTGCTTTCAAATAAATTGTAGATTTTTCTAAGATGCTCAAGACTAATCATAGTTAACACAAGTGTTCACTTTATTCAATACATACTTCACTCAATCATGACTCAAAACGTGCTCAAACTATTCCTCAATTTTGACATAAGCTCAACAAAGGATATATACAAACAAGTTAAAAAAAATTCATGACTCCTATCTAGATGGGGATTAATTTCATCATGTATTACCGTTGCAAATCCAACTCATAATTCCTCAAGTATTGACTCATTTTCTAAAAAAAAATTTGTTGATAGTGCTCAAGGACGATTTAGTCTCATAAAAGTGCAGTCATGCAAGAAAATAAACAAGACAAGAAGCAGAAATGCAAAAACTACAAATATACACAAATATAAACAAAACCACCAAGGTACCATATCAACACTAAACAATTGCTCATCAGGGAAATTTTCATTAATTTCAGCTACCTCATTGTCACTTACATCATTACTGTTCTCAATTCGCGATAAATGATCTGCAACCACATTTTCAACACCTTTCTTATCTCTTATCTCAGTGTAGCGATTCTTTACCGCAAGTGCACGATGTCAAGTTTTAGTATAGTTCAATGAAAGTAAGGGTTGTTGAATCCACAGGGACTAACGTATAAGTACCAAATAAAACTAGTAAAATTATATTTAGCCTACGATTAAAAAGAGGGTATATTAACTACTGCAAACTAAAGGACCTAAATAAAATAAGAATAAATAAAATGAAAGGTTTCCGGATATGTAAAGGAATTTCGCTCGAGAAATTTATCTTGCTCTTCGTTCAACTATGTTATCTTTAAAGATTCGTTTGAATAAGCAATTACCAAACAATTGACTCTTAAGGTGAAAGGTTTTCGTTATTATTCGATACACTCTATCGAGCTGTATAGAAACTAATATCAAATTAGAACAAGCAACTCTCGTTCACTTATTTACTAATCCGGTATTGCATAAATCTTCAAAACCTAGTTACTCTAAATCTCTCGATTCAAAGCGCTCACGTATGTGATTTTATCTCTCGATCTCAATCTTAAACATACATCATGAATTACTGTAGCGTATTATAACATTATCTCTCGATCTCGGTTATAACTCACAAGATTAAATCAAAGATAGCTAAGCTTTGATCTTAATAAGCATTTAATTCATGAACAATAAGAAATCTATTCAATCAAACACATTCGAATCAATAAATCAAACACAATTATACTTAAACTCGATAAAATATACTTGATTCAATTCAAAACAAATCAATAAGACGTTTAATTGTTTCTCAACCTCAAAAACATCCAATTAAAATGAAAATCAAATAAATCCGAGTTTAGAAATACGATAAATGCTGGAACGAATCCGTACGTTGCACCGTAATCTCTTCTCTTGCTCCTTCCTTGCACTCCGGAAATGGCTCGCTCAAGCTTGGACGAAGAACGGAGGAAGATGACTTTTCCTCCTTCTTCTAGGCGGCGGCTACTAGGGTTTTTAGGTGATGAAAATCGGCTCCCAACCCTCTCTGATATGATATGATATGGTATGGAAGGGATCCCCCATTTAAACCACCGAAAATCACGTTAAATTTGGAAAATAAGATTTTTAGAAAATCGTGTATCGATCGATCGAAAATATTTTTCGATCGATCGGTGCACTGTTCACTTCAGCCTTTAAAACTTTCTGCCTCGATCAATCGATCGAGATTTTCATTCCGATCGATCGACACTTTGATAAAATTGGTGCTGAACTCTCTGCCCGGATCGATCGATTGAGAAATAATCTCGATCGATCGAAATTCTGAAAAATCTAATTCTTCATTTTTTTTCTCTTTTTCGCCTCCGTTTCACCCGTTTCCTTCATTTTAGCTCATTTCTTCCATTTCCGACCTATTTTCCTGAAACAAGCAAATAAATACCAAAAAACGTAATTTCATCCAGGAAAAAATACGAAAAACGGAAAGAAATTACAGCTAAAAACACTTAAAATTTAAGCCTATCAACTCCCCCAAACTTAGACTTGATCGTCCTCGAGCAAGCAATAAGCTCAAAAAGTAGAGTCAAACTTAATACTTTGAATGAATCATTTTTACAACTCAACGTAAAAGCTCAGCAATCCTACTTCCACGTCAATAAGAGTCATTTAAAGTTCAACAGGAAGCGTGTGATGCCCCGAAATTAATTAATGGCAATCTGGACATTAATTATGTTTATATGATGAATTATTGCGATGATTAAGTTATGTGTGGAAAATGAAGTGTTAACATGATTTAATTGTGTTGATTTTAATTATGAGGAAAGTATGGATTTAATGAAGTTGGTTGCATTTTTGTAAATGCTTTTAAAATACCATGTTAGGATATTTTATACATCATGTTAAGTATTGTGGTGCAAATTTAAGTAAACCCTTATAATCCCCACTACCCCACCTTTTTACTCACTTTACCCTTTTCACTCTTAAATCCCCAAATTCATCCCAACCCTATTATTTCATCCCATTTTCTTCCAAGCCAAGGAGGAGGAGGAGAAACCCTTGCACACTCTCCATTTGTTGAAATCTTAGTAAGATTTTGGATCCTCAAGAGGTATGGAACCAATCCTAAAGTTTTTATGATGTTTGGTTTTGAAATGGGATGATTTTGAAGTGATTTATGTGGGTTTGTTTGGGTATGTGTTGTATGTTGTTGGGGTATGATTTTTGAAGTGTTTTATGTGGGTTTTAGTGAGTTATGATGATGTTGGTGTTGCTGGAAAGTTTGGGTTTGTATGGTATGAGTTTGAGCTTTGAAAATGCACAAAAATGGTGAGAAATCGCGCACCAGCAGGTGGCGATCGATCGCCTGAAATGAGGCGATCGATCACCGATGGCCAGTAGCCATTTCACGTAGCAGGCGATCGATCGCCTAAAATTAAGCGATCGATCGCCGCAAGGCAAAAGAGCAAGGCGATCGATCGCCTCAAGTAGCGATCGATCGCCACTGTGTAAAACATGGAAAATGATGATTTTTGATGAATTTTTGGTATTTGGCTATTGTTTAGCTTCTAATATTGATTTGTATGGTTATGTAGAACCATCCCAAGTACCCACAACCTCAAGGAGATAAAGCTCTCCGATTTCTCCACTTTTTGGGAATTAAGGTACGTAAGAAACGTACGGGCATCGGACGGTAAACCATACTCCTACATATGATGTTTATAATGATGATGTTTATGATGATGATGATTATGATGATGATGTTTACGATGATGATTTTGATAAGTAAGTTTATGATGATGATGTTATGATGATGATGTTTATGATAAGTAAGTTTATGATGATGATGTTATGATGATGATGTTTATGATAAGTAAGTTTATGATGATGATGTTATGATGACGATGTTTATGATGATGATGTTATGATGACGATATTTATGATAAGTAAGTTTATGATGATGTGATACGATGTTTATTATGTGGTAAGATGCCACGGGGTAAGATGCCCATATGGTAAGAAGCCATACGATGTTATTATGTGGTAAGATGCCACGGGGTAAGATGCCCATATGGTAAGAAGCCATACAATTTTATTATGTGGTAAGATGCCACGGGGTAAGATGCCCATATGGTAAGATGCCATACGATATTATGATGTGGTAAGATGCCACAGGGTAAGATGCCCATGTGCATGAACATGAATCAGGGACAACAAAAAGAAGTTAATGAATAACCAGCATATTTACTTAACCAATATTTCATGCATTTACTACGATGTTTTTAAGATGTTAAGTAAGATTGTATATGCTCATGATGTGTTGTCCCTGTAGGTACACTTTTGGACCGAAGGGCCTAGGGTCGGGTTGAGGCGGTGAGCTAAAAGGAGCAAGATGAATATAGGATGCAGGATTTTGATAGTCTCTACTATAGAAGTAGTGTAAACCTATAGCTTTAACATTCATTATTGAGAATGTAATTAATTAGCTTTTGGAAATTTTATTTTGGCCTGTAATCTTCTTAGCTCAAGCTATAACCGGAACCCTTAAGTGGTTATGAATGCATGTTCAGTCCATTATATGTGTATTATATGATGTTAAGGTAGGAGGACCCTACATTAGTGGTATCAGAGCAGTGGTTAGAGAACCCGGGAACGAGTGAAGGGTAACCTTAGCAATAAGTTGGCTAGGTGCTTACTTTTAAACATGTCTTGTACATATGTTGCATATGAAGTATATGATGTTACATTAACATGTCTTGTTTCTCTAACGATGTATTATATAAACTGCTTTTGGGTATTGTTGTTAACCATTGTGTTGCAGTATGGCAGCAAATGTGGAAGTGGGTGACGCAGTGAGTGTCAATGCAAGTGCAGGACGTACGAATCCCCTACCACCGCCGGCTTTTGGCGAAGAACCGTCTGAGCAACAGTTACTACCTGGGGAACTGAGCTTGACTCAATTTCTTGCATACCGACCTCCAACATTTGAAGGAACTGAGACAGGGGAACAGGCAGAAGAGTGGTTGGAAAGAATAGAGCAAATCTTCATGGTAGCTCCTTGTGCTATGACGACCTGGATAAGACTAGCAGAGTTCCAGTTGGCCAAGAAGGAACTGATGTGGTGGAAGACCACAGTAGTAGAGCAAGAGGCTCAAGGTGATGAAGTTAATTGGAAGCTGTTCAGAACTCGGTTTCTGACCCGCTACTTCTCGGCGGCTGCACGACAGGCCAAGGAAGATGAGTTCACTAACCTTAAGCAAGGTAACATGCCGGTGTCAGATTATGCTCTTCAATACTATTCTTTGCTCAGATATGTGCCTCATATCGCCACAAGTACTCAAGCAAAGATGAGGAACTTCATGAAGGGCTTGAGGCTGGAACTGTATGATAGGGTGATTACTAATGGCCCTACTTGCTTTGATGATGCACTTTCAAGGGCTGAACTAGCCGAACTGGGAGTTGGTGCATACCCTGATACTGTACCACCTCCAGCACCCCCTCAGAAATCCACTCCTGAAAATTTGAAGCCGAGGGGTGATCAGTTCAAGCCAAGGGGGAACATATCGGCGTCATGGTTCAGTGGTAAGAGGCCCGACAATCGATGGAAAGGAAACTGTAGGAACGATGCCCCATCCGGAAGAGGGCAGTCTCAGGGAGACAGATTTGGAAGGGTCCAGTGCAATGTTTGCGGGCAACCACATTTGACAAAAGATTGTGTGGGATGTTATGTTTGTGGCAATAAGGGCCACTTTGCTGGGCAGTGTCCCAATCGAGAGGGACAACAGAACTCTGCTGGGAGGCCTGCAGACAGAGCAGCACATCACAGACCACCTTTTGCACCAAGGCAGTATGGAGGTCAGCCTATGGGGCCACCTCAGGGACAAGTTAATGCTTTGACGAGGGAGCAGGCTACAGCAGCTTCGGAGGAGGTTATAACGGGTACGTGTCTTTTATTTACGCACCCTGCTTTTATATTGATCGACACAGGTGCGTCACACTCTTTCGTGTCGACAAGTTTTGTGGAAAGGCACCACATATGCACTTCTTCGTCGCCGCCTCTTGTAGTCTCGACCCCCGCTGGAAGAAGTATGATTTCTGATCAGATTGTCTATGATGGCCTCATTTATTTTGAGGATAACGAGCTAAGGTCAGATTTGATTGTTTTGGAAATGTCAGATTTTGACTGCATAGTGGGCATTGATGTTCTGAATAGGTATCAGGTAGTTGTGAACTGTAGGCAGAGGACTGTCCGATTCAGATCTGATATGGGAGTCCAGTGGACATTCTATGGAGATGGTTCTCGTTCAAAGATTCCGTTGATATCTGCTGTCAAGATGGCACAGTTGTTGGAACGAGGCCATACAGGATATCTCATCTATGCCGTTGATGTTACTGAAAAGAAGGAAGAGTTAAAAGTTAAGGATGTGCCCGTAATGGCGGAGTTCCCTGATGTCTTTCCGGAGGAGATTCCCGGAGTCCCACCGACGAGAGAGGTCGAGTTTGGGATTGAGTTATTACCGGGGACGTCTGCCATTTCTCGTGCCCCTTATAGGATGGCACCAGCGGAACTAAGAGAATTAAAAATACAGTTGCAAGAGCTCCTTGATAAGGGCTATATACGCCCTAGCGTATCACCATGGGGTGCACCAGTTTTATTTGTCAAGAAGAAAGATGGTTCGATGCGTCTGTGCATTGACTACAGACAATTGAACAAAGTCACAGTGAAGAATAAGTATCCGCTTCCGAGGATCGATGATTTGTTTGACCAGTTGCAGGGTACAAGGCTCTACACTAAGATCGATCTGAGGTCGGGATACCATCAGATTCGAGTAAGGGAAGATGATGTTCAGAAGACAGCTTTCAGGACTAGATATGGGCACTATGAATTCCTAGTCATGCCTTTTGGGGTGACGAATGCCCCAGCTGTTTTCATGAGTTTGATGAACAGGGCGTTCCATCCATATTTGGATCAGTTCGTCATAGTTTTCATTGACGACATACTCATCTACTCCCGGACTGAAGAGGAACACGTGAAGCACTTGAGGACAGTACTCCAGATCCTTAGGGATCAGTTATATGCAAAGCTCAGCAAGTGCGAGTTCTGGTTGAACAGTGTGGTATTCTTGGGCCATGTTATATCTACCAGTGGGATATCTGTGGATCCCAGGAAGATTGAAGCTGTTATGGAGTGGGCTGCACCCACTTCTGTGCCCGAGATACGGAGCTTCCTTGGTTTAGCGGGTTATTACCGATGTTTCGTCGAGGGATTCTCTAAGATCGCTAAGCCGTTGACACAGCTGACTCAGAAAGGAGTCCCGTTCTATTGGTCCGAAGCTTGTGAGGAAAGCTTCCAAGAATTGAAGCGTCGTTTGACGACAGCGCCAGTGCTTGTGATTCCTTCTGAGAATAAGAGATTTGCTTTGTACACGGATGCATCATTGCAGGGTCTGGGCTGTGTATTGATGCAAGATAAGCACGTGGTGGCTTATGCTTCGAGGCAGTTGAAACCTCATGAGACCAGGTACCCAGTTCATGATCTAGAACTGGCGGCCATCATTTTCGCCTTGAAGATTTGGCGTCATTACCTTTATGGTATGATGTTCACCATCTATACAGACCATAAGAGCCTGAAGTTCCTATTCACTCAGGCTGAATTGAATATGAGGCAAAGAAGGTGGATGGATCTACTCAAGGATTATGACTGTGAGATTGAGTATCATCCTGGTAAAGCAAATTTGATAGCGGACGCCTTAAGTCGGAAGGTGAAGAGTACTGCTGAGGACGCTATGTGTTTATCCGCTATGATGACTTCTTATTGCCATCTGGGCTATGATTTCAATGTGGACAAGTCACCGGTGTGAGTGTCGACCTTGTTGGCTGAGCCAGACATATTTGAGGCTATCAGGAAAGCCCAGAGGTTAGATGATGAGGTTCAGAGATGGTCATCGATAGTACTCCGAGGACAACCATCAAAGTTCAGAATGGCAGAAGATGATTCCTTGAGGCTGGGCAACCGATGGGTGGTCCCAGATACACCAGAGTTGCGTAGAGGAATATTGGAACGAGCCCACAGTAGTCGGTTCAGTATCCACCCAGGAGGAAGGAAGATGTACAAGGACCTATGCGGTCAATTCTGGTGGAGACGCATGAAGCGTGATGTTATGACTTTCTTCAAAAGATGTTTGATCTGCCAACAAGTAAAGGCAGAAAGACAGAGGCCTGGTGGTGAGCTGAATAGCTTGGAAGTACCTAAGTGGAAGTGGGAGCACATATCTATGGACTTCGTGACCCACCTACCAAGAACGGCCTCAGGATTTGATGCGATCTGGGTGATCGTGGATAGGCTGACGAAGGTAGCTCATTTCATCCCCTACTGTATGACTTTCACATACCTAAAGATGGCCCAATTGTATGTACGGGATGTGGTGAGGTTACATGGGATTCCAGTCTCGATTGTGTCTGACAGAGACCCAAGGTTTACTTCGCATTTCTGGGAGGGTCTCCAGACGGCTTTGGGCACCGAAGTGAGACTGAGTACAGCTTATCACCCTCAGACAGATGGCCAGACAGAGCGTACCATACAGACGCTCGAAGATATGTTGAGGGCTTGTGTGTTAGAGCTTGATACTCCATGGCAGGATGCGGTGCCATTGGTGGAGTTCTCCTATAATAACAGCTATCAGGCGAGCATTCAAATGGCCCCTTTTGAAGCTCTTTATGGTCGACGCTGTAGGTCACCGCTGTATTGGGAGGACTTGACGAGTAAAGCGGTCGGAGGACCTGATATGATTAAGGACATGGAAGAAAAGATTAAGATGATACATTTATAGATGAAAGCGGCCCAAGATAGGCAAGCAGCCTATGCCAATAAGCGGCGACGGCCGCTAGAATTCCAAGTAGGAGACAAGGTTTTCTTGAAAATCTCACCCTTCAGGGGTGTGGTCCGTTTTGGTATGCGGGGAAAGTTATCTCCGAGATATGTCGGACCGTATGAAGTGTTGCGGCGTATTGGTACATTGGCTTACCGTTTGGCTCTACCGCCGTCTTTATCTAGGATTCATGATGTTTTCCACCTTTCTATGCTACGGAAGTATGAGCCAAACCTGTCTCATGTTTTACAGCCTACTGAAGTGCTGTTGGATTCAGATGTATCCTACGTTGAACGACCGGTCAGAATTCTGGATCGTGAGGATCGCAGATTACGAAGTAAAGTTATACCGATGGTCAAAGTTGAGTGGGATCGTCGGGTGTCGAGGAGGCTACGTGGGAGACGGAACGGCATATGATGCAGAACTACCCAGAACTATTTTCTGGTATGATTTATGTTTAGTTCTTTTGGGCAAGTGCATGCGATTTCGAGGACGAAATCTTATAAGTAGGGGAGTATTGTGATGCCCCGAAATTAATTAATGGCAATCTGGACATTAATTATGTTTATATGATGAATTATTGCGATGATTAAGTTATGTGTGGAAAATGAAGTGTTAACATGATTTAATTGTGTTGATTTTAATTATGAGGAAAGTATGGATTTAATGAAGTTGGTTGCATTTTTGTAAATGCTTTTAAAATACCATGTTAGGATATTTTATACATCATGTTAAGTATTGGGGTGCAAATTTAATTAAACCCTTATAATCCCCACTACCCCACCTTTTAACTCACTTTACCCTTTTCACTCTTAAATCCCCAAATTCATCCCAACCCTATTATTTCATCCCATTTTCGTCCAAGCCAAGGAGGAGGAGGAGAAACCTTGCGCACTCTCCATTTGTTGAAATCTTAGTAAGATTTGGATCCTCAAGATGTATGGAACCAATCCTAATGTTTTTATGATGTTTGGTTTTGAAATGGGATGATTTTGAAGTGATTTATGTGGGTTTGTGTGGGTATGTGTTGTATGTTGTTGGGGTATGATTTCCCTGTCTGTCTACTGAAAATGGCTTAGGAAAGGTCCCTGATTAGTGGTTTTGGAATTGGGCAATCAATCCCTGCTTTGGCTGTCTCCTTCCATTCTTACATGTGCAGCCTTTTCTGATTCAATTGCACAAGCCCTAGTTTCGACTCTAGCTTTTTTCCTTCCTTCAACGTCCCACGTGCTCTTTGATGCCGAAAATCGGATTCTAGTTCAAGTCTTACTAGCATTGGCTTAAGTAGAAAACTTGTCCTATCCTATAATTAGGAAGCATCTGACTTGCTAAAGTGTTTTATGTGGGTTTTAGTGAGTTATGATGATGTTGGTGTTGTTGGAAAGTTTGGGTTTGTATGGTATGAGTTTGAGCTTTGAAAATGCACAAAAATGGTGAGAAATCGCGCACCAGCAGGTGGCGATCGATCGCCTGAAATGAGGTGATCGATCGCCGATGGCCAGTAGCCATTTCACGTAGCAGGCGATCGATCGCCTAAAACTAAGCGATCGATCACCGCAAGGCAAAAGAGCGAGGCGATCGATCGCCTCAAGTAGCGATCGATCGCCACTGTGTAAAACATGGAAAATGATGATTTTTGATGAATTTTTGGTATTTGGCTATTGTTTAGCTTCTAATATTGATTTGTATGGTTATGTAGAACCATCCCAAGTACCCACAACCTCAATGAGATAAAGCTCTCCGATTTCTCCACTTTTGGGAATTAAGGTACGTAAGAAACGTACGGGCATCGGACGGTAAACCATACTCCTACATATGATGTTTATAATGATGATGTTTATGATGATGATGATTATGGTGATGATGTTTACGATGATGATTTTGATAAGTAAGTTTATGATGATGATGTTATGATAATGATGTTTATGATAAGTAAGTTTATGATGATGATGTTATGATGATGATGTTTATGATAAGTAAGTTTATGATGATGATGTTATGATGACGATGTTTATGATAAGTAAGTTTATGATGATGATGTTATGATGACGATATTTATGATAAGTAAGTTTATGATGATGTGATACGATGTTTATTATGTGGTAAGATGCCACGGGGTAAGATGCCCATATGGTAAGAAGCCATACGATGTTATTATGTGGTAAGATGCCACGGGGTAAGATGCACATATGGTAAGAAGCCATACGATTTTATTATGTGGTAAGATGCCACGGGGTAAGATGCCCATATGGTAAGATGCCATACGATATTATGATGTGGTAAGATGCCACAGGGTAAGATGTTCATATTTACTTAACCAATATTTCATGCATTTACTACGATGTTTTTAAGATGTTAAGTAAGATTGTATATGCTCATGATGTGTTGTCCCTGTAGATACACTTTTGGACCGAAGGGCCTAGGGTCGGGTTGAGGCGGTGAGCTAAAAGGAGCAAGATGAATATAGGATGCAGGATTTTGATAGTCTCTACTCTAGGAGTAGTGTAAACCTATAGCTTTAACATTCATTATTGAGAATGTAATTAATTAGCTTTTGGAAATTTTATTTTGGCCTGTAATCTTCTTAGCTCAAGCTACAACCGGAACCCTTAAGTGGTTATGAATGCATGTTCAATCCATTATATGTGTATTATATGATGTTAAGGTAGGAGGACCCTACAAAGCGTTTTCTTTTAAGCTAAACAATACATCGCAACATTGGAACGTGCGTGTGTGCTATTGTCAAACATGAGTTATATACATATATTTTAAGACCAAACTGTGTCATAAAAACTCAAAGTCAAGATTACTTTAAAATACTCTACAAATCTACTATCCAGCACTTCTCCACTAATGTAATTATTCCCTAGACTTGGATCAGAAGGTCTTTAAAAGCTTATAACGTTAGGCCTTTTGATGTCGGCTTCAAAGAAAAGGTAGGATGAATGCAAAGAAGAGAGTATAAAAGAATCAGTTTATAACTTGTTCGCATAATATTGAGCTTCTCTTCAACTTTTTCTAGCATTGGCCACTTTGGGTCTTATTTGAATGTTTTCATTTTTTCAAGGCTTTTCTCTACATCTTTTCTTATTGCTCATTCTTTTGTTCATTTTTTGTTTTTCACAATGAATTCATCTACATATAACAATTCAGTGCAATGAATGAGATTCATTATACTCTCTTAGGGACGGATAAATTTTTTCATTTAGGCTCAATCCAAGGTAGGTATAATGAGTTAGCCAAAAATGTCGAATGGGGGTCTAGCTATATGCAATGCATATACCATTCTTTTTCAATAAGGCTCAAGAGGGGACACTAAGGAATGATGTACACAAGGTAAGCTTGAAAGGCACAAACGGTCCAAAGATCGCCTAAATCATCTCCAAATCAAGTTCCTAATTATAAAATTTCGCCTCAAAGTGCTTTCAAATAAATTGTAGATTTTTCTAAGATGCTCAAGACTAATCATAGTTAACACAAGTGTTCACTTTATTCAATACATACTTCACTCAATCATGACTCAAAATGTGCTCAAACTATTCCTCAATTTTGACATAAGCTCAACAAAGGATATACAAAAATTTCATGACTCCTATCTAGATGGAGATTAATTTAATCATGTATTACCGTTGCAAATCCAACTCATCATTCCTCAAGTATTGACTCATTTTCTAAAAAAACTTTTGTTGATAGTGCTCAAGGACGATTTAGTCTCATAAAAGTGCAGTCATGCAAGAAAATAAACAAGACAAGAAGCAGAAATGCAAAAACTACAAATATACACAAATATAAACAAAACCACCAAGGTACCATATCAACACTAAACAATTGCTCATCAGGGAAATTTTCATTAATTTCATCTACCTCATTGTCACTTACATCATTACTGTTCTCAATTCGCGATAAATGATCTGCAACCACATTTTCAACACCTTTCTTATCTCTTATCTCAGTGTAGCGATTCTTTACCGCAAGTGCACGATGTCAAGTTTTAGTATAGTTCAATGAAAGTAAGGGTTGTCGAATCCACAGGGACTAACATATAAGTACCAAATAAAACTAGTAAAATTATATTTAGCCTACGATTAAAAAGAGGGTATATTAACTACTGCAAATTTATAACTAAAGGACCTAAATAAAATAAGAATAAATAAAATGAAAGGTTTCCGGATATGCAAAGGAATTTCGCTCGAGAAATTTATCTTGCTCTTCGTTCAACTATGTTATCTTTAAAAATTCGTTTGAATAAGCAATTACCAAACAATTGACTCTTAAGGTGAAAGGTTTTCATTATTATTCAATACACTCTCTCGAGCTATATAGAAACAAATATCAAATTAGAACAAGCAACTCTCGTTCACTTATTTACTAATCCGATATTGCATAAATCTTCAAAACCTAGTTACTCTAAATCTCTCGATTCAAAGCGCTCACGTATGTGATTTTATCTCTCGATCTCAATCTTAAACATACATCATGAATTACTGTAGCGTATTATAACGTTATCTCTCGATCTCGGTTATAACTCACAAGATTAAATCAAAGATAGCTAGGCTTTGATCTTAATAAGCATTTAATTCATGAACAATAAGAAATTGATTCAATCAAACACATTCGAATTAATAAATCAAACACAATTATACTTAAACTCGATAAAATAAACTTGATTCAATTCAAAACAAATCAATAAGACGTTTAATTTTTTCTCAACCTCAAAAACATCCAATTAAAATGAAAATCAAATAAATCCGAGTTTAGAAATACGATAAATGTTGGAACGAATCCGTGCGTTGCACCGTAATCTCTTCTCTTGTTCCTTCCTTGCACTCCGGAAATGGCTAGCTCAAGCTTTGCCGAAGAACGGAGGAAGATGGCTTTTCCTCCTTCTTCTAGGCGGCGGCTACTAGGGTTTTTAGGTGATGAAATCGGCTCCCAACCCTCTCTGATATGATATGGTATGGAAGGGATCCCCCATTTAAACCACCGAAAATCACGTTAAATTTGGAAAATAAGATTTTTAGAAAATCGCGTATCGATCGCTCGAAAATATTTTTCGATCGATCGGTGCACTGTTCACTTCAGCCTTTAAAACTTTCTGCCTCGATCGATCGATCAAGATTTTCATTCCGATCGATCGACACTTCGATAAAATTGGTGCTGAACTCTCTGCCCGGATCGATCGATCGAGAAATAATCTCGATCGATCGAAATTCTGAAAAATCTGAATTCTTCATTTTTTTTCTCTTTTTCGCCTCGGTTTCGCCCGTTTCCTTCATTTTAGCTCATTTCTTCCATTTCCGACCTATTTTCCTGAAACAAGCAAATAAATACCAAAAAGCGTAATTTCATCCAGGAAAAAGTACGAAAAACGGAAAGAAATTACAGCTAAAAACACTTAAAATCTAAGCCTATCAACTCCCCCAAATTTAGACTTGATCGTCCTCGAGCACGCAATAAGCTCAAAAAGTAGAGTCAAACTTAATACTTTGAATGAATCATTTTTACAACTCAACGTAAAAGCTCAGCAATCCTACTTACACGTCAATAAGAGTCGTTTAAAGTTCAACATGAAGCGTTTTCTCCTAAGCTAAACAATACATCGCAACATTGGAACGTGCGTGTGTGCTATTGTCAAACATGAGTTATATACATATATTTTAAGACCAAACTGTGTCATAAAAACTCAAAGTCAAGATTACTTTAAAATACTCTACAAATCTACTATCCAGCACTTCTCCACTAATGTAATTATTCCCTAGACTTGGATCAGAAGGTCTTTAAAAGCTTATAACGTTAGGCCTTTTGGTGTCGGCTCCAAAGAAAAGGTAGGATGAATGCAAAGAAGAGAGTATAAAAGAATCAGTTCAAACTTGTTCGCACAATATTGAGCTTCTCTTCAACTTTTTCTAGCCTTGGCCACTTTGGGTCTTATTTGAATGTTTTCATTTTTTCAAGGCTTTTCTCTACATCTTTTCTTATTGCTCATTCTTTTGTTCATTTTTTGTTTTTCACAATGAATTCATCTACATATAACAATTCAGTGCAATGAATGAGATTCATTATACTCTCTTAGGGACGGATAAATTTTTTCATTTAGGCTCAATCCAAGGTAGGTATAATGAGTTAGCCAAAAATGTCGAATGGGGGTCTAGCTATATGCAATGCATATACCATTCTTTTTCAATAAGGCTCAAGAGGGGACACTAAGGAATGATGTACACAAGGTAAGCTTGAAAGGCACAAACGGTCCAAAGATCGCCTAAATCATCTCCAAATCAAGTTCCTAATTATAAAATTTCGCCTCAAAGTGCTTTCAAATAAATTGTAGATTTTTCTAAGATGCTCAAGACTAATCATAGTTAACACAAGTGTTCACTTTATTCAATACATACTTCACTCAATCATGACTCAAAATGTGCTCAAACTATTCCTCAATTTTGACATAAGCTCAACAAAGGATATACAAAAATTTCATGACTCCTATCTAGATGGAGATTAATTTCATCATGTATTACCGTTGCAAATCCAACTCATCATTACTCAAGTATTGACTCATTTTCTAAAAAAACTTTTGTTGATAGTGCTCAAGGACGATTTAGTCTCATAAAAGTGCAGTCATGCAAGAAAATAAACAAGACAAGAAGCAGAAATGCAAAAACTACAAATATACACAAATATAAACAAAACCACCAAGGTACCATATCAACACTAAACAATTGCTCATCAGGGAAATTTTCATTAATTTCATCTACCTCATTGTCACTTACATCATTACTGTTCTCAATTCGCGATAAATGATCTGCAACCACATTTTCAACACCTTTCTTATCTCTTATCTCAGTGTAGCGATTCTTTACCGCAAGTGCACGATGTCAAGTTTTAGTATAGTTCAATGAAAGTAAGGGTTGTTGAATCCTCAGGGACTAACGTATAAGTACCAAATAAAACTAGTAAAATTATATTTAGCCTACGATTAAAAAGAGGGTATATTAACTACTGCAAATTTATAACTAAAGGACCTAAATAAAATAAGAATAAATAAAATGAAAGGTTTCCGGATATGCAAAGGAATTTCGCTCGAGAAATTTATCCTGCTCTTCGTTCAACTATGTTATCTTTAAAGATTCGTTTGAATAAGCAATTACCAAACAATTGACTCTTAAGGTGAAAGGTTTTCGTTATTATTTAATACACTCTCTCGAGTTGTATAGAAACTAATATCAAATTAGAACAAGCAACTCTCGTTCACTTATTTATTAATCCGATATTGTATAAATCTTCAAAACCTAGTTACTCTAAATCTCTCGATTCAAAGCGCTCACGTATGTGATTTTATCTCTCGATCTCAATCTTAAACATACATCATGAATTACTGTAGCGTATTATAACGTTCTCTCTCGATCTCGGTTATAACTCACAAGATTAAATCAAAGATAGCTAGGCTTTGATCTTAATAAGCATTTAATTCATGAACAATAAGAAATCAATTCAATCAAACACATTCGAATCAATAAATCAAACACAATTATACTTAAACTCGATAAAATAAACTTGATTCAATTCAAAACAAATCAATAAGATGTTTAATTGTTTCTCAACCTCAAAAACATCCAATTAAAACGAAAATAAATAAATCCGAGTTTAGAAATATGATAAATGTTGGAACGAATCCGTGCGTTGCACCGTAATCTCTTCTCTTGCTCCTTCCTTGCACTCCGGAAATGGCTCGCTCAAGCTTGGACGAAGAGCGGAGGAAGATGGCTTTTCCTCCTTCTTCTAGGCGGCGGCTACTAGGGTTTTTAGGTGATGAAAATCGGCTCTCAACCCTCTCTGATATGATATGATATGGTATGGAAGGGATCCCCCATTTAAACCACCGAAAATCACGTTAAATTTGGAAAATAAGATTTTCAGAAAATCGCGTATCGATCGATCGAAAATATTTTTCGATCGATCGGTGCACTGTTCACTTCAGCCTTTAAAACTTTCTGCCTCGATCGATCGATCGATCGAGATTTTCATTCCGATCGATCGACACTTCGATAAAATTGGTGCTGAACTCTTTGCCCGGATCGATCGATCGAGAAATAATCTCGATCGATCGAAATTCTGAAAAATCTGAATTCTTCATTTTTTTTCTCTTTTTCGCCTCGGTTTCACCCGTTTCCTTCATTTTAGCTCATTTCTTCCATTTCCGACCTATTTTCCTGAAACAATCAAATAAATACCAAAAAGCGTAATTTCATCCAGGAAAAAGTACAAAAAACGGAAAGAAATTATAGCTAAAAACACTTAAAATCTAAGCCTATCACACATCAATACAAGAAGGAGAACATTTGCTAAAGGAGATTCATGAAGGCTGTTGTGGAAATCATTTGGGAAGCAATATGTTATATCAGAAAGCTCTTCGAGCAGGATACTATTGGCCCAGCATGAGAGAGAATGCCGAAGAAATTGTTAAAAAGTGTAACAATTGTCAGAAACATGCCAAATTTATCTCATGTACCCGGGGAGGTCTTAAATAACACTATTACTTCCTGTCCCTTTGATCAGTGGGGGATGGACATCGTCGGACCTTTTCCTCTTGCCACGGGACAAAGGAAATTCCTCCTAGTAACAGTTGAGTATTTTACTAAATGGGTGGAAGCTGAGCCTTTAGCAAAACTAACGGAGGAGGAAATCATTAGATTTCTATGGAGAAGCATAGTATGTCGGTTCGGAATACCGAGGAGAATAATTTCCGATAATGGAAGGCAGTTTCAGGGAAAGAAAGTACAGGAGTGGTGCGGGGATATGAAAATCAGGCAAGTATTCACGTCAGTGGCCTATCCACAGTCAAATGGGCAAGTCGAAGTTATTAATCGTATTCTATTACATTGGATTAAGACAAAGCTGGAAGGGGGCCGAGGAGAATGGGTAAACGAACTACCTTGTGTCTTGTGGGCCTACCGAACAACTTCTCGGGTATCTACAGGGGAAACTCTGTATAGTCTAGTATACGGTTCGGAGGCCCTCATTCCAGCGGAAATTGGAGTCGAATCTCTCCGAGTACAATGTTATGATCCAGAGCAGAACGAGGGTAGAAGAAAGCAGGAGTTAGATGAGATTGAGCAGATAAGAGAACAAGCTGTAGCAAGAACAGAGCTGTATAAAGTAAGGATTCCCAATGCCTATAACCGAAGGGTTCGCCCAAGAACATTTCTAGTCGGGGATTTGGTATTACGAAGAACAAATCCTCCTGGTGAGGCGAAAAAGCTGGCACCCAAATGGGAGGGCCCTTACAAAATCAAGGAAGTGATCGGAAGATGAGCCTACAGACTGGAAGATCATGAAGGTCGGGAGTTGGTAAGACCTTGGAACATTCATAACTTGAAGAAGTATTTTGTGTAATCTTTCCAATTATGAGTTCAGTAATAATAAAATGAAAGTATTTGATTCATTGAGCTTGTTTGGAATTTTAATTGTTTACTCGTGTGATCGGGATGTTTGGTCCACGTTTAAACTTAAAATTGCCTAAGTGGTTGTGCTCGGGGTAGCGAGCTTGTTCGGAATTTTAATTGTTTACTCGTGGGATCGGGATGTTTGGTCCAAGTTTAAACTTAAAATTGCCAAAGTGTTTGTGCTCGGGGTTGCGAGCTTGTTCGGAATTTTAATTGTTCACTCGTGGGATCGGGATGTTTGGTCCACGTTTAAAACTTAAAATTGCCTAAGTGTTTGTGCTCGGGGTAGCGAACTTGTTCGGAATTTTAATTGTTTACTCGTGGGATAGGGATGTTTGGTCCACGTTTAAACTTAAAATTGCCAAAGTGTTTGTGCTCGGGGTTGCGAGCTTGTTCGGAATTTTAATTGTTTACTCGTGGGATCGGGATGTTTGGTCCACGTTTAAACTTAAAATTGCCTAACTGTTTGTGCTCGGGGTAGCGAGCTTGTTCGGAATTTTAATTGTTTACTCGTGGGATCGGGATGTTTGGTCCATGTTTAAACTTAAAATTGCCTAAGTGTTTGTGCTCGGGGGTAGCGAGCTTGTTCGGAATTTTAATTGTTTACTCGTGGGATCGGGATGTTTGGTCCACGTTTAAACTTAAAATTGCCCAAGTGTTTGTGCTCGGGGTTGCGAGCTTGTTCGGAATTTTAATTATTTACTCGTTGGATCAGGATGTTTGGTCCACGTTTAAACTTAAAATTGCCTAAGTGTTTGTGCTCGGGGTAGCGAGCTTGTTCGGATTTAATTATTTACTCGTGGGATCGGGATGTTTGATCCACGTGTAAACTTAAAATTGCCTAAGTGTTTGTGCTCGGGGTAGCGAGCTTGTTCGGAATTTTAATTTACTCGTGGGATCGGGATGTTTGGTCTACGTTTAAACTTAAAATTGCCTAAGTGTTTGTGCTCGGGGTTGCGAGCTTGTTCGGAATTTTAATTGTTTAATCGTGGGATCGGGATGTTTGGTCCACGTTTAAACTTAAAATTGCCTAAGTGTTTGTGCTCGGGGTAGCGAGCTTGTTCGGAATTTTAATTGTTTACTCGTGGGATCGGGATGTTTGGTCCACGTTAAACTTAAAATTGCCAAAGTGTTTGTGCTCGGGGTAGCGAGCTTGTTCGGAAGTTTAATTGTTTACTCGTGGGATCGGGATGTTGGGTCCACGTTTAAACTTAAAATTGCCAAAGTGTTTGTGCTCGGGGTAGCGAGCTTGTTCGGAATTTTAATTGTTTACTCATGGGATAGGGATGTTTGGTCCACGTTTAAACTTAAAATTGCCTAAGTGTTTGTGCTCGGGGTAGCGAGCTTGTTCGGAATTTTAATTGTTTACTCGTGGGATCGGGATGTTTGGTCCACCTTTGAACTTAAATTGCCTAAGTGTTTGTGCTCGGGGTAGCGAGCTTGTTCGGAATTTTAATTGTTTACTCGTGGAATCGGGATGTTTGGTCCACGTTTAAACTTAAAATTGCCTAAATGTTTGTGCTCGGGGGAGCGAGCTTATTCGGAATTTTAATTGTTTACTCGTGTGATCGGGATGTTTGGTCCACGTTTAAACTTAAAACATCGTTGTTGTTTTACGGAGGAAAATAGCCAAGTGAATAATTTTATTAATGAACGAAAAGAAATACAAGAAAAAGTAAAGCTCTACTCTACGGGTGAAATAGCTCTTCAGGGAGGCTTTCTAATCCAGCCCCGACATCAAGGAAATCTTTTGAAGCTCCTTCGGGAGGGTAGCCTTGAGATCCAAATTGGCTGACGCATGCTTCAAATCCGCGATCAAAAAACTTAGAAGCACGGTCAGCCACCATGTTGCTATACGCCGGAGACTTCAAAAACTCCAGAATTCTTCCATACGAGCAGCAGTGGAATATTTCTCTTGAGCAAGTTGCTCAGAAACAGATTGATATTGCTCGGCCATGGATTTATACTGTTCCGATAGAGTAGAGTTAGCACCTTCCAGATCGGTGAATTTTGTCCGCTCCTCTGCAAGGGTCTTCTCTGCTTTATCCCGAGCTGACACCAGGGCCAAGTGCCGCTCCTCTAGAAGTCTCACTGATTTCTTCTTGTCCTCACCCATACTTTCCAGTTGCCTGATGCACTTCTGGTTATGGCCATCGGCTGATCGTATTGAATGAGAAAGGGTGAGAAGTTCACCCGCCATCATGTGGGCCTGCATCAAAGCATAAGAACGATGAATGAAGGTACCAAAAGATACAAGCAAAGCAGATTAATTGGTAAAAGTATCTACCTGAGTAAAGGAGGAGGAGAAGTCATTCACCAGGTTGCTGAAGGCCAATTCCCCGAGGTACTTACGGTCGGTTGAGTTGGGGGTGTAGCACAAAATGGATTGGGAGGCTTTGGGGTCGGGTTTTTTCAGTAATGGGACGCTGGGAGAATACGTCCAAGAAGGGACATGGTATCTCGAGGGAGGCCGAGAAACACCAAGTGCAGGTTGGGAAGAGGCTCGGGGTTCGGAAGGGATGATAGAAGAAGAAGTTTTCTTAAGGGGAGGGGCTTTGGGGGATGAACTTGAACCTTCGGGAGCAGCCCTCTTCCGGCGCTAAAGAGCTTGAGTCCCCTCGGGAGAAGCCTTCTCCTCAGGAGGAATCACAATCTCGACAGAAGGGGGAGGAGCAGGAGCAGTAACAGCCTTAGAAGTTTGTCCTTTCTGGCTCTTTTCCTTCAGCATCTCGGTCATCCTAGCCTTCATCATCTTCGTTTCTGAAAAGAACATGGAAATATTAGTCCGAACATAACAAGTCGAAAGAAAAACGAATGAGATTGCTTGAAAGCACTCAGCGAGGGGCATTTTCAAGGATACACCCTTCGGGCTCAGCTGGAACAAGTATAGCAGTCCGTCATCAATCAGCTCCATCAAATTGAAACACTGATCGCCAAGTGCACGACGAACCGACAAATACGGTTCCTCCTCAAGGTGACCCTTGATTGACTTGCCCCTCGGGAGATTTTCCCTCCACTCCATAGGGCAATCCCAAGGTGGAGCGGACGAGCAAAAAAGTAAGAGTTTTTCAAGTTTTTTATGGACGAGGGGTATTTTTTGAGGAAGCCAACCCCTGTCCGAGAGGAAAAGTAAAAGAGCCCGATCTCTTTCTTGTTCAATTGAAAAAAACAATGGAAAAGTTCGGGAGTAGGGGCAAAACCCAGAAAAGAAAGAACTATGAAAAAGCCCGCTAATAATCGATAACTATTGGGAAATAATTGACTAAGGGAAACAGAGAAGTAGGGGCTACTTCAATAAAGAAAGGAGGGATAGGAAAACGGAGGCCTCCTTGGAGCTGGTCTATATAAAAAGGAAAATACCCCTTACGAGGTAAGTGGGGACGAGATCCGGAAGGGGGAGCAATAATAGAAGTCCCCTCGGAAATCCCCCATTTAGTTCGAATATTACATAGGTGCTGAGTCAATTTGACCTCAGACTCAGAGATCTCGAACCAGGGAACACAGTCTTTCACTAAATCTCGCTATGTAGCAAGTCTCTGCTCTTGTATACGAGCAGCTGACGCAGCAGAAGAGCTTAGAGTTTTGTCGCTATCAAAAGAAGAGGAAGAGGGTTGAGGAGAGGGGCTAAGAGCGTCTCCTTCATTGAACATATCTATCGCCTGTAATGAAGAGTCTGCTGAGGAAGAAACCATACTTGGTGATTGAAAAATGAAGATTACTGGGGAAAGTTGTTCGATCGTCTGATGCTAGCTCGGAATCAAAATGCAGCAAAGTAAGACAAATGAAGAAAAGTGATGGGTATTTATAGATGGGACCATGTGAACAGTCATTCAATCTTCACCGTCCAAAAATTATGGAAATGAACGGTCATAAAGGTGATCAGGAAATGAAACGTCGCGCGGTATTTGAAATTTTTGAGCGGGAAAAAGGGCGGTAAAAAATCCCGAGTAGGTTAAGTTTAGGATTTTACCCGAAGACAATAAAACAAGACTTCAAAATCCTCGTCTTGCTTTACTTTAGGGGGTGAGGTGATGTCATATGACATATTGACTTCCTCGGGTAAAATCCCCCCAAGAACCGAACAAGTCTTATACCGAGCAGGAGGACACCGAGCAGGGTTTCACCGAACAGAAAGACACCGAACAGAACAGCTGCTAAACCCTCCTCGATTTTCTGGTCAAAGTCTAGCGGAAGACCCGGAGATAACCAACAAATCAACAGGCGTGAATAAACGTGCAGTAATGGGGCGCGGATTTCTCGGACACGTTTGGCTCCAGTTAAGCCACGATCAGAGGACATCGTGTTCCGGATCTCCCGAGAGCCAATCACTGGGAACAACCCTATAAATACCCGCATATGGTCTCATAGTAAAAGGTTGAATTTTTCTAGGCAGAAAGACTCCGAAGAGAACAAATTTATTTCTGTTCGGTCATTTTTATTATTTTTCTAGGATATTCTTATAAGTCATTGGGCGATTGTCACTTGTGTCAAGAGAGTCTTGTAAATCATCAACGTTTATAGTGGAGTTTTATACTGGACTAGGTCCCGTGGTTTTTCTCTCAATTTGAGGGTTTTCCACGTAAAAAATCTTGGTGTGTTTATCGTTATTTTTCATTAACACTTTATTCTACCTTATACCTAAAAATATCGAATCACATCAGTGATAATTTCCGTCGAGATACTGTCCGTTTAAGATTTGTTTTTAAATATATTCTGGGTAATGTATATTTTATAAACTATTACTTGATCAATCATGGTTTTAGATGGCCCCATTGTGTCTGTTTAAGATTTAACATTCCTTTTCAAATGAAATTTTTAGCCGAAAGACTATTGGTTGTTGATTGATTATAACTGGAATTAATAATTGCTTGCTAATGCGAGGTTAAATCGTGGGCCCTACACTTGGGAACCCGCTTGGCTCAGTATGAACTGTAACGCCGAGTGTGTCATCATCGTCCAAACACAATGGATGCTTAGGCACATTGCATGTCTCGACCCTGGTGTCGAGTTTGTTTTCATCTCCTCAAAACTCGAGTGTTATCTTGTTGATGATATCATTCTTTTGATTCCAATATTTTGATATCTTGAGATATTGTACATGTACACGGATTGCATTCATGCACGACATACATTTCACAATGTTTTGGCATTATTGTGGTTTATATTGGTTTCTTGTACTGGGGTTACTGACCCCTGCGGTGGGGGTTCACATGTCTTTATGTGTGGACGTGATAGATACTACAGGTGGACAGTCTTCAGCTGCTCGAGAGGAAGCATCTAGGAGTACCAGAGCTCTGTGAGAGCGAGCTCGGGTTTTCTTTTATTAAGTTTTGGCATCCAATTGTTTGTGATAGAGAGTTTTGATTAATGTGCTTAAAATTCACCTAGGTGTGTAGATGTGTTTTGAGTATTATATCACCTAAGAGATTTGATATGTATTATGTGGTGGTTTATGTGTGTAGATATGAAACTGGTATTATATATTATATATTAAACTGAAATTTTTAAGGACACGTGTTGTAAATGTTTAATAAATCTTCTGTTGTTTACATTAAAATAACCATTTTCACAAGTGCGATGTATTTAAATAAAAGGTTTGAAATCCTTCCTTTCTTCTAGATGTTGGATGCATGAATTAAATTAAGCACTCCTACTAGCTATCAAATTAATCAATTGACTCCATCTGTCCATACCTCACATGTTCAACATTTCTACCGATATTTGAGAGTCTTGATGCATTGCTTTTGGTTGATAGATCAGTGGGACTATTTTCATTATCTAGTTAGTTGAATAATAATAGGAGTGGATTATTTTCATTATACAACAAGCCTAAAAAAAGGCTTGATTAAAAATATTTTTTTATTGAAAAAAAAAATACAATCCATAATCCCCACATGAAATGAAATCTATTAATTTAAAAGATGTTGTACAAAATATTTCTTATACTTATATGTGTAGAAAAAAATGTCGAGACGAGAATTTTGGTTTAATCTTTTTGGTATTATTTATTTAAATTCGCCTGGTTGATGGTTCGTATAATTTATCGAAAATTTATTGTGTATATAGTCAAATTAAGGATAATCAGCCTCCACCTCTTCTGCCTTTTGACATTTCAAGAAAACGACCCCTCTTCACCCCACACGTCATCAGATGGGAACAAAATCCTTTTACGCCATCGAAAAAACCTGTACTTTTAATCAATGTCGAAAGGATAAAAGTTGATACCCACCAGAGAATACCAAACCTCCGACTCGTTCTTAAACCATATTTATTTACTACAAATGAGGTGGTGGCTTTTTATCCAAAGTCAACATTCGTACAACCTACCCAACAAAAGGAGAATTTTTCAATTGGATATCCTCCAAATCTGTTAAGAAAATCGCCAAATAACTGTTGAATGTTTGAATGATCTGAAATCATGGAGATTGTGAAGCGCAGAACGGTGAAATCGCTGGTGACGAAGCTGAGTTCTGTATCGGAGCAGACCCGTATTGAATCCATCTGCGAGCTGCGTTTGCTTACTAAAAACGATCCCGAAAGCCGCCCGATAATTGCGGAGGCGAACGCCATACCCTTGATCGCAGAATCCCTTTATTCTCCGGTGAATATTCTTCAAGAAAACGCCACCGCCACGCTGTTGAACCTCTCTATATCCTGCAAAGAGCATCTCATGTCTTCCCATGGGGTTCTAGATGCCCTCTCTCATTCCCTGCGCAACCCCACGTCCCCTTTCTCTGCCCAGTGCGCCGCCGCCACCATTTTTAGCCTTGTGAGCTTTGAGTCGTATCGCCCGATTATTGGGCACAAGAGGGATATCATATTCGGTCTGGTGGAGATTGTGAGGAATCATGGATCGGCAGGCCGGTCGATCAAGGATGCGCTTAGAGCCCTTTTTGGGATCGCGCTGTATCCGTTGAATAGAGCTCAAATGGTTGAGCTTGGAACTGTTCAGGCTTTGTTTTCATTGATAGTGAAGGATGGGAGAGTTGGACTGGTTGAAGATGCCACCGCTGTGATTGCGCAAGTAGCAGGGTGTGAGGAGAGCTGGGAAGCATTCAAGAAAGCTTCGAGCATCGGAGTTTTGATGGATTTGTTGGATAATTCGACTGGTTCAAGTCATAGGACTAAGGAAAATGCGGTCTATACAATGTTGAATTTGGTGCAGTGTGGGGGAGAAAAGGTTGTGAGAGAGTTGAAGGATAAAATAGAGGCAAGGGTGATTGAAGGGATTAATGATGTGCTGGAAAACGGAAGTGAAAAGGCTAAAGCAAAGGCCTTGGCACTTTTAAAGATCATTGATACGAGGGATGGGCGACCGGAGCCTTTGACTAGCCACTCTTCTTGAAAGTTCGAGGTTTTGCTCCTGTGCTTTTCTTGTACAATTATTTGGATTGATCTTGTGTTTGTATGTCATGCCAATTACATTTGATGAAACTAATATAACAATTGACATCACTATGTTGCAAGGAAAAGATAGAAAAGATTGGTGTATTGAGCTTAGAAGTGCAAGATTTTTCTCAATTATTGTTTTGTATAGTTTTTCTAAGTGTGGTGTTGTGTCTGTGCTGACTTTATAGTTTATTCTGATACACCACCAATATTGTAAGCATAAGTACTTTAGGCCTCCACTAGCTGTGTCTGCAACAACTTGTTTTACCTTTTAATCCACTCGAATAAGATAAATTGGTTGCTTAACAAATCCCATTTGATAGATCTTATATATTTTAGTCGTGTCTCAGCTTTCTGGCTTGCTGCCAATTGTTTAATCGGGCAAATTTTCACCATATTGTCCGAAAGCTCATACAAGTGCTTTTTCTTTTGAGTGATGTGAAATGGACACATGGGATATAATAGTGATGAACATGGCAGTGCTGATGTTAATTCTCTTACACTGGAAGATGTGCGTCGAAGAAAGATTCGTAGATCGGAGACAGGAGATACTGTGGTTTGCAGCGGTCTCGTTTACGTACTTCATGAATTTATATACATGGAAGCTACAATTTAGGCTCTTGTAAAGGGTATGACCTGGGAAATAATCAAGATTAACAGCTAGAGAATATGCATAAGGTCTTTTAGAGTTTCTTCTAATGCGTTGCTAAGATAACTATAGAGAGTGCCATAAAATGGAAGTTGCTGTCAACAGTGGAGAACCTTTCCTAGGTTTCAGTTGGGACCAAGATGAGAATGAATTATTGAAACGAAAAATGTAGGAGAATATTTGTCCACTACTAGGTTTAGACTGATCTCTTTACTATTTGGACCAATAGATATTGGGGAAAGTCGACCTTACCTAGAGGAGGATAACGATCCTATGGATCCCACAATCCCAAATCAATTAGGTTCGTCGGATCCGGCATTGGGCACGATTTTTCCATAGATATTATGGGCAAACTGATACATTTATTGTTCAAGGGCTGCTCAAAATTTTTGGAGGTCTTAAATAATTTATAAGGCCTTCAATAACCGGGATTGAAAATAATGTATTTGCTAATTTCTTCTCTAGCCCCTAAAATGTGCTAAGACAGCTATGCTAAGATATGCAAACAGTATATTAAACTATATATATACTATATTTTGCCCCACATATTCACAAATCCTATATTTTTGGCCTCCAAGATAAAAAATCTACAATTTTGCCCCCCTCAACCACATGGCTGGATTCACCCCCTTTTTGGCCCACCCCTTCCGCTATTACACATGTGAATTGAACGTCATAATTTACATTCCCCTCCTCGACCCATTTCATATCACCCGGTCATAATTTGCACTCCTCTGCTCGTCTCATTTTCACATTACACGGGATTTTATAACTGGTTCAAAAAAAAAAAAACCCATGTATATTGAACAAGATAACAACTTTATTAGGTATGAAGAACCCGGTGAATGCCATACATTAAACAAACATTGAACAAGATAACAACTTTCAATAATGGATGATCGAATTATTTCATGAAGATCCTCACACGCAATACACCATTTCGAAAAGAAAAAAACCTTAGGAGATTGAATCTCCATACACAAGCAATATAAACAGATGTTCCACTTGACATAATTTAAAATAATTTTTACACATCAATAACGAAACAAGAAAATAGAACTCCAAGATTCACAATTTCAGCAAACGCAGATTCCAAGAAGATAAGCAAAAAAATAAAGAAAATTGCTTATATATATATATATATATATATATATATATATATATATATATATATATTGAAGGTTGTGTGTATGCATCTAGTCAATGAAAATATATAAACAATATTTAATTTGCTACTTTGTCTACATTTTCGGATTTGGAATCTAATATTAAAAGAGTTATATTGGTGATTGCATTTATGAAGCATTATAATTGACTTTACCAAAGGTAAATAAAAAAAAATGACTTTGTCAATGACAAAGCACCGTCATTATAACATAATAATTTGGATCGGTTGACCATTATAACGTTGTATTTGTTGAGTATAAGTGATTAGTTTTCGAACCTAATTTTTTGGCTTTAGAAGAAGAATTAATCAACAGAACAGACTTTTCCTCTTTCATGGCAGCCTCAGCAGTAGTCAACATATTGACAAGCTCTGCAAGTGTGCACTCCATTTTGTGCATGTTGAAGCTCACCACAAATTGTTTGAATGAGTTTGGTAGAGACTGAAGGATCACATCCAACGCCAATTCGTTCTCCAAGATCGTATCTAAGCTAGCAAGTTTCTCAATAAAACCTATCATCTTCAATCCATGAGCTTGGAGAAGACCCTTCCCTCATATGGGCACGGAATAGGTATCTGACAACACTGTAACGTAGAGAACGAGTATGCTCACCATACAACTCTTGCATGTGAGTAAGAATCTCGGCGGCATGGTTCATATGTTCATGCTGTCTCTGAAGTTCATTCGACATTGATGCCATCATATAGCATCGCGTTTTGAGATCGTCATCCTTCCATTTGTGGACAGTTTCAATCTCATCAGGACTCGAACCCTCAGGAACCTTTCCAGGGGTAGCTTCGTAAGCACATACGTCAATTTTTCAGAATCCAGAACAATTTTCAAATTTCTTAGCCAATCATTGTAGTTTTGCCCAGTTAATTTGTTTGTATGGAGAATAGATGCGATCGGATTCTTGGCCATTTTAATACTGAAAAATAAACAGAAAATATAAGCAAATCATTTGATTATTAATTAATTCAAAATTTTGGACTTTTATTTTTGAATGCTCCCACTAAATTTTTCGAATTCATCGCCCTCATGACAAATGAACGGAAAATCATATTTTCTTAGTGGGCTTGGAGTCCAACTAGCTCATAAAAACCCTGGACGTTGGCCCACTGGCTTCATGATACTAAAGGTATATCACAATTGCATCATATGCAATCCCCAAGATATTTGTCTTGCGATTGGCATAACCCTACGTGGGCAGGACAATCATGCCTTCTCACGTCAAACTAACCCATCCCACGGATAGCAATGTCACGCCCAAAAGACCCCCGTGGGTGTAATCTAAAAGGTTAACATAATCGCACCCTTAATTAAATGGCAGTTAAACACACAGCTTTCCATGCCAGATGCCCCCACGTGGGTGAGTAAGGCAATATGACACAAGTAGCGTCTCATGGCTCAACTGTTGATGGAAGACAGGAAGCGACAAACCCTTTTGAGCTCCCCTCATCAGTTTGATATTAAATTTTTTTGAATCATATTCAAAAGAGGGATTTAATTTATTTTAAAATCTCATCAAGTGCTTGATTGTTTGTTTGCCGGATTCATGCAACTATGTTTTATTCATGCAATCATATGTACTAATAAAACATACAAACAAAAATTTATCATACATCACATGCATAATAAAAATAAATAAATATGGACGATTACGACATTTTCCTAATTGATCCACGTGAGCCATATGTGGGTCAGAAGTCTGTCTAAGGTGATGCAGGTATGCAATGCAATCCTATTACATTTTTGCTTCCATTATACATGTCTTGATTCTTGGTGCTCCATCTTCAATCTCTATCTCCCACTAATTCTAATGATTTTACATTTAAATCGTGCAAACAAGAGAATAGGGATACAACTCCGGGGCGGGATACATCATAAAATAGAGAGAGCAAGCTCGCAGACCCGATAATCAAAAATCACAATTATAATGAAACAATAAAACCTAAGCATTCACCTAAACACATCGATCAAGGCCCGTATTCATCCACCATGCATTCACGTCATATGCAATTAAACATTATCTAACCAATTATACATCATATGTAATTGTACTAATTTCATCACATGTAACTAGAGCACAATAATTAATTTATTATATCGTTTCCCATTAATCGTATCATTAATTGAAAATAAAATTAACAAATTAAATAAAATCATTTTATTTAATTTCTAATTAATTAAATTTCAATAAATTGGCAAAATCTCTATTTTACCTATTAATCATCATATTAATTGAAAATAAAATTAAAAAATTAAATAAAACATTTTGACTTAATTTCTAATTAATTAAATTTTCAAGTAATTGGTAAAATCCCTATTTTACCTTTTAATCATAATACTAATCGAAAATAAAATTAATAAATTAAATGAAACACTTTCATATTCTAATTAATTAAATTTTCAATCAATTTGTAAAATCTCCATTTTACACTTAATAATTAAAATCATATTTTAATTAATTAAGTATTATGATTTATAATTTCAAAAATCAATATCCGGATAAAACATCTAAAATGATCCAAAATAATTTATGGACTCTAAACAATTTGGATCCAAAATTAAAAATCATTTTAAATCCAAAAATAAATTATTTTCGGATTTTGAAAATAAATTTTTTTTAATAATTCAAAAATTAGGGTTTAGAGCACTGTTCATCTTCTCCCTCAACATGCAGTGGCTGCTAGGGTTTCATAAACCCTAGCTCGCGCGCCGCCTTCACCTTGTCCATTCCGGATCCGTGCGCATGTCGAATCATCTGAATATCCAGCAACTCGGCCCAAGGAGGTGGAGGCAAAATCGTCCGCATCGATTCTCAGCAGAATTTCGGTCGTGAAACCCTCTTGAACTCAGGGTTGTGCAGCCGCACACAGAACGACGAACACTTTCTTTGCACCTGGGATGCTTCCGCCGTGCAACCCAGCTAGCTCGCGTTCAGTGCGGCCAGATCGATGGAAACAATTTGAATGGTCAAAAATATTTTTTTTTAATTTCTATATTTTTTCGGATTCCAAAATTTCGATAAATCCAAACACGATTAGTAGTATTTGGAAACGATCTAATAAAGATTAACTAACAAATACATGAATCTAAGCGCAACCTGGCTCTGATACCACTGTTGGGTTTCCGTACTGGCGTCAGATCCAAACGCAGAGGAATAAAACATAAACAGATCTAACCCGGGGACGGATAGATCGCGCTTGATTAATATATTATAACATGCATAAATCGAATATAAATGAACGAAAAAGAATTATCGATAACAGCGAAATCAATCTGATGGCGGTGATCCTCTAGTTCAATCAACCTGACCAGATCTACAAGCTCGGCACCAGTGCTAGAATGATGACGGCTTTATTAGAGTGTATTGAATGGAGTTCTATTTTAACCCTAGATGAAATGATATATTTATAAAGGTAATGAGCTAGCTAATTGGGCTAGGGTCCATAAAGCTCATCAGACCAACGTTTGGCTTGTAGGGTATTTTATGCTAACACATACAACTGTAAAAAATAAAATAAAAAAAAGAGGGCAAAAAGAGAAAAAATGATGAAAGTAAATGGAGTAGAACGGATTAAAGGGTAAACAAAAATTCCATCTCCTTCGGGCACTCCCATCTTGATAAATTTGGATATTAAAGCAGAACTGTAGTTGTGTCGTATAACTTGCATTACTATCTCACAGGGCAGCAGAGCTCAACTTCATGAAGTGTTAGCATATGCGCCATACAAACCAAATGTTGGCATGTTGGGCTTTATGCACCCAAACCCCATTAGTGACTCAATGACCCTATAAATAAGTCATTCTAGTTTCTGAGAAGTTAAGACCATTCAATCACACCAATTTCTCGTCGTAGAAAGACTAACACCAAACTAGCACTGGTGTTGAGATCGTGGATCTGGTCAGGTTGTTTGGACTCGAGGGATCACCGCATTCAGATCTACGATGGTGAACGGTAATCTCTTTTTGTGCATTTATATTTGTTTTATGCATGTTTATTTATGAATCAGGTGCGATCGTCCGTCACCGGGTCTAGATCTAATTACTGTTTTATTTCCGCTACGTATGGATCTGACGTTGGAGGATGGAAACCCAACAGTGGTATCAGAGCCAGGTTGCGCTTTGATTCATATTAATTTTTAGATCGTTTCCAGTCAATACTAACCGTGTTAGAAATTTCAGAAATTTTGTGATCCGGAAAAATATAGAAAATGAATTAATTTTTTTTTTAATACAACCCTTCACCGGGAACTGTTTTACATTAGTGGTATCAGAGCAGTGGTTAGAGAACTCGGGATTGAGTGAATGGTAGCTTTAGCAATTGGTTGGCTAGGCGTTTATATTTGGGCATGTTTATGCATGTGGTGCATATTGATGTATATATTGTTATACTAACATGCTTATTGTCATTCATGTTATCTAACGATATAACATATGTATTGTTTTAGAATTGTTGTTAACCCTTGTGTTACAGCATGTCGGCTATGAACTTGGGGAACCTCAATGAAGAAGTAGGTGATGTAGGAAGCGTGAATGCAAGTATTGGTCAGACAAATCCTTTACCTCCACCTGCTGTGGGCGTGGAGCCGGTAGCTCAGTTGTTATTGCTGGGGAACTTAGCCTGACTCAATTTCTGACTTTCCACCCGCCCCGATTTGAGGGGACAGAAACATGGAAAGAAGCTGAGGAGTGGCTTGAGAGACTGGAGCAGATATTTGTGTCCGCTCCTTGTGCTAGAACGGCATGGCTGAGGTTGGCGGAGTTCCAACTAGCAAAGAAGCCTTCCATGTGGTGGAAGACGACGGTGATGGAATTGAGGGCTCAGGGTATGTTGATTGATTGGACTCTCTTCAGGACCCGGTTTCTGAACCGGTATTTTCTGCTGCTGCGAGACAGATAAAGGAGGATGGGTTCACAAACTTGAAGCAAGGAGGCATGACTGTATCAGACTATGCCATGCACTATTCTTCACTATTGAGGTTGTCCCTCATATTGCCACAAACAGACATGTAAAGATGAGGCACTTCTTGAAGGGGTTGCGGCCGAAACTGTTTGACCGGGTTATCACCAACAATCCAACTTCTTTCGATGATGCTCTCACTAGAGCAGAACTGGCAGAGATTGGAGTTGGGGCCTATCCTAATGCTTTACCCCCACATGTGCCACCACAGAGGCAAGTTACGGATAGCTTGAGGCCACGAGGGGAGTCATTTAAGCCACGTGGAGCTTCTTCATCCTCTCGGTTCAGTGGGAAGAAATCGTTTAACCGGAAACAAGAGAGTAGGAAGAGCAATCTATTGGCCAACCAGGGACCCATGCAAGTGAATAGAACGGGGGAAACAAGGTGTGACAATTGTGGAGGGCCACACTCATCGATCAACTGCCCAGCTTGTTACAGTTGTGGTAAGATGGGCCATATCTCTCGGTATTGCCCCACTAGGGGAGGACAGTCAGACTTTCAGTTGAATAGACCGAGATTTGAGGATAGGACAGTGCATCAGAGGCAGCATATTATGCCTCGACCATCGGGAGGTCAGACAGTGGGACCATCCCAGGGACAAGTGTATGCACTGACTAGAGAGCAGGCCGAGGCAGCCCCGAAGGTGGTGATCGCTGGTACGTGCCATTTATTTATGCACCCTGCTTTTATTTTGATAGATACAGGTGCCTCCCACTCTTTTGTATCTGTTGGCTTTGTGGAGAGACACCATATGTGCACGTCTTCGTTACCCACGCCTCTTATGGTCTCGACACCCACCGGAAGAAATGTTGTTGCTGATCAGTTTCTTGCGGATTGCCTCATTTATTTTGAGGGCAACGAGTTGAAGGCAGATTTGATCGTGTTGGGTATGTCAGACTTCGATTACATTGTGGGCATCGATATTCTGAACAGATATCAGGCTGTCGTGGACTGTCGGCAGAGAACGGTTCGGTTCAGATCTGATATGGGAATACACTGGACTTTCTATGGGAACGGTTCTCGTGCGAAGATTCCGTTGATATCAGCGGTCAAAATGTCCCAGTTGTTGGAACGTGGTCACACGGACTATCTTATCTATGCCGTAGACACGACGAGAAAGAATAAAGAATTGAGAGTGGAGGATGTACCCGTGGTAGCAGAGTTTGCTGATGTGTTCCCGGAGGAGATCCCAGGATTTCCACCGGCTAGAGAAGTCGAGTTCGGGATTGAGTTATTACCGGGGACATCCGCTATCTCTCGTGCCCCTTACAGGAACTCCTTGACAAATGATATATACGCCCTAGCCTATCGCCATGGGGAGCACTGGTCCCTTTTGTGAAAGGATGGATCGATGCGTCTGTGCATCGATTACCGGCAACTGAATAAGGCCACGGTGAAGAACAAGTATCCTCTCCCAAGGATTGACGATTTGTTTGATCAGTTGCAAGGTACAAAGCTGTATAGCAAGATTGATTTGAGGTCAGGGTACCACCAGATTCGGGTCAGAGAGGAGGATGTGCAAAAGACAGCATTTCGGACTCGATATGGGCACTATGAGTTCCTAGTTATGCCGTTCGGTGTGACGAACGTCCCGGCTCTCTTTATGAGCTTGATGAACAGAGTGTTTCAATCATATCTTGACCAGTTCGTCATAATGTTTATTGACGACATACTCATCTACTCTCGGAGTGAGGAAGAGCGCGTGAAACACTTGAGGACAGTGCTCCAGATTCTCAGAGATCATCAGTTGTTTACCAAGCTCAGCAAGTGTGAGTTCTGGTTGAGCAGTGTAGTGTTTCTGGGGCATGTTATATCTAGCAGTGGGATATCGGTGGATCCCAGGAAGATAGAGGCTGTGATGGAGTGGGCTGCACCCACTTCTGTACCCGAGATACGGAGCTTTCTTGGTTTGGCCGGATATTATCGACGCTTCGTCGAGGGATTTTCAAAGATCGCCAAGCCGTTGACTCAGTTGACCCAAAAGGGAGTACCATTCTTTTGGTCTAAGGCTTGTGAGGAGAGCTTCCAAGAATTGAAACACCGGTTGACGACGGCACCTGTGTTGGTGATTCCTACGGAGAACACGAGGTTTGTTCTTTATACCGATGCATCACTTCAGGGCCTTGGGTGTGTATTGATGCAAGATAAGCATGTGGTAGCTTATGCATCGAGGCAGTTGAAGCCGCATGAGACTAGATTTCCAGTCCATGACTTGGAGCTAGCGGCTATTATTTTCGCTTTGAAAATCTGGAGGCATTAATTGTATGGTACGTCGTTTACCATTTACACAGATCATAAGAGCCTGAAATTCTTGTTTACTCAGGCGGAGTTGAATATGCGTCAGAGGAGATGGATGGATTTACTCAAGGACTATGATTGTGAAATACAGTACCATCCGGGAAAAGCAAACTTGACAGCAGACGCCTTGAGTCGGAAGGTGAAGAGTACTGCTGAGGATGTCATGCAATTGTCGGCCTTGATGACTTCCTATTGCCATCTGGGCTATGACTTCGATGTTGATACATCACCAGTACATGTATCGACCTTATTAGCTGAGCCAGATATCTATGAGAATATCAGGAAAGCTCAGAAGATAGATGATGAGGTTCAGAGATGGTTATCATTAGTACATCTTGGACAGCCATCAAAGTTCAGAGTAGCTGAGGACGGATTCTTGAGGTTGGGTAGCCGTTGGGTAGTTCCGAGTACGCCGGAGTTGCGTAGAGGAATCTTGGAGCGAGCTCATAGCATCAGGCTTAGTATTCACCCAGGCGGGAGAAAGATGTACAAGGATCTGTGTGATCAATTCTGGTGGAAAAGGATGAAACGGGATGTGATAACATTCGTTAAGAGATGCTTGATCTGTCAACAGGTGAAGGCAGAAAGGCAGAGGCCTGGTGGCGAGCTGAGGATCTTAGAGATACCGGAATGGAAGTGGAGCATATATATATATGGACTTTGTGACCCACTTGCCGAGGACTACTTCGGGTTGTGATGCCATTTGGGTGATCGTGGATAGACTGACGAATGTAGCTCACTTCGTTCCCTACAGTATGACGTACACATACTTGAGGATGGCTCAGTTGTATGTTCGGGATATAGTGAGACTGCACGAAATCCCAGTGTCTATTGTATCTGACAGAGATCCGCGTTTCACATCTCATTTTTGGGGAGGACTTCAGACAGCGATTGAGCACAGCATATCATCCCCAAACAGACGGTCATATTGAGTGTACGATACAGACGCTCGAGGACATGCTACGGGCTTGTGTATTAGATTTTGATGCTTCATGGCAAGACTCATTGGCCTTGGTAGAGTTCTCTTACAACAATAGCTATCAGGCGAATATTCAGATGGATCTGTTTGAGGCTCTGTATGGTCGGCGTTGTAGGTCGCCATTATACTGGGATGATTTGTCCAGTAAAGCAGTAGGAGGACCCGAACTGATTCGGGAAATGGAGGATAAGATAAAGGTTATCCGTCAGAAAATGAAGGCAGCCCAGGACAGGCAGGCAGCCTATGCAAATAAGCGGCGGAGACCATTGGAGTTTCAGTTGGGAGACATGGTCTTTTTGAAGATCTCACCTTTTAGAGGTGTTGTGCGGTTTGGTATGCGTGGAAAATTATCTCCGAGGTATGTGGGACCGTATGAGATTTACAGCGCATTGGTACATTGGCTTACCTTTTGGCGTTACCACCGTCGTTATCCGGTATTCACGACGTATTCCACGTATCTATGTTGCGGAAATATGAGCCGGATCCGTCACATGTGTTGCAGCCTTCTGAGGTACATTTAGATTATCATGTGTCCTATGAGGAACGGCCAGTCAGGATTCTGGATAGAGCTGATCGCAGACTTCGGAACAAAGTGATACCGATGGTCAAGGTTCAGTGGGATCGCAGGGGTGTCGAGGAGGCCATGTGGGAGACGGAGCGGCATATGGTGCAGCACTACCCGGAACTATTTTCTGGTATGTGATTTATGTTTAGTTTCATTTGGGTAAGTGCATGCGATTTCGAGGACGAAATCTTATAAGTAGGGGAGTATTGTGATATCCGCGAAATAACTAATTACAATTTGGGCATTAATTATGATTATGTGATTATTTATGGTGATTAATTAAATTATGTGTTGAAATTAATTATGGTGGCGAAATGCTTAGTCACGTGGTGGACATGGCCTGGTAATGCATTTCAGGGTGCATGATGTGCATGTTGGGAGATTTGGGGATTATCATGGTTTTATTGTGATAGTTGATAATTATTTGGTAAAGCATGGAGTTAATTGGGGTTTTGGTGCATTTTGGTAAAATGCTTTTAAAATATCATGTTGGGGTATTTTATACATCATGTTAATTATTGGGGTACATGTTTTAATTACAACCCCTTTATACCCCACTACCCCCCACCTTACCCTTCACTTTACCAATCCCCCAAATCACTCTTCCAAACCCTATCCCCAACCCAATTTTCGTCCAAGCCAAGGAGGAGGAGGAGAAATCCTTGCAAACTCTTCATTTGTTGGAATCTTGATAGGATTTGAAGTCCATTAGAGGTATAAATTCCTCCTTGTTAATTTCTTGAAGATTGGTTTTGAAATGGGTTGGTATTTTTGTTAGGAATCCAACATGCAATACGCAGCGGAAATAAAAACTATGGATTCCCAAACCGAGGACCTATACAAAGTATTAATATCGGAATGTAAAGGATTCTTACCCTTGTAGCGTGTTTGATGCAGAAACGATGCTAAACCACGAGTCACGAGCAAAACCTCCAAGATCTTGCCTCTACGGAATCCACACGATCAAATCGAAAGGGTGTTCAAGAACAAGTTGCTAGACTCGTTCTTAAACCAAGAATGAACTCACGGTTCAAAACCGATCAACGACGACCAATCAAAAACCCAAAACACCATGGTGGCGGCGACGATGATGGTGTTTTAGGTGGGCGGGCCGAGAGCTCTTTAGGTTTTGTGATAAAAGGATTAAAAATTCTTAATCACCTTGTTATCAAATTATATATGTTAGATTTAATTAAGGTTCAAAACCTTCTTAAAGCCTCATGGGCCCAAACCCATGATTTAATTAAATCCTTATAGTCATGTAATAAAGACTCTTCTTAATTAATTAATTCATCCAATGAATTTAATCCCCTTATCGATTTAATCTTTTGTGCCCGATAGGATCTTGCAATGTTGGCAGTGACATAAAATCTCATTTTATGTCACAAGCAATGAGTGGTATCTAGCAACACATCAAGGCTACCAAAATTACAATAATGTCATTGACTCGACATAACCTGCGAACTGCGATAATATTAACCATGTAACTTAATCCGTTTGTCCTATGTGTTTAGATTGAACACGAGTCATGGAATAGTCATACTCGTATATTCAATCTTTATTTCTTGATCCCCAAGTAGAACTAGAATAAACGAATAAGCTCGATATCACATATCGACTCATTCGAGCACGGCCATGCATTTTAGTCTTACTTGATCAAGGGCCCAAACACTTCTCCGGTTATATAGGAGGGACAAATCCTTTCTTGATCACTCAACATCCCTCTACATAATTCGTGGTGTATCCAATGATTGTCTTTATAGTTTACCCTGTTACAGGTAACGTTTGACAATATCAAGATACATGACTCCTTATGTTGGGATCTCTGGTGATCTCAAGTCGTAAGGATTACATACATCATTATCACTATGAGAATTGCTTATGACGTTCATATAACTATCCATGTAGCATTCTCATGGTGGGTCTGTCCAGTACATCGTTCTCTAACATGTACCCATGTGTTGATTTGATATCTCATATCTATGAACAATTCATCAATCAAAACATACTAGTCTTAATGCATTATCATTAAGACTAATTCATGATAATACTTGACTAGGGACAATCTTTAAGAACAATACAATATTATTCTAAGGACATTAACTTATATATTAATTCATATTACACAGATACATGAATAATATATAATAATGAATTGCCATTAACAAAATCACAATACAGTGTATGTCATAAACAATCATCTAATGAGTTGTCTTAGGGCATATCCCAACAAATCTCCCACTTGCACTAAGACCAATCAGACATATACTTAATGCCTAGAGATCTAGTATGACGATTATGCTTCTGTTGTGATAGTGGCTTCGTCAGTGGGTCAGATACATTATCATCAGTTGGTACTTTGCATATTTTTACATCTCATCTTTCAACGATTTCTCGAATGAAATAAAAGCGCCGAAGTATGTGCTTGGATCTTTGGTGAGATCTAGGTTCCTTAGCCAATGCGATGGCTCCATTGTTGTCACAATAGAGTTCAATCGGATCTAGTATGCTAGGCATCACCCAAAGTTCAGAAATGAACTTCTTGATCCAAACAGCTTCCTTTGCTGCATCTGAGGCAGCAATGTATTCAGCTTCAGTTGTAGAATCGGCTACTGTCTCTTGCTTTGAACTCTTCCAGCTTACAGCACCTCCATTTAGGCAAAACACATATCCTGATTGCGATCGGAAATCATCTTTGTCGGTTTGGAAGCTTGCATCAGTGTAACCTATTATATTGAGCTCTTCCTCACCTCCATAAATCAAGAATGTATCCTTAGTTCTTCTCAAGTACTTCAGGATATTCTTGACTGCAATCCCGTGACATTCATCTGGATCAACCTGATATCTGCTCGTCATGCTCAAAGCATACGAGACATCGGGACGCGTACATGTCACGGCATACATGATAGATCCAATAGCTGATGCATATGGAATCTTACTCATGCGTTGTCTCTCATCTGGTGTTGAAGGACACTGATCCTTCAAGAGATGTATTCCATGTGTCATAGGCACGAATCCTTTCTTAGATTATTGCATGCTAAACCGTTTTAGCACTTTGTCTATGTATGTACTTTGACTTAGGCCAAGTAATCTTCTTGATCTATCTCTATAGATCTTGATTCCTAATACATAGGTGGCTTCACCCAAGTCTTTCATAGAAAAGCAATTCCCTAGCCAAATCTTTAAAGATTGTAGGGCAGGGATATCATTCCCAATGAGAAGTATGTCATCCACATACAATATGAGGAAGATAATTATGCTCCCACTGACATTATTGTAGACACAAGGTTCATCTACGTTTTTTATGAAACCAAACTCTTTGACTGCATCATCAAAACGAAGATTCCAACTCCGAGAAGCTTGCTTCAATCCATAAATGGATCGTTGTAGCTTGCATATCTTTCCAGCATCCTTTGGATCGACAAAACCTTCAGGTTGTGTCATGTACACATCCTCAAGTAAATTTCCATTAAGGAAAGCTGTTTTGACATCCATCTGCCAGATTTCATAGTCATGAAATGCAGCTATTGCAAGTAAGATCCTAAACCATAGCAACTGGTGAAAAAGTTTCATCATAGTCAATACCATGAATTTGTTTGAAACCTTTAGCAACCAGTCGACCTTTAAAGGTTTGTACATTACCATCCATGTTGGTCTTCTTCTTGAAAATCCATTTGCACCCTATGGGTCTAACCCCTTCAGGTGGGTCAACCAAAGTCCATACTTGGTTTGCATACATGGATTCCATCTCAGATTTCATGGCTTCTTGCCATTTCTCAGAATCAGTACCCATTATAGCTTCTTGATAAGATGACGGTTCATCCTCATCAATGAGTAGTAAGTCACCTTGTTGAGTCACAAGAAATGTGGCTCACAGTGTTCTCTTACAGACCTACGTTGGGCTTGTGTCTCTTGAGCAGGCAATTCATCCACAACTGCTTGTGGTCTCTGCTCTGTTTCCATCTCAATATCATGTTCAATGTTTTCTTGTAGTTGAACTTCACTAAGTTCTATTTGTCTCCCACTGGTTCTTTTCGAAATAAATTCTCTTTCAAGAAAGACACCAGTCCGAGCAACAACTACTTTGTTCTCGGTGGGATAATAGAAATAGTATCCTTTCTTTTCCTTAGGATACCCCACAAATAAACACTTATCATATTTGGGTCCAAGTTTATTGGAGGCGTGACGTCTCACGTAAGCCTCACAACCCCAAATCTTCATAAAAGACATACTAGGACGCTTCTTAGTCCATATCTCATATGGTGTCTTTTCTACTGATTTAGATGGAACACGGTTCAGTATAAATATCACTGTTTCTAAAGCATGTCCCCAAAAGGAAGTCGGAAGATCTGCATGACTCATCATTGATCGAACCATGTCCAACAAAGTTCGATTCCTCCTTTCGGATACACCATTCCATTGTGGAGTATACGGAGGAGTGAGTTGTAGGACTATCCCACACTCCTTTAGATAGTCATGAAACTTTTGGCTTAGGTGTAAGGACCCTAGTTCCTTAAGTGCGGATTAAGACGTAAATAAAAATTTCCATGCATAAACAGAGTATAAAGGTTGTGTTGATGCCCTGAGCTATTAAATTACAGTGCCAAAATAAAGTTCCAAAAGGGATTAGTTACATTCCCAACCAATGGATGCTAATCCTATAGCTTTACACTACTCCTAGAGTAGATACTATGCAAAAGAATAAGCCTGCTACCAAGAGCACTCCTCACTAGCTCACCGCATCAACCCGCCTTAGCCCATTCCGCCCAAAAGTACCTACAGGAATAACCCCAAAACCATGAGCATGTATATAAATCATATCCACAATAATATGATCATAATTCAATGCATAAACCGTAAATGCAATTCACTTCCTGTATTTAACACATTTAAAAGCTCCCTTGGTTGTCCCTGTATCACAATAATAATCAAAGGATTATAATGCCAATATGCATGCCATGACATGTATCCATTCCGTGTATGCTAATGGCCAATTTCCAGTCTTATTATATCAGTGGCATAATACCCCTCGCGTTTATATGACAGCGGCATTAATACCCCTCGCTTCGACATATTAGCGACATAATATCCCTCGCATCAATATGACAGCGGCATTATCCTTCGCTTCGACATATTTACGGCAATTATTCTTCATCGCTAAATATGACAGCGGCAAGTATTCTATCATCGCTTCGACATGACAGCGGCAAGTATTCTATCATCACTGCAATATAATCTTGACTCACAATATATATGCAACCGTAATGCATATCCAAACATGTATGCAACCATAATGCATAACCAACCATATATGCAACCATAATGCATATCCAATCATGTATGCAACCATAATGCATAATTAAGACCATGTATGCAACCATAATGCATAACCAATCAAAGCGTAATACATACGTTTTACCGTCCGATGCTCGTACGTCTCACTACGTACCTGATAGGCTTAGATTTTGAGTGTTTTTAACTGTAATTTCTTCCCATTTTTCATACTTTCTTCCTGGATGATATTATGTTTTTTGGTGTTTATTTGTCTCTTTCAGGAAAATTAGTTGGAAATGGAAGAAATTAGCTAATTTGAAGAAAACGGGCGAAACCGAGGCGAAAAAGAGACCAAAATGAAGAAGTTGGATTTTCGGATTCTCGATCGATCGAGAATAGGCGAAAAAGAGACCAAAATGAAGAAGTTGGATTTTCGGATTCTCGATCGATCGAGAATATTTCTCGATCGATCGAGCCAGGCAGTGTGCTGAGCATAAAATGAATCGAAGTCTCGATCGATCGAGATTATGTCTCGATCGATCGACCAAGGCAGAAACTTCAGAGCCAATTTTATCGAAGGCTCGATCGATCGGAAGGAAATCTCGATCGATCGAGCGAGGCAGTGAGTTACAAAGGTTGACGTGAACAGTGCACCGATCGATCGGACGCAATTCTCGATCGATCGATACGCAAATCCGGGAAAATCTTATCTTCCATTTTTGAATGGATTTTCGGGGGATAAAAGGGAGAATCATTTCCATACAAGAAAAATAAGATCAGACGCCCATCTCTCACAAAAAAGAGGAACCCTAGCCACCGCCTAGCCGCCGCCAAGAAGGAGATTCAATCTCCGTTCTTCGTCCAAAGTCGAACCAATCCATTCCGGAGTGCAAGGAAGGAGCAAGAGAAGAAATCACGGTGCAACGCACAGATTCATCCACCGTTTATCGTATTTCTAAACTTTGATCTCTTTTATATTTGATTTGAAATATTTTTAGTTTATTTTATCGAGTTTTAGTTTCGCTGTGTTTGAGTATTGATTCAATTGTGTTTGAGTGCATTGATTACTATTGTTCATAAATTAATTGCTTGTGTAGATCAAAGCCTAGCTAACTTTGATTGAATCTGAGAGTTATAACCGAGATCGAGAGATAACGTTGTAACACGCTCTATTAATTTATGATGTATGTTACGATTGAGATCGAGAGATGATATCGCATACGTGAGAACTTTGAATCGAGAGATTTAGAGTACCAAGGTTTTGATAATTTATGCAATATTGAATTAGTAAATAGGTGCACGAGAGTGACTTATTCTAATTTAATGTTAGTTTCTTTACAGCTCGAGAGAGTGTATCGAATAATAGAGAAAACCTCTCACCTTTAGAATCAATTGTTTGATAATTTGAGAATTCAGTTGAATCATTAAAGATAACATAGTTGAACGACAAGCTTGATAGATTTCTTGAGTGACTTACCTTTGCATATCCAGAACCATTCATGTTATTGCTTCTTGTTTATTTTTCGGTCCTTAGTTTAATTTGGCTTTATTTAATCAACTTCTTTAATCGTAGGCTAAATATAATTTTATTAATCTTATTTGGTACTTATACGTTAGTCCCTGTGGATTCGACAACCCCTACTTAATTTTCACTATACTAAAACTTGACAACCGTGCACTTGCGGTAGAATCGCTTCACACTATTCTTTGAAAAATCTTTTGTTTAAAAATAAAAGCGGTCAAGTTTTTGGCGCCGTTGCCGGGGACTAATCTGTATAATATCATACGAGATTAGTTAATTGTAATTTAGCCAATTTTATTCTTGCGTTTTTGTTTTCTTTTTCTTTTTGTTATTTTGAAAAGAAAAAAAAATTTATAAAAAAAATATTATTTTATTTAAGCATGTAATTTGTTTTTCTTGCGAGGTATTTGTGATGCTTCATCAACAAGTCTTCACAAGATTTGCCCAACAATTTTCAGAGCCGTTTTATTCGGCGTGGGAGAGATTCAATGAACTGGCAGGCACATTCAGGTATCACAACTTTTCGAACTATACTCTTCTGCAACATTTCTTCAAAGGTTTGGATGCACAGATACGAGGATGGGTATTCAGAGGAGCACTGATGACTGGGAGTCCCCTGGTTGATAGAGATGAGGACAGTGTATTACACCTGTTCAATGATATGGCGGACTTCGATTACCACTGGCATTGTGATCCTTCCTTGCAAGGTTGGAGTCACCAATACCCACCAGAGCCTCACTACCCTAATGATACGCACCAAACCTTTGAGCATCACGGCGAGAAGAAAGATAGTTTTGTAGAAGAAACGGCACAATTAGAGAATATGTTATTTAGATTCATGGCATCAACTGAGCAACGTTTAGAGAACCAGACCAACTATATACGTCATCTAGAGCAGCAATTAGCAATCCTAGTGGAAACCATCTCAATGAGCTGCCAAGAGGAGGAGACGAGATCTACAAATCAGGCCTGGTTACATGATGATGATCACTCAACCAATCAAGTTTGGGGGAGTGATCCCACTCACGTGGAAGAATCAAGGGAAGTTGAGCCTATAGAAGTGATTGAGCCTACAGTGGAAAAGTCATCTGAGGAGATCCTATGGGAAAACAAGCCAAGAGTGATGTTGGAGGATGATAGTTTCGAGAACCTTGATATGCACCCATCGATGGAGACATGTTATATGCCATATGTGGATACGTATTTCCCATCGATGCCACCAACTTCACCGCACTACGCCCCATATGAGATGAAGTCAAGTGAAGAATCATTCTCCCATGCTCACCATGTCATGACGAAAGTTGTTGGAGCGACGAGTTTACACTGGAGACATCTGGCCAATCTTGAGGGCATACTGAATGAAGACCCACTAGTGGTATTATACGATACTTACTATGGGCGGCAACCGCTCTTTGATGGTTGCTTTTGATGGTCAAGCCGACGACTAAAAATCAGCGCTTCTTGGGAGGCAACCCAAGCGTATCCTTTTGCATTTAGCTTTGTTTTATTTTCAATTTTGCATTTAGTTTGTTTTTCTCTCTTGTCAATTTGTTTTAGCATCCTTCTTTTGCGAGGTACTCAAGTGGAGCGATGAACCCTACAGCAATGGAGTTTTCAAAAGCCAAACTTCCTCAATCCTCATGCAAGCGTCTTGATCAGGGGAGTTACTTTTTCCCTTTTGATTTTTTTAAACATTGAGGACAATGTTTCAGTTAAGTTTGGGGGAGTGGCTTGCGTGTTTAATCTTGCGTGTTTAACTTGTTTTATCCGCATGTTGTGTGCTTAATTGTCACTTGAACCGTCCTTGAGTGCTATCACAATTTTTTTTTTTTAGAAAATGAGTTATTCTTGAGAAATGATGAGTTGGATTTGCAACGGTAATACATGATGAATTTAATCCTCATCTAGATAGGAGTCATGAAAATGTTTAACTTGTTTGTATATATCCTTTGTTAACCATATGTCAAAACTGAGGAATAAATTGAGCACTTATTGAGTCATGATTGAGTGAAGTATGTATTGATTAAAGTGAAAATTTGTGTTAACTATGATGAGTCTTGAGTATCTTAGATAACTCTACAATTTATTTGAAAGCACTTTAAGGCGAAATTTATAATTAGGAACTTGACTTGGAGATGATTTAGGCGATCTTTGGATTGTTTGTGCCTTTCAAGCCTACCTGTTATACATTATCCTTAGTGTCCCCTCTTGTGCCTTATTGAAAAAGAATGGTATATGCATTGCATATGATTAGACCCCCATTCGACATTCTTGGAAACTTCATTATACCTACCTTGGATTGAGCCTAAAAGAAAATTTTTACCCACCCCTAAGGGAGTATAATGAATCTCATTCATTGTATTAAATTGTTATATGTTGATAAGTTCATTGTGAAAAAATGAAATGAACGAAAGAATGAGCAAAGAGAAAGAAAAGATGTAGAGAAAAGTCTTGAAAAGAAAATTTAAATAAGACCCAAAGTGGCCAAGGCTAGAAAAAGTTGAAGAGAAACTCAATAGTGTGCGAAAAAAAAAGTATTGAACTGATTCTATTGTACTCTCTTCTTTGAATTCATCCTACCTTTTCTTTGTAGCCGACACCAAAAGGCCTAACGTTATAAGCTTTTAAAGTCCTGTTGATCCAAGTCTAGGAAATAATTACATTAGTGGAGAAGTGCTGGATAGTGAATTTGTAGAGTAGTTCAAAGTAATCTTGACTCGGAGTTGTTATGGCACTTTTTGATCTTAAAGATATGTACATTATTCATGTTTGACAAGAGCACACACGCACGTTCCAATGTTGCGATGTATTGTTTAACTTAGGAGAAATTGCTTCTTGTTGAATGTTGAATGACTTTTATTGATGTGTAAGTAGGATTTCTGAGTTTTTACGTAAGTTGTAAAGATGATTCATGCATAGTATTAAGATTAACTTTTCTTTTTGAGCTTATTGCTTGCTCGAGGACGATCAAGTCTAAGTTTGGGGGAGTTGATAGGCTTAGATTTTGAGTGTTTTTAACTGTAATTTCTTCCCATTTTTCATACTTTTTCCTGGATGATATTATGCTTTTTGGTGTTTATTTGTCTATTTCAGGAAAATTAGTTGGAAATGGAAGAAATGAGCTAATTTGAAGAAAACGGGCGAAACCGAGGCGAAAAAGAGACCAAAATGAAGAAGTTGGATTTTTGGATTCTCGATCGATCGAGAATATTTCTCGATCGATCGAGCCAGGCAGTGTGCTGAGCAGAAAATGAATCGAAGTCTCGATCGATCGACCAAGGCAGAAACTTCAGAGCCAATTTTATCGAAGGCTCGATCGATTGGAAGGAAATCTCGATCGATCGAGCGAGGCAGTGAGTTACAAAGGCTGACGTGAACAGTGCACCGATCGATCGGACGCAATTCTCGATCGATCGATACGCAAATCCGGGAAAATCTTATCTTCCATTTTTGAATGGATTTTCGGGGGATAAAAGGGAGAATCATTTCCATACAAGAAAAATAAGATCAGACGCCCATCTCTCACAAAAAAGAGGAACCCTAGCCGCCGCCTAGCCGCCGCCAAGAAGGAGATTCAATCCCCGTTCTTCGTCCAAAGTCAAGCCAATCCATTCCGGAGTGCAAGGAAGGAGCAAGAGAAGAAATCACGGTGCAACGCACGGATTCATCCACCGTTTATCGTATTTCTAAACTTTGATTTGGTTGATTTTCAATTCTATTTGATGTTTTTGAGGTCGAGAGACGTTTAAACTCTTTTGTATTTGATTTGAAATTTTTTTAGTTTATTTTATCGAGTTTTAGTTTCGTTGTGTTTGATTATTGATTCAATTGTGTTTGAGTGCATTGATTACTATTGTTCATAAATTAATTGCTTGTGTAGATCAAAGCCTAGCTAACTTTGATTGAATCTGAGAGTTATAACCGAGATCGAGAGATAACGTTGTAACACGCTCTATTAATTTATGATGTATGTTACGATTGAGATCGAGAGATGATATCGCATACGTGAGAACTTTGAATCGAGAGATTTAGAGTACCAAGGTTTTGATAATTTATGCAATATTGAATTAGTAAATAGGTGCACGAGAGTGACTTATTCTAATTTAATGTTAGTTTCTTTACAGCTCGAGAGAGTGTATCGAATAATAGAGAAAACCTCTCACCTTTAGAATCAATTGTTTGATAATTTGAGAATTCAGTTGAATCATTAAAGATAACATAGTTGAACGACGAGCTTGATAGATTTCTTGAGTGACTTACCTTTGCATATCCGGAACCATTCATGTTATTGTTTCTTGTTTATTTTTCTGTCCTTAGTTTAATTTGGCTTTAGTTAATCAACTTCTTTAATCGTAGGCTAAATATAATTTTATTAATCTTATTTGGTACTTATACGTTAGTCCCTGTGGATTCGACAACCCCTACTTAATTTTCACTATACTAAAACTTGACAACCGTGCACTTGCGGTAGAATCGCTTCACACTATTCTTTGAAAAATCTTTTGTTTAAAAATAAAAGCGGTCAGTACCTTAGTTCCAAAAGTGGAGATGTCGTGGGACTTTATCTCCTTTGATGTGTGGCTACCTGGGATGGTTCTACACAATCACATGAATCCATATTAGAAGCCAATAAATGAACCATTACCAAAAACATCATCATTTAGAACAAAATCCCAAAATCCACATTTTATGCCTTGCGATCGATCGCCCTCTAAGCCCCGATCGATCGCCAAGTGAAGAGAAAATAGGCATCCAAGTACTGCCTCCACCGATCGATCGAAACATTTTATCGATCGATCGAGACGTCACACCGATCGATCGGAACAAAATTTCGATCGATCGGTAAGCTCATTTCACGCCTTGTTCAGGCTCTGCCCTGCTCGATCGATCGGACACATTTCTCGATCGATCGGGCAGCCCTGTTCCTGCGAGAAACTTCCATGTATGAGCTTCCAACAACACCTAAACTCATATACAACCAAGATCAACCTCCATTTTCAACATTTAACCACAAAACAACCTTAAAATACATCCCCCAAACATTAACAACATGTTGGACCAAGATCCACCCTTTTTAACCCCAAAAACAAGCTACAAACCCAACCAAAACTCAACAAAACTCTACCATAATGGAAGCTTACCACTTGAGCTCCAAGTTTTTAGCAAGAAATCACAAAAAGACTCCTTTTTCAAAGCTTTCTCCTCCCCTCTTGTTTCAGAAACGAAAATGGAAGCTCTAAGATGAAAGGAGAGGGATTTGGGGACATAAAGCTGATAGGAAAGTGGATGGGATGTAAAGTATGCAAGTGGCTCCCTTGCCAACTCACATGGGATTTAGATGTGTATCAAAACACAAGCATGGTATATAGAATACCCCAACATGATATTTTAAAACCATTTTACTACAATGCACCAAAATCACCATTAAAATCATGCTTTACCAAAATTATAAACCAACACATTGAAACCATTATAACACCCAATTTCCCAACATGTATAACATGCATCCTGAAATGCTCTCCCGGGTCACGCTTACCATGTGACAAGCATTTTACCAAGATAATTAGTCCCAACACATAATCTAATTATCACCATAAGATCACATAAACATAATTAATGCCCAAATTGCAATTAATTATTTTCGGGGATATCACAATACTCCCCTACTTATAAGATTTCGCCCTCGAAATCGCATGCACTTACCCAAATCGAAACTAAACATAAATCACATACCAGAGAATAGTTCCGGGTAGTGCTGCACCATATGCTGCTCCGTCTCCCACGTGGCCTCCTCGACACCCTGCGATCCCACTGTACCTTTACCATTGGTATCACTTTGTTCCGAAGCCTGCGATCAGCCCTATCCAGAATCCTGACTGGCCGTTCCTCATAGGATATATCCGAATCTAACTGAACCTCAGAAGGCTGCAATATATGCGACGGATCCGGCTCATACTTCCACAGCATAGATACATGAAACACGTCGTGAATACCAGATAACGACGGTGGTAGTGCCAAACGGTAAGCCAAGGTACCGATGCGCTGTAAAATCTCATACGGTCCCACATACCTCGGAGACAATTTACCACGCATACCAAACCGAACCACACCCCTGAAAGGTGAAATCTTCACAAAGACCCTGTCTTCTAATTGAAACTCCAACGGTCTCCGCCGTTTGTTCGCATAGGCTGCCTGCCTGTCCTGGGCTACCTTCATTTTCTGACGGATAACCTTTACCTTATCCTCCATCTCCCGAATCAATTCGGGTCCTCCCACAGCTTTACTGGTCAAGTCATCCCAGTACAATGGCGACCTACAACGCTTACCATACAAAGCTCCAAACGGTGCCATCTGAATACTTGTTTGATAGCTGTTGTTGTATGAAAACTCTACCAAGGGCAAGGAATCTTGCCATGAGGCATCAAACTCCAACACACAAGCTCGCAGCATGTCCTCGAGCGTCTGTATAGTACGCTCAGTCTGCCCGTCCGTCTGGGGATGATATGTCGTACTCAATCTCACCTCAGTGCCCAATGCTGACTGAAGACCTCCCCAGAAATGAGATGTGAACCGCGGGTCTCTGTCCGACACAATAGATACTGGAATCCCATGTAGTCTCACTATGTCCCGGACATACAAATGAGCCATCCTCAAGTATGTGTACGTCATAGAGTAGGGGATGAAGTGAGTTACCTTTGTCAGCCTGTCAATGATCACCCAAATGGCATCACAACCTGAAGTAGTCCTCGGCAAGTGGGTCACAAAGTCCATAGATACATGCTCCCACTTCCACTCCGGTATCTCTAAGCTCCTTCGCTCGCCACCGGGTCTCTGCCTCTCTGCCTTAAATTGCTGACAGATCAAACACCTCTTGACAAAAGCGATCACATCACGCTTCATCCGCTTCCACCAGAACTGATCACATAAGTCCTTATACATCTTCCTCCCTCCTGGGTGGATACTGAATCGGCTACTATGAGCTCGCTCTAAGATTCCTCTATGCAACTCCGGCGTACATGGAACTACCCATCGGTTACGAGTCTCAAAGAACCATCCTAAGCCACTCTAAACTTTGATGGCTGCCCCTGAAGTGCCAATGATGACCATCTCTGAATATCATCATCCGTCCTCTGAGCTCTCCTGATAGCTCATAGATATCTGGCTCAGCCAATAAGGTCGATACATGCACAGGCGATGTATCTACGTCGAAGTCATAGCCCAGATGGCAATATGAAGTCATCATAGCCGACAAATGCATGACCTCCTCAGCAGTACTCTTCACCTTCCGACTCAAGGCATCTGCTGTCAAGTTCGTCTTCCCCGGATGGTACTCAATTTCACAGTCATAGTCTTTGAGCAAATCCATCCATCTCCTCTGACGCATATTTAACTCTGCCTGAGTAAACAAGAATTTTAGGCTCTTATGATCCGTGTATATGGTAAAAGATGTACCATACAGATAGTGCCTCCAAATCTTTAGGGCAAAGATAATAGCTGCCAACTCCAAATCATGAACAGGGTATAGCCTCATGCGGCTTCAACTGCCTCGATGCATAAGCTACTACGTGCTTATCTTGCATCAATACACATCCCAAGCCCTGAAGTGATGCGTCAGTATATAGAACAAACCTCTTGTTCTCCGTGGGAATTACCAATATAGGGGCCGTGGTCAACCGGTGTTTCAGCTCTTGGAAGCTCTCCTCGCAAGCCTCTGACCAAAAGAAGGGTACTCCCTTTTGGGTCAACCGTGTCAGTGGCTTAGTAATCTTAGAAAATCCCTCGACGAAGCGTCGGTAATAACCAGCCAGACCAAGAAAACTTCGTATCTCGGGCACAGAAGTGGGTGCAGCCCATTCCATCACAACCTCAATCTTCCTGGGGTCCACTAAAATCCCACTGCTAGATATGACATGCCCCAGAAACACTACACTGCTCAACCAAAACTCACACTTGCTGAGCTTGGCATATAATTGGTGATCTCTGAGGATCTGGAGCACCGTCCTCAAGTGTTTCACATGTTCTTCCTCGCTCCGGGAGTAGATGAGAATGTCGTCAATAAATACAATGACGAACTGGTCCAAATAGGGTTGGAACACCCGATTCATCAAGCTCATAAAGACAGCCGGGGCGTTCGTCACACCGAACGGCATTACCAAGATCTCGTAGTGCCCGAACCGAGTCCTAAATGCTGTCTTTTGTACATCCTCCTCCCTGACCCGTATCTGGTGGTACCCGGATCTCAAATCAATCTTGCTATACAGCTTCGTACCTTGCAACTGGTCAAATAAATCATCAATCCTTGGGAGAGGATACTTGTTCTTCACTGTGGCCTTATTCAGTTGCCGGTAATCGATGCACAACCGCATCGAACCATCCTTCTTCTTCACAAAAAGAACCGGTGCGCCCCAAGGCGATACGCTCGGGCGTATATATCCTTTATCAAGGAGCTCCTGTAACTGCTCCTTCAATTCCCTCAACTCTGCCGGTGCCATCCTATAAGGTGCACGAGAGATAGCGGATGTCCCCGGTAATAACTCAATCCCAAACTCGACTTCCCTAGCCGGTAGGAATCCTGGAATCTCCTCCGGGAACACATCGGCAAATTCCGCTACCACTGGTATATCCTCAACTCTTAACTCTTTGCTCTTTCACAACATATCCACGTCATAGATGATATAACCCGTGTGTCCACGTTCCAATAATTGGGACATTTTAATTGCCGAAATCAACGGAATCTTCGCACGAGAACCGTTGCCATAGAAAATCCACTGAACTCCCAAATGAGATCTGAACCGTACTGTCCTCTGTCGACAATCTACCACTGCCTGATATCTGTTCAGAATGTCGATGCCCACAATGCAGTCAAAATCTGACATACCCAAAACAATCAAATCTGCCTTGATCTCATTGCCCTCAAAATAAATGAGGCAGTCCATCAGAAACTGATCAGCAACAAATTTCCTTCCAGTGGGTGTCGAGACCAATAAAGACGTGGGCAACGGAGACGTGCACATATGATGTCTCGCCACAAAGTCCGCAGACACAAAGGAGTGCGAAGCACCTGTGTCTATCAAAATAAAGGCGGAATACGTAAATAAAAGGCACGTACCCGCTATCACCTCCTCTGGAGCTGCATCGGCCTGCTCACTGGTCAATGCATAGACCTGTCCCTGAGGTGGCCCCATCGCCTGTCCTCCCACATGTCGAGGTACCATCGGCGGCCTCTGCTGAACTGTACCACTAGAAAATCTCCCTCGACCTTCCCTGAGATCCGTCTGGCCTTCCCGATTAGGGCAACGCCGAGCAATGTGGCCCGACTTGCCACAGATGTAGCATGCAGAACAATCGCGCATCAAATGCGGCCCTCCGCAAAAGTGGCACTTAACCTCTCCAACTCTACCAGGTCCTCCAAAAGTAGATGCACCACCTCTCCGGTCACCTTGTTTCCGGCCATCCGGTCGCTTTCCGCTAAAACGGGAAGAAGAAGAAGAAGTCCCTTGTGACTTAAAAGATCCTCCCCGTGGCCTCAGATTCTCTGATGTGGATCTCTGTGATGAGGCTGGTGGGGGTGCGACATCCGGATAAGCACTCACCCCAATCTCTGCCAACTCCACTCTTACAAGTTCATCATCAAAGGATGTCGGGTTGTTAGAAATCACCCGATCAAATAGTTCCGGTCGCAACCCCTTCAAAAAGTTCCTCATCTTTGCATGTCCATTGGTGGCAATGTGTGGAACATACCTCAACAAGGACGAGTAGTGCATGGCATAGTCCAAAACTGTCATGCTCCCTTGTTTCAAGTTCGTGAATTCATCCTCTTTTGATTGTCTAGCCGCAGCCGAGAAGTATCGGTTTAGAAACCGAGTTCTGAATAGAGTCCAGTCGACCACCATGCCTTGAGCCCTCAGCTCCATCACCGTCGTCTTCCACCACATAGAAGACTTCTTTGCCAATTGAAATTCCGCCAATCTCAACCATGCCGTCCTAGCACACGGCGCAGATACAAAGATTTGTTCCAATCTCTCTAGCCACTCTTCGGCCTCTTCCCCTGTTTCTGTTCCCTCAAACATAGGTGGGTGGAAGGTCAGAAACTGTGTCAGGCTAAGCTCCCCTAGTAGTAGTAATTGAGCAACCGGTTCCATGCCCACAGCAGGTGGGGGTAAAGGATTTGCCTGACCAATGCTAGCGTTCACGCTCCCAACATCACCAACCTCTTCATTAAGGTTCCCCGCATTCATAGCAGCCATGCTGTAATACAACGGTTAACAACAATTCCAAACAATATACATGTTATGCCGTTAGATAACATGAACGATAATAAGCATGTTAGTATAACAGCTTATACACCAATATGCGCCACATGCATGAACACGCTCAAATGTAAACACTTAGCTAACCATGCTAAGGCTACCCTTCACTCATTCCCGGGTTCTCTAACCACTGCTCTGATACCACTAATGTAAGGACCCTAGTTCCTTAAGTGCGGATTAAGGCGTAAATAAAAATTTCCATGCATAAACAGAGTATAAAGGTTGTGTTGATGCCCTGAGCTATTAAATTACAGTGCCAAAATAAAGTTCCAAAAGGGATTAGTTACATTCCCAACCAATGGATGCTAATCCTATAGCTTTACACTACTCCTAGAGTAGATACTATGCAAAAGAATAAGCCTGCTACCAAGAGCACTCCTCACTAGCTCACCGCATCAACCCGCCTTAGCCCCTTCCGCCCAAAAGTACCTACAGGAACAACCCCAAAACCATGAGCATGTATATAAATCATATCCACAATAATATGATCATAATTCAATGCATAAACCGTAAATGCAATTCACTTCCTGTATTTAACACATTTAAAAGCTCCCTTGGTTGTCCCTGTATCACAATAATAATCAAAGGATTATAATGCCAATATGCATGCCATGACATGTATCCATTCCTTGTATGCTAATGGCCAATTTCAAGTCTTATTATATCAGTGGCATAATACCCCTCGCGTTTATATGACAGCGGCATTAGTACCCCTCGCTTCGACATATTAGCGGCATAATATCCCTCGCATCAATATGACAGCGGCATTATCCTTCGCTTCGACATATTTGTGGCAAATATTCTTCATCGCTAAATATGACAGCGGCAAGTATTCTATCATCGATTCGACATGACAGCGGCAAGTATTCTATCATCACTGCAATATAATCTCGACTCACAATATATATGCAACGGTAATGCATATCCAAACATGTATGCAACCATAATGCATAACCAACCATATATGCAACCATAATGCATATCCAATCATGTATGCAACCATAATGCATAATTAAGACCATGTATGCAACCATAATGCATAACCAATCAAAGCGTAATAAATACATTTTACCGTCCGATGCTCGTACGTCTCACTACGTACCTTAGTTCCAAAAGTGGAGATGTCGTGGAACTTTATCTCCTTTGATGTGTGGCTACCTGGGATGGTTCTACACAATCACATGAATCCATATTAGAAGCCAATAAATGAACCATTACCAAAAACATCATCATTTAGAACAAAATCCCAAAATCCACATTTTATGCCTTGCGATCGATCGCCCTCTAAGCCCCGATCGATCGCCAAGTGAAGAGAAAATAGGCATCCAAGTACTGCCTCCACCGATCGATCGAAACATTTTATCGATCGATCGAGACGTCACACCGATCGATCGGAACAAAATTTCGATCGATCGGTAAGCTCATTTCACGCCTTGTTCAGGCTCTGCCCTGCTCGATCGATCGGACACATTTCTCGATCGATCGGGCAGCCCTGTTCCTGCGAGAAACTTCCATGTATGAGCTTCCAACAACACCTAAACTCATATACAACCAAGATCAACCTCCATTTTCAACATTTAACCACAAAACAACCTTAAAATACATCCCCCAAACATTAACAACATGTTGGACCAAGATCCACCCTTTTTAACCCCAAAAACAAGCTACAAACCCAACCAAAACTCAACAAAACTCTACCATAATGGAAGCTTACCACTTGAGCTCCAAGTTTTTAGCAAGAAATCACAAAAAGACTCCTTTCCCCTCTTGTTTCAGAAACGAAAATGGAAGCTCTAAGATGAAAGGAGAGGGATTTGGGGACATAAAGCTGATAGGAAAGTGGATGGGATGTAAAGTATGCAAGTGGCTCCCTTGCCAACTCACATGGGATTTAGATGTGTATCAAAACACAAGCATGGTATATAGAATACCCCAACGTGATATTTTAAAAGCATTTTACTACAATGCACCAAAATCACCACTAAAATCATGCTTTACCAAAATTATAAACCAACACATTGAAACCATTATAACACCCAATTTCCCAACATGTATAACATGCATCCTGAAATGCTCTCCCGGGTCACGCTTACCATGTGACAAGCATTTTACCAAGATAATTAGTCCCAACACATAATCTAATTATCGCCATAAGATCACATAAACATAATTAATGCCCAAATTGCAATTAATTATTTCGGGGATATCACATTAGGTATTCACCTCCTCGATCTGATCGGAGGGTTTTGATACTTTTTCCAAGCTGGTTTTGTACTTCATTCTTGAAATCCTTGAACTTTTCAAAGGTTTCCTGTTTATGTTTCATTAGGTACACATACCCATATCTACTGAAATCATCAGTAAATGTAACAAAGTATTGAAAACCACATCTAGCTTGTGTGCTTATTGGTCCACTTACATCACTATGTATGAGGCTCAATAAATCATTTGTCCTTTCAACATGTCCCTTGAAAGGAGCTTTAGTCATCTTGCCCATTAAACAAGATTCACATGTTTCATATGATTCAAAATCAAATGTATCCAATACTCCATCCTTATGAAGTTTTGATATGCGATTCTCGTTTATATGGCCCAATCGACAATGCCAGATATAAGTTGGATTTGAATCATTATTCTTAATCCTTTTAGTATTTATGTTATAGACAGGCATATCAAGATTTAATACATAAAGACCATTAATCAAATGTGCACTAGCATAAAACATATCATTCAAATAAATGGAACAACACTTGTCCTTTATAATAAATGAAAAACCAATCTTGTCCAAACAAGAAATTGAAATAATGTTTCTAGTAATAGATGGCACAAAATAACAGTCTTGTAAATCTAATAATAAACCAGAAGGCAAAGTTAATGAATAATCTCCAATCTCTAATGCAGCAACTCTTGCTCCATTTCCCACTCGGAGATCAACCTCGCCTTTCGCCAACAACCTACTCCTTTTGAGATCCTGCACATTAACACAAATGTGAGAACCACACCCAGTATCTAATACCCATGATGACGAAGTAGATAAATTGACTTCTATAACAAAAATACCTGAAGCGGAAGTCACACTTCCTTTTATCTTCTTAAGATCTTCCAGATATAATTTGCAGTTCCTTTTCCAATGACCGGTCTCACCGCAATGGAAACAGTTCCCTTCCTTAGACACTCCTCCCTTTGGCTTGAGCACAGAAGCGTGAGGCTTAGACTTAACAAAGACTTTCTTGTTCTTCTTGTAGCCTTTTGCTTTAGTCTTTCATTTGCTCTTATTCACAATAAGAACATTTGTAGGCTAAGACTTCTTTGAATTTGCTTCATATGTTCTCAACATACCAAGCAATTGCGATAGTGTCTTTTCGATTTCAATCATATTGTAATTCAAGACAAATTGACTATAGCTATCAGGAAACGATTGCTAGATCACGTCTGATCGCTTTTATTTTAAACAAATATTTCTTAGTGTAACGATTCTCTACCGCAAGTGTACGGTGTCAAGTTTTAGTATAATGATCTAGAAGTAAGGATTGTCGAACCCACGAGGACTAGTAGTAATTACCAAATTTAACTAGCGTTCTATATTTAACATACGAAATTTGTTGAAAGATAAACTAATTTAATCAACTCCAATATTCAACCGCACCACAAAGAATTAAGATAATAAACAGTAGAGATAAATATCGAGACTTCGGTTCACTTGAGTAATCCCCCACAATTTACCTACTAGTTCTAATTAAAATTAATGCATCTAAGGTGACAAGTTTTCCGGTTATATCCAATATACTCTCTCGAGCTATATTAAACCTAACACTGAATTGCAGTAAGTAACTATCGTTCACTTATTTAACAATTCAATGTTGCATACGTTCTATGAAAACCCTTAGCTTTCGATTACTAGATATCTATAGCTATCACTCGTGTATTTGACGTCATCTCTCGATCTCGGTCTAAAATCCACGGTTTATGTTATTGGTTCCGTATTACAATATCATCTCTCGATCTCAATTGTAAACTAACAACATTCAAAGAGTAGCTAATCCTTTAAAAGCATTAAAAGCATAACATAAACTCAAAAATAACAATAACTCAATCAAAAACTAGAATTAAAATTGTGGGTTCATACACAAGATCCCCTTGTCTCGATAACAAACTTAGCCTAGCATATTAACGGAAAACCAATGTTTTATAACATCTAACAACATTATAAACATTGGAATTCGAAAATAAAACTAAACAAAAGTTCAGAAATACTAATAAACACTCGATGTTGAATCGTGCGTCGATCCGTTGTTCCCGTCTCTAGCTGCGTTCCTTTGAATCGTCTTGAATGAATTTTCTCCTCCAATGGGTGGCTGCCTATCCAGAGCTGAAAGAACCCTCACAATAACCTAAAAACTCCAATTTATATGCCCTCTCACGAGCCCAAGAAATCTGGTACCAAAAATAGCCCAAAACTTAATTAAGGAATTTTTTAGTTTGGGACTCTGCAGGCGATCGGTCGCTTCTTTTGTGGCGATCGATCGCCTTCAACTTTTTCTCTTCAGGTGATCAGTCTCTTGTGATAGGCGATCGATCACCTTTGTCTTCTGCCCAGATGCGATCGATCGCATGGTTTGTGGCAATCGATCGCCTCTTGCTTCGAACTTCCATCAGCTTTCTGGCTGTAGGCGATCGGTCTCTTGTTGCAGGCGATCGATCGCCTACTGCTTCCATCATCAAATTGAGTTTTTTCTTCACTTCTTTCCATGACTTGCCTCGTCTTGTCACAGTTCCACCTTCTAGTCCATAAAAAGGGGGTTTTCCAGTATTTCTTGCACTTCTACTGGATTCCTGGAAATATAACAAAACACAGCCAAAAGTATAAAATCTTCCAAGAATCACTATAGAAATCACAAGAAATATATGCAAATATAAGTATAAAAATGACACTTATCAACTCCCCCAAACTTAACTCTTGATCGTCCTCGAGCAAGAATAGAATTAAAAACAGTGAATTCATAACAGATAAGTGACATGGATCATTTCGTGCTCAAATGTTTATCTCAGAACTTTTACTCATACCACAACAAAGAATCCTTCAAATTGTTAGACACAAAGTGTTTTTTCTTTAGTCAAATGACAGTCTCAAATTCGGAACGTGTGTGTGTGCTGTTGTCAATCCCAAGTATCATACAATCATCATAGATCAAAACAGTGTTAATCAATAACAATCAAGATTTTCGAGTATCTCATATACATAATTTTCAAGCACTTCTCCACTAATGTAATCAATTCCTAGACTTGGATCAAAAGGACTTTTAAAGCTTATAACGGTAGGCCTTTTGGTGTCGGTTACAAAGAAAAGATAGGATAAGCACAAAGAAAAGAGTATATCATGTAAAGTTCATTTTTATGCAACACATATCAGATTTCTCTTACTTTTCTTTTAGCCTTGCCCGCTTTGGGTCTTATTCAATCACTTTTTCTTTTTTTTTCTTTTTTTTTCAAGGCTTTCTCTATCCTTTTCTTTTTCTCATTCACAAGCTCTTTTCACAATAAGCTCATCAAATATAGACATCTATGTGCATCTAATGAGATTCATTATACTCCCTTGGCTGACGATAAAATTTTTCAATTTTTTGGCTAAACAAGGTAGGTATAATGAGTATATCAACAAAAGTCGAATGGTGGCTAATTTTCATTCTTATTCAATCAAGCTGAAAGTTGGACACTAGGGATAATTGTAGACAAGGTAGGCTTGAAAGACTCAAACGTTCCAAAGATCACCTAAATCATATCCAAGTCTAGTTCATAATTATAAAAATTTCGCCTCAAAGTGCCATCATTATATAGGTTCTATGATTACTCTAAGATGCTCAAGACATGTCATCAAGTTCACACAAATCATCACTACTTTAAATGTCATCAACAAGTTCATGACTCAATGTGCTCAAATTATTCCTCATTTTCAACATGTAAAATCAACTCAAAATATTCACAACATGTTTACAATCATCAAGATTCAAGTCATAAGTAGAGTAAAACTAATATCATCATAGCATGGAGTCACTACTTTAATCCAATTACACTCAAAACAACTTTCCATGCTCTTCATCGGACTCATCAATATTAGACCAATAAAATCACAGATTCCACAGCAGTAGACATGTTCAGACGCACAATTAAACAAATTAAAACTCAGAATCAACACCATGCACACCCCAAATATAAGCAAAAACACAATCCTCAACTCCACAATATCAAATACCAGTTCAACAACTGCTCCCCCAAACTTAAGTAATACATTGTCCTCAATGTAGTGAACATGAATAAAGAATAGGACAACGTAATACCTGTGGTGACAACCGTCAGTGGTTGTCACCCTCATCCGCATCGGCATCGCCATCATCATCATCATCGTCATCGGTGGGTGTCGGGTATGGCTGGAGAGTGGGTGGCAGTGGAAACGCCAAGTCTGGATGGGCCTGTGCTGCGACTGTGTGCCAGTCGTATGAAAAATGCATAAACTCACAAAGCTCAAGGCGCATGTCATCTTGATTGTGCAACATCTCCTATTGATTGGGCCGGAGATCTCGTTGCCCATCGCGCACCAATCGCTGTTGCAATTTAAGTGCCCTCAGCTCATCCTCTAAAGATTGAAATCTTTGAGCATTGGTGGTAAGATTAGCCATTGTAGAATGGCCATGAGGAGCTCGTCGATGTGAATACTGGGGCTGTTCCGGATCATTTGAAGGCCCTGGTGCAGACTCGGGCTCCGATGGTGGTATAGGAAGGCGAAGGGGCATAAATGGCACGCTTGTTTCCTCATAAGCCTCCCAAGGTACTTGTTCCTGGCGGCACAGCTCAGTGACTAAAGATGGAAAGGGTAGACCAATCGCAGTAGAGCCTTCCACGCTAATTTCATCGAGGAGTAAATGATGCTCCCAATATCCACTGAGCGGCGCGTCATGATAGCGAAAACCAACACCGCTCTCTCCTTGGTAACCACGGCAGTGTGAGTAGATGGAAGGACTCGATGAGAAATAAATGTAAACCAGATGTCTGCCTCTGGTTTCAACTGAGTTTTCTTGCAATGTCTGATCTGCCCCTCCGAATTCAGAATCCATTCCGCCCCTTCCCCACATATGGTCTCAATCACTTCATTGTAGTCAAGGTGGTGATGCAAATAAGCAGAGTATTCATCGTCTCCTATATTCGGCATCTCATATATGCGACGGATTCGTTCGCTAACAAAAAGAAACTTCTTCCGCCGAATAGTCAGATACGGTCCGTTCGCTTCGACTTTAAAGTTTGCATAGAATTCCTTGACTAAGGGGATGACGGCATGGCAAGGGGGTGACACAAAGCACAGCCAACCGCGGCGTTCCGCCTCTCGGAGGATGGCAGAATCTGGTGTGTCCATTTCCATTCCCCTCTCCCTTACCAAGGGCCTAGCATGCCATTTGTCATAAAATTCAAAGGCGGCATGGTTAGCAAAACGGGTCGTGTCATAAGTCGGGGTGGGGGTTGAAGAGGAAGCCCCTCCTCTTGGTTTCTTTCTAGGTGCCATGATATGAAATGTATGAAGACTACAAGCAACGCCTCAATAAGTGCCTACAATGTCCAACTTGCCTCACACCACTTCCAAGAATTTACTTAGTACCACCAAGCCTCAACAACATCAATACTAGCAAGCTTCTAACACCAATGTCCAAATTAACTTTCCTACCAACAAAGAATTCAAATCCTTTCCAACTTTCCCCAAATATCTAGTAATTAAGCATGACCCTGAAATCTCAAGCCAAGTTACCTCTAAATTTTGAAACTTTGATGGAGTGTGGTCCTTGGCTTGGAGTAATCTCCCCTTGGTGCTTGAATGTCCACCCGAGCTTGTAATCTGTAGAAGAAATTTGCACAACTTAGCTAATTGTAGTGGAGAGGAAAGGAATTTGCGATTGTATGAAGAATTGAGAAGAGATTTGGAAGGAAATTGGGGATTTGGGAAATTAGGGATGAGGGAATTAGGGATTTGAGAAGATGAGAGTTGGAGGATTTGTGCAGAGTGAGTGAATCTGGACTTTTAAAAACAAAAAATCGCGACAGGCGATCGATCGCCTCATATGATGCGATCGATCGGCTGTGTCTAGAAGCCATTTTGTAAAAATTTTGCGCTGAGGCGATCGATCGCCTAATTTTAAGCAATCGATCGCCTACCTACAGTAGGCATTTTGAAAAGTTGATGCTCAAGGTGATCGATCGCCTTATATTAAGCGATCGGTCGCCTACCTCCAGTAAGTTTTTTTTCAAATTTCTGTTGAGGCGATCGATCGCCTCAGATACAACGATCGATCGCCTACCTCAAGTAGGCTTTTTTTTTTTTTTTTGAAAGTCATTTCCTACAAGGGAGAAATTTTAAAGAGTTAAATCCAAACCAAAATCATGAAACTAATTACGAAATTCAAAAGCGAAGGAGAAAGAAGAAAAAATTAGTTCTTGATTTATAGTCCCAAGCTGGACTTCTTACCAACATCGCTTTAATAGTTCGGAGTATGTGGATTAGTGTCATTCACGTTGTAGTGCCTTAACCGCTGATCATTTACCACGTAAGTGCCTAGAATAGGATCACTTACCTTAATCGCTCCATGAGCATATACGGTATTTACCAAGAATGGTCCAACCCATGACGCCTTTCGCTTGCTTTGGAAAATGCGAGGTGGTGGCGCTTGATGCAATTGCACAGTCTCTCCCTTCATGAATGTCCTTTTCTCCTTGAGCTTCTTAGCCTTTTTTGACTTTACCATGTCATGGCTCTTGCCTTCTTTAGGCTCTAGCTCGGACTCCACCTCCACCTCATTAGTACCTTGCACTACATCAACAAGCAAAGTGTCAATCATATTAACTTTTAGATACTCATGCTCATTGTGTGCGTGTGTTGAAGATTTGAACATATTGAATGTAACCCGATCCTCTCCTACACGGAGGATCAACTTCCCTTCTTCAACATCAATGATGGCTCTTCCAGTAGCCAAGAATGGGCGTCCTAGGATCAATGGCATTCACACATCCTCCTCCATATCCAACACTAGGAAATCCACCGGGAAGGTGAATTGATCTATCTTTACTGGCACATCTTCAATGATTCCTAGTGGGTAGGTGACAGACTTGTCCGCCATTTGCAACACTACCCTTGTGGGCTTTGGCTCTCCCAATCCAAGTCTCCTAAAAGTAGACAAAGGCATCAAATTCACACTAGCACCCAAATCACATAATGATTTAATAGAAGAAATAGGCCCAACAGTGCAAGGAATAGAGAAACTCCCTGGATCTTTTAACTTCGTAGCCGATTTCTTTTGCACCATAGCACTACATTCCTCAGTCAAAAAGACAGTCTCGTGCTCTCCCAATTTCTGCTTCTTAGACAACATTTTCTTTAAGAATTTGGCATAATTAGGCATTTCTCGTAATGCATCAATAAATGGTATATCGATATGCAAATTCTTAAAAATTTGGCAAAGTTTGAATCAACCTTCGCCTTATTAATTGCTGCAGGGAATGGGAGAGGAATGTGTACCTTTTCTTGTGATGAGATCGGTATAGTGGCTCCAATGGACTTACCCTTGTTGCAAGGTTGCTCCTTCTCCTCTTGCTTCATTGAAATCCTTTCCGTTTCCTTCTCAGCACCAAGTTCCTTTCCACTCCTCAAGGTCACGGCATTGGCTTGCTCCCTTGGATTCCTCTCGGTGTCACTCGGCAGAGTTCCTTGTGCTCTTCCGGCCAAGATGGTTGCCAATTGTCCGACTTGAGTTTCCAAATTCTTGATAGATGCATCTTGGTTATTCATCCTTGTCTCAGTAGATGATATAAACTTGACAAGTAATTCCTCCATGCTCGGCTTTGGTTGGTAACCTGGTTGTGGTTGGGGGTTCAAAACATTCTTTTGGTCGGACAAAGAGAAGTTTGGATGATTCCTCCACGGTTGGTTATAGTTGTTGGAGTAAGAATTACCCTGTTGTGGCATGTTTCCTACAAAGTTAGTATTTTCAGTAGATTGCACAAAATTACCTGACGGCATTCCGTGCTCTGATGGTTGCCTCCACACAAATCACATATGACCACTTGAGCTTGCATCGCTGTCATGCTCAAGCCATCCATTTTCTTATTCAACGCCTCCAATTGATCTTTTATTGCTGTTACCTCATCAACTTGGTGCACCCCAATCGGTCTTTTGGGCACATTCCTTTCGGACTGCCACTGGTAAATGTTGGATGCCATCTCTTCCAAGAGTGTGAAAGCTTCCTCAGGTGACTTTCTCATAATGGTACCTCCTGCTGCTGCATCAATCATGGATCTATTAGCAGAATATAAACCATTGTAAAATGTTTGTACCTGAAGCCAAATCGGAAGGCCATGATGTGGGCATCTTCGAAATAGATCCTTGAAGCCCTCCCAAGCTTCATATAGAGTCTCCGGATCATGTTGCACGAATGTGGTGATATCATTGCGCATCTTAGCTGTCTTGGAAGGGGGAAAGTATTTTGATAGGAAGGCTTGAGCCATCCCCTCCCAAGTAGTGATCGACCCTGCAGGCAATGAATTCAACCAGCTCTTAGCTTTATCGTTTAAAGAAAAGGGAAAGAGTCGTAACCTGATGGCGTCGTCAGTGACGCCATTGTGCTTGAACGTGTCGCATATCTCCAAAAAGTTGGAGATATGAGCATTAGGATCATCAATAGGCGATCCTCCGAATTGCACAGAGTGTTGAATCATCTGAATTATGGCAGGCTTGATCTCGAAGTTATTAGCTCGAATCCTTGCTCTTGTGATGCTAGACATGGTGCCTTGAAAAGATGGTTGTGCATAGTCCATCATGGACCTTATAATTGGCACTTCATCATTGTGTTGTTCACCATTCCCTCGATTAATCTCGGCCATCTCTCTAGTTTCTTTACGAAGTCTTCTGCAAGTTCGTTCAATCTCTAAGTCAAGTGGCTCTAATATAGGTTTGTCACTTCGTAGCATGCACTACAAAGACAACTCCCTGCAAAATTCAACACAACGAAGTAACAACAGTGGTGAAATCGTATAAACCGTAATAAAAGTAAAAATAAGAAATTATGGCTAAATTATAGTCAACTAATGTGATGACCAGGGATTATAGATGTTAATCCCGGAGTGTTAATAACCCCTAAAGTTGTTTTACGTAGCGATTTGGAGTTTAATCGCGGTGTTGGGCCTTCTGGGCTCGTTTATTTGGGTAGTTGGGATCGTTGGATCCCGAGGTTGAGATTGTATTCTCAATTGGGTGAAAAACCTACGAGTTGAGTTTTTGGTGTGACTCGGGATCTGGGGTGCTTTGTGTGGGCACCGGTAGGGGGTTTTGGAGTTAAAGAGAGAGTTTTTGAAAACAGATGATTTTTAATGAATCATGATGTATTTGTGGGGCTATTAGTATTTCGGGGTATTTTTGCTATAAATATCAGTTGAACCTGAGATTTTAATTTTTAAAACATTTCAGCTCCTCCAGCCCGTCACTCTCTCTCCCCGCGTTCTGCCTTCCCGTCGCCCCCAGCCCCCGCGCGTAAAAGCGCCGCGCCCGCCATCCGGCGCGTCCGACCCACCGTTGGCTTCGTCTCTCCGAGGCGCAGCTTTCCACACCGGTAATTCAGAGTTTCGTCGCGAATCGCGCTTGGGTTTTCCAGAATTGCGCAGACGCCCAAATCCTAGGGTTCTTCGATTTTCGACCGATTTCCTTCCGATCTTCGATTGGGTAACCTCCCTTACCCCTTTTTCGTCATTCTCATGTAATTCCCTGTTTTTTTGGTGACTTTGGTTCGAAATTATTCCCTAATTTCGTAGGGTTTGGGTTCGGTTTTTAGGGGTATCGGCAAGGGGGCGGTGATTCTTGTTATTAATAGATTAATTCATGTTTTAGATGAATTATGATGCTTGGTTGGGTTCGAAATTGAGATGTTAGGGTTCGAAATTTTAGAGGTGGTTCTTGAGCAATTTTCGTTGACGTCTCATTCGATTTCCCTCCCTGCATATGCCCTGCCCCGGGTCTTTTAAATGGTTAATTGTCGTGTGTTGACAATATTTTTGTATAAGGGTAATGGGTGTGCTTGAGCATGGGTTGCATGTTCGTAAATAATTGTGAATTATTTATCGTGTTAGCACATCATTCCTCGGGGCATGGAACTCGAGCAAGGTTTGGCTCGGACTTCGGAGATTTAAGGTACGTGCGACGTACGAGCATTACTTTATATGAGAGCATTTGTGAAATGCATAATGTATTTTGATTGCATTAGATGGTTATGGGTATGGTTATATATATATGTGTTGATATAACTATGGAACGACCTAATCCTGACATCGCTGCCACAAGCGTGCGTAATACTAGAGTAGTATAACCTTACATGATATATGTGGTACTGGTTTTATATGACCATTGTAGGGCATTGAGATGCCTGAGAATGACTGTGAAATCATGTAATCATTGTAATACATTTGAGATGTCTGAGTATAATGGAGAATTGGTAAAATAAATGCGAGGCATTTGAGCTATCTGTGATTGATAGCGAAGTTGAGAAATCAGTATTAGGTATTGAGATATCTATATTTGTATGTATAATGAATTTGGAATCATTATATTTGAGAATCAGGCATGCGATGAGTTAATCAATGTGTTGATTTACTGATTTTTGAGATTTGATGAGTTTGATGATTGTGAGAACAGGGACAGTACACGGAATCCCGGATGAGGATGTTGCCATCCAGGGAGTATCATTTAAAATTCATTAGTATTTACTTTTGTTGTAAATTATGAATTTCATTATTGTGATTATGAGATTTTGTGTATTGGTATGCTCACCCCGGTGGGGGGCTGTCTCTGTTGGGGCAGGTGAACAGGTACATCGATGGCTGTGGAGCTGAGCTCGAGCTGTTGATTGGATGTACTCCCAGGATCGTGGTACCAGGGCTTGATGGAGCACAGTATCGTATAGAGTACTTATATACACCCGATGGTTATATACACATTTATGATGCTCGCATGTGAGCACGATTATACTTGTATATGGGTTGTATATAAAGGCATGAGCCTTTCTCTCTTTCATTCTATGTGCATGCAATTAAGGGTAGAATTGCTAATGATATGAGAGTCATTGGTGTATTATGTGGGTGTTGAAACCCACTTATGTTGTCTTATGTGTGGTGTCTTCCCTGGTTGGGAATTTACTTAGTGTTGCTGTATTCTGTTGAGTATGTGTTTTCCCTGGCCGGGAACTATATTATGTGATGTGCTTTTATTTCGGGATGGCTCTATTGATGGGGAGACTCTGCCCAAATTTTTATAAAAGTCCACAACGTAAAAAGTGGTGTATTGGGGATGGAAATGGGCGAAATCTATGAGTCTATTTGTTGGTAGAGATGATCATAATGTTGAGTATTAAAGAAAATTTTGTAATTGCCATTCAATGGTAAAGCATCATCTGAGTTTCCCGATTGATTTTTATTGAAAGCATGTGCCACACATAGTGGTTAATACACTAATCAAGGGTTAAGGGCTAGGGGGTCCTTACAACTAATCTCCTATGATATTACTTAAACTAGTCCCCGGCAACAGCGCCAAAAACTTGATCGCTTTTATTTTAAACAAATATTTCTTAGTGTAGCGATTCTCTACCGCAAGTGTACGGTGTCAAGTTTTAGTATAATGATCTAGAAGTAAGGATTGTCGAACCCACGAGGACTAGTAGTAATTACCAAATTTAACTAGCGTTCTATATTTAACATACGAAATTTGTTGAAAGATAAACTAATTTAATCAACTCCAATATTCAACCGCACCACAAAGAATTAAGTTAATAAACAGTAGAGATAAATATCGAGACTTCGGTTCACTTGAGTAATCCCCCACAAAATACCTACTAGTTCTAATTAAAATTAATGCATCTAAGGTGACAAGTTTTCCGGTTATATCCAATATACTCTCTCGAGCTATATTAAACCTAACACTGAATTGCAGTAAGTAACTCTCGTTCACTTATTTAACAATTCAATGTTGCATGCGTTCTATGAAAACCCTTAGCTTTCGATTACTAGATATCTATAGCTATCACTCGTGTATTTGACGTCATCTCTCGATCTCGGTCTGAAATCCACGGTTTATGTTATTGGTTCCGTATTACAATATCATCTCTCGATCTCAATTGTAAACTAACAACATTCAAAGAGTTGCTAATCCTTTAAAAGCATTAAAAGCATAGCATAAACTCAAAAATAACAATGACTCAATCAAAAACTAGAATTAAAACTGTGGGTTCATACACAAGATCCCCTTGTCTCGATAACAAACTTAGCCTAGCATATTAACGGAAAACCAACGTTTTATAACATCTAACAACATTATAAAAATTGGAATTCAAAAATAAAACTAAACAAAAGTTCAGAAATACTAATAAACACTCGATGTTGAATCGTGCGTCGATCTGTTGTTCCCGTCTCTAGCTGCGTTCCTTTGAATTGTCTTGAATGAATTTTCTCCTCCAATGGGTGGCTACCTATCCAGAGCTGAAAGAACCCTCACAATAACCTAAAAACTCCAATGCCCTCTCACGAGCCCAAGAAATCTTGTACCAAAAATAGCCCAAAACTTAATTAAGGAATTTTTTAAGTTTGGGACTCTGCAGGCGATCGGTCGCTTCTTTTGTGGCGATCGATCGCCTTCAACTTTTTCTCTTATGGCGATCGGTCTCTTGTGATTGGCGATTGATTGCCTTTGTCTTCTGCCCAGATGCGATCGATCGCATGGTTTGTGGCAATCGATCGCCTCTTGCTTCGAACTTCCATCACCTTTCTGGCTGTAGGCGATCGGTCTCTTGTTGCAGGCGATCGATCGCCTACTGCTTCCATCATCAAATTGAGTTTTTTCTTCACTTCTTTCCATGGCTTGCCTCGTCTTGTCACAGTTCCACCTTCTAGTCCATAAAACGGGGTTTTTCCAGTATTTCTTGCACTTCTACTGGATTCCTGGAAATATAACAAAACACAGCCAAAAGTATAAAATCTTCCAAGAATCACTATAGAAATCACAAGAAATATATGCAAATATAAGTGTAAAAATGACACTTATCAACGTCTGTGGCGAACTCTTGGTCCAATGGAAAACCCAGCTTTTCAAGATTCTCAATGTACCCAATCATCTTTAGTACATGAGTTCCAACAAGGCTTCCTTCTACCATTCTGCACTGGAATAACGCTCTAGAGACGTCATACCTCTCTTGTCTAGCTTGTTGTTGATAGAGTTGCTTTAAGTATTCGATCATATCGAACGCCTCCATTTCCTCATGTTGCTTCTGAAGCTCAGAGTTCATGGTGGCAAGCATAAGGCAACCAACATCAAGTGCGTCATTCTGATGCTTCTTATAAGCATCTCTATCGGCTTTAGCAGCCGTCAAGGGAGGTTCCTCAACAGGTAAGGGTTCCTCTAGGACATATTGATTTTTCTCTTGTTTGAGGACAATCCTCAAATTCCTATACCAGTCTAGGAAATTAGTCCCATTCAGTTTGTCCTTCTCAAGGACCGATCGCAATGATAGTGTGCTAGTTACGTTGTTTGATGCCATGGATATCTACAATATAAATATGCAAAATAAGTTTATGATTTTAATCATTTAATAAGGTCTTATATTAAATGATACTCCCACTATTTTGTTTAAAATATCAACCCTCGTTAACTTAGTGGGCCAAGATCCATATTTCACCTAATCCTGAGTTAGCTTTGGCTAATCACCCAAGACTCGGTTATTTAGGTAGACAACACTTTGTCAATTACATCACATGTAATTCTTGGATGGTTGGACGAACAACACTTTGTTCAATTCATCTAATGAATTATTACTAACCCCATGCCTCTAGGTTCCCAATCCTATTGAGATAACGCTAGTTAAGTCGAACCCAATTTTAAATAACTCGGATATCACTTTTATCCTTTCGCGCCTTACTAAGATTGTCACGGTGCTTTGCTTTGGCAAACCCACACATGTTCAATCGAAGTCTTGACAAGTATTTTTAATTGGAAGGCATCTAAAACTTAATATTATATGAGGGATTTATTGATCTCATGATTTTATTATTATTGAAACTATGTCTGGTACATATATGAATATATACATATCTACATATATGTATATCAAGCATCAATATTAAATAAAACAGTAAACATGCATCTCCTACATCAACATAAAATAAACGTGACATGGTTATAGCCCCAACTAATGATTTTCTCAAGCCAATGAGAAAATACAAGAAGGTCAACCTAAGGTAACTTCTCCAAGCACCTCTTTGGCTCCCTTTTGTGAATGGCCTCCTCATCCCGGCACCTTGATCCATCATCATTGATCTCCATCAATTAAATAAACTATACTATATAACAATTACATGATATAGAGAATTCCTCGAGTTACATTCGAGGGGAACGTAGGAGAGGGATGACATTTAGAAAAAAAATAAAGAAGGCACGACTCGCAGGCCTTATTAAATTACAAACATTCACAAACTCCTATCTAATAGGTCATAGGGCTATAACCATGCACCATGCTCAAACAACCACATAAAACATGCTATAACAATTAATGAATTAAATTCTAAACATTTTAAAATTTAATTCCAATAAAACTGTAAAATAAATTTTATGAAATTATCGTACGCTCGGGACATCACATGTCACGGATCCTTAGCCCAAAACCCACGACCAACCAACCACTCATGTGACTAGGGTTCGAAACCCTAGCCATCCACGTGCGGTGGCGGCTTGGACCCGATGGGGCTTAGGGTTCGAAACCCTAGCCTACATGAGGCGGCGGCTTGGAGCTCCTCCAACCAAAAGGGTTCGAAACCCTAATAATTGGCGACGGCGGCCGAGAGCCATGAGCGGCTACTAGGGTTCGAAACCCTAGCCGTCTTGAGCCACAAGGTTCGAAACCTTGTTATAGTCCTCGGCCTTTCCATGCACGATTCATGACGTTGGCGGCTCGACCATCTCGAGCCAAGGGGTTCGAAAAACCCTAGCTCTCACATGGAGGTAGCCACCAACTCTGATGTTTTCGTGAACCATGGTCCGAACCATCAAGAGCCATGGGCTCGGCTTTTCGCATTCGTGTATCATATACATAAATTATCAATTATATCATATATAATTTTACGATGATTTTCACAAACTCGATTTATTCATATCATATATGATTATATACAGTTTCAAAGCATGCAATATAATTCTAAATATGATTAAACAATTAACCACATATTTCCGACATGAGCTTTGTACACGGCTTTGATACCACTGTTAGGAATCCAACATGCAATACGCAGCGGAAATAAAAACTATGGATTTCCAAACCGAGGACCTATACAAAGTATTCATATCGGAATGTAAAGAATTCTTACCCTTGTAGCGTGTTTGATGCAGAAACGATGCTAAACCACGAGTCATGAGCAAAACCTCCAAGAACTTGCTCTACGGTATCCACACGATCAAATCGAAAGGGTGTTCAAGAACAAGTTGCTAGACTCATTCTTAAACCAAGAATGAACTCACGGTTCAAAACCGATAAACGACGACCAATCAAAAACCCAAAACATCACAGCGGCGGCGGTGGCGATGATGGTGTTTTAGGTGGGCGGCCGAGAGCTCTTTAGGTTTTGTGATAAAAGGATTAAAAATTCTTAATCACCTTGTTATCAAATTATATATGTTAGATTTAATTAAGGTTCAAGACTTTCTTAAAGCCTCATGGGCCAAAACCCATGATTTAATTAAATCCTTATAATCATGTAATTAAGACTCTTCTTAATTAATTAATTCGTCCATTGAATTTAATTCCCCTTATCGATTTAACATTTTGTGCGACCCGATATGATCTTGCAATGTTGGCAGTGACATAAAATCTCATTTTATGTCACAAGCAATGAGAGGTATCTAGCAACACATCAAGGCTACCCAAATTACAAGAATGTCATTGACTCGACATAACCTGCGAACTACGATAATATTAACCATGTAACTTAATCCCTTTGTCCTATGTGTTTAGATTGAACACGAGTAATGGAATAGTCATACTCGTATATTCAATCTTTATTTCTTGATCCCCAAGTAGAACTAGAATAAACGAATAAGCTGGATATCACATATCGACTCATTCGAGCACGGCCATGCATTTTAGTCTTACTTGATCAAGGGCCCTGTGGGGTCCTCGTTACTTAATCCATTATGTATTCGATAACATACATCTGTGAGTCTGAATTAAGTAATAACATACACTGATTAAGAGTATCTTACTAGTTAAGTTGTTACAGGGTTTCTAAAAACCTACCAACTACACATCATATGTACAAACAACAACCTATTACAAGATAACTCCTAGGCAGTGGTTCAACTCGCAGCGGAAAATGACTCACATCCCGTCTTCCCACGTCTATGAGTCCCTATAGAAACATTCACACAACGTGAGTATAGATAACAACTATCTCAGTGCAATATCAAAACAATAACATTAATGATAAAGCACAATAAAATCATCAATAGTGAATGTTCTGTATCATGCATCAACAAATGCACTATGTCATGACATGTCTCAACAATCACCCTATTATCACGAGCCCTATATGATATGCCTACTCAGCTCAATATGTCAGTGGAACCACATCACATCTTCATATTAGCAGCACATATCATAGTACCGTACCCATATGTGATAATAGTCAGAGCATATACCCAAGCCAGGCGTATATCTCTCAAGCCAAAGCATATGTAGTATATCTATCAAAGCAATGATCCCAGCCAAAGCATATACCAAACCGGGCATATCTATCAAGGCAATGATCTCACCAAAGCATATACACATTTCTATCAAGGCATCCATCCCAATCATATAAAATCCATGTATGTACATGCATATGATACTACCAATCATATGACACAAGCTAACATAATTCATATGATATCAAAACCATAACATCATCATCACATACTATCTATACTCCGTACGTCAACACGTACATGTACTGCGACACAAACGAGTTAAATTAGGCGTCACTGGCTAAGCGCCTCGTTGTCCCGTCCCCTGAGATGATGCTACAACAATGCCAACAATATATCATGTTATCATAGGCATTAAAATCAAATTCTACAAACATATAACATTTTTCAACATTCTGGCACTGGCGATCGATCGCAATTTTTCATCGATTGATCGCCATACTGTTCTGCCCCCTCGCGATCGATCGCCACTCCCTCGCGATCGATCGCCAAAATGTTCTGTTGCTCGTGATCGATCGCCACATTTTCACCGATCGATCGCCACATGATTGAACCGCCTTATTTTTACTCTGGTCACGGCGATCGATCGCCACAAAGCTCGCGATCGATCGCCGATGTCCAGAAAGTTCAGAACATGGCGATTTTGAGCTTATCTTCCTAGCTCTTCTCCTACAACTTGAAATTCAACATGTAAACAAGTTTCATGCATTCTCTAATACCATAACAACATGTTTCCACCATCTTAGAATCCAATTCTTGGCATATAAACATGTTATGATCCTAAGCTTGCATAGTTTGGATTTGATTTCACATACTTCATACACCACTACACAAATCAATCTAAAAGCATAAATTCCTTACCAAGATTGTACAATTTCACTTCATACAACTTCCTAGCTCAAGTCACAAGTGAAAAACCAAGCTTCAACTAAGAAAATCTTCAAGGGTTGGAGAGGAGCTTTGTAGAGAATTTTAGGTGAAAAGTGGTGTAGTATGTGAGGTCACCCTTAAGTCACTTGATATAGATCATTAGTTCCCTAAATCACTTGCTATCATGTCATTTGGAGGTAATGACATGTTAAGGAACATGTACATGCCAATGAAATCCAAATTCAAATGCAACTCCAATTTCAATGAAATTCACATGCTTAATCAAAGGCCTACTAGTTCATGTTGCTTGATATCTTCCTATTCAAATTATTATACACCACCATGTTTCATTCTTTACCATATATCATTCCATACATGTATTCATTCATTCTTGGTTCCACCCAAACCCCCATTATTATACCGCCAATGGATATAATTAAACCATAATCATATCACACGTGTATAAAACAAATCGAGGCATTACATTTCTCCCCCACTTATTGAATTTCGTCCTCGAAATTGCATAACCTTGAAATTGCATATACCAATATCATAATACATGCTTCACATAAGAACATATATGATATATGTAACATAAGAAACATGTATAAATAATATATCAACATACCAGAAAACAAATCCGGATACCGTTGCATCATATGCTGCTCCGTCTCCCACGTTGCCTCTTCGACACCCCGTCTGTCCCACTGTACCTTAACCATAGGAATCACTTTATTACGCAACCTGCGTTCAGCTCGATCCAAGATCATAACCGGTCGTTCCTCATACGACACATCTGTATCCAACTATACATCAGGTAACTGTAATACATGACTCGGATCTGGTTCATACTTCCTCAACAGTGAAACATGAAAGACATCATGAATACTACTCAAGGCCGGTGGTAGTGCCAATCGATATGCCAACGTACCAATACGTGGCAACACCTCATACGGACCAACATACCGTGGAGACAATTTTCCACGCTTACCAAACCGTACTACACCTTTAAAAGGTGAGATTTGTGAGAACACACGGTCACCAACTTGAAATTCAAGTGGTCTACGTCGCTTATTGGCATAAGCAGTCTGTCTATCCTGAGCAGCTTTAAGTTTCAATCGAATTAACTTTACTTTTTCTTCCATTTCATGAATCATATCCGGTCCATGTAAAAAAGATTGATCCACAGCATCCCAATACAATGGCGATCTACATCGTTGCCCATACAAAGCCTCAAATGGTGCCATCTGTATACTAGACTGATAACTGTTGTTATATGAAAATTCCACTAATGGCAATGACTCTTGCCAAGAGGTATCTATAATGCCTCGATTTGTTTTATACACGTGTGATATGATTATGGTTTAATTATATCCATTGGTGGTATGATAATGGGGGTTCGGGTGGAACCAAGAATGAATTAATACATGTATGAAATGATTTATGGCAAGGAATAAAACATGATGCACAAGATGTAGTGCATAGGAATGATGGAATTAAATCAAGGATAGTATACATTTGACTTGAATTTCATATGCCTTTGCCTTTCATTTAAAGTTGCATTAACATGTGAATTTGAGTTTGGATTTACATGTTTATGTTAGTTGACATGTTATTATAGCAAGTGGCTATATGAAGGGGATTAGTGAGCTTAAACTCACAATACACCATAAACACCTACAAAATCCCTATACAAGCTCCTCTCCAACCCTTGGAGATTTTCTTAGTTGGAGCTTGGTTTTTCACTAGGAAATTAAGCTAGGAAGTTGAGTGAAGTGATTTCATATCTTCTTGGTAAGGATTTTATAGTTTTTCACTTGAATTGTGTAGTTGGTGTTGAATTATGTGAATTTGAATATCAAATATTTATGCTTAGAATCATAACTTGTTTCTTTGCCAAGAATTGGATTCTAGGATGTTAGAAACATGTTTATATGATCCTAGGGATTTCATGAAATGTGGTTAAATGAGAGGAAATGAATTGTGCAAGAAATACCATGAAGATATGCTTGAAATCGCCATGGTTTGAAATGTTCGAAGCGCAGCGATCGATCGGTAAGGATTTCCGATCGATCGACGCTGACAGAAACATTTGAAGGCAGTTTGAGCATGCGGCGATCGATCGGTGATTTTGAGGCGATCGATCGATACATGTGGCGATCGATCGGTGCTTTTGTTCGATCGATGGGTGAAGAGTGAATAGTTCGGCGATCGATCGAGAATACGGGGCGATCGATCGGTGATGGCAGAATGTTGACAAATGTTATTTTTTTATAGAATTTGATTTTAATGCCTATGATAACATGATATATTGTTGGCATTGTTGTAGCATCATCTCAGGGGACGGGACAACGAGGCAATTAGCCAGTGACGCCTAATTTAAATCGTTTGTGTCGCAATACAGGTACGTGTTGACGTACGGAGTATAGATAGTATGTGATGATGATGTTATGGTTTTGATATCATATGATTTATGTTAGCTTGTGTCATATGATTGGTAGTATCATATGCATGTACATACATGGATTTCATATGATTGGGAGGGATGCCTTGATAGATATGTGTATATGCTTTGGTGAGATCATTGCCTAGATAAATATGCCTGGTTTGGTATATGCTTTGGCTGGGATCATTGCCTTGATAGATATACTACATATGCTTGGGCTTGAGAGATATACGCCTGGTTTGGGTATATGCTCTGACTATTATCACATATGGGTACGGTACTATGATATGTGCTGCTAATATGAAGATGTGATGTGGTTCCACTGACATATTGAGCTAAATAGGCATATCATATGGGGCTCGTGATAATAGGGTGATTGTTGAGACATGTCATGACATAGTGCATTTGTTGATGCATGATACAGAACATTCACTATTGATGATTTTATTGTGCTTTATCATTAATGTTATTGTTTTGATATTGCACTGAGATAGTTGTTATCTATACTCACGTTGTGTGAATGTTTCTGTAGGGACTCATAGACGTGGGAAGACGGGATGTGAGTCATTTTCCGCTGCGAGCTGAACCACTGCCTAGGAGTTATCTTGTAATAGGTTGTTGTTTGTACATATGATGTGTAGTTGGTAGGTTTTTAGAAACCTTGTAACAACTTAACTAGTAAGATACTCTTAATCAGTGTATATGATTACTTAATTCAGACTCACAGATGTATGTTAATCGAATACATAATGGATTAAGTAACGAGGACCCCACATTAGTGGTATCAGAGCAGTGGTTCGAGAACGGGATGAACATGGGTAGAGGAAGTGTCTTAGGGAGTTACCTAAACACTTGAAAACATGTTGAGAATGGTAATATCATGTTAGGATTTGGAATATGATGTTATTCTAACATGTTATATAATTGTGAATGTTCTTGTTAACCCTTGATCTACAGCTATGACAGACAGAGGGTATCATGAGGATGTTGGGGATGCCATGAGTGGCAATGCTAGTGTGAGGATGGTGCCTGTACCACCACCACCGATTGAGCAAGGGACAGTGGAACAGGTACTGTTTCCTGTAGAATTGACGTTGACGCAGTTTTTGAGTTATCAGCCACCAAGGTTTGAGGGGACTGAATCAGGGGAACTGGCGGAGGAATGGCTGGAACGTGTGGAACAGATATTTGTATCAGCACCATGTGCCAAGACTGCTTGGTTACGCTTAGCTGAATTTCAGTTAGCGAAGAAAGCTATGATGTGGTGGAAATCCACAGTGCTTGAGCTAAGGGCTCAAGGACAGACAGTGAACTGGGATGTGTTTAGAACGAAATTTCTTGAGCATTATTTCTCTGTTGCTGCAAGACAGAGGAAAGAGGATGAATTTACAAACTTGAGACAGGGAGCAATGACAGTATCGGACTATGCGGTACACTATTCTTCCTTACTCCGGTATGTGCCACATATTGCTGTAAACACAAAGGCAAAGATCAGACAATTTGTGAAAGGTTTGAGGCCTGAATTGTTTGATAGGGTCATGTCCAATAACCCTACATCATATGAAGAAGCATTGACTCGAGCTGAGATGGCTGAGATTGCCGTAGGGGTATATAAAGATGTTGGACAAGCCCAACCACCTACATCTGACAGTATGAGACCTAGAGGAGAACCATTTAAATCACCACGATGTGGTGCATCTTCATCTAGGTTTAGTGGAAAACGTTTTGGACCACGGAAAGGGGATGACCGAAAAGCTAAGGGACAGTCTCAAGGGAGTAGTAGTAGTAGTGGACGAGGACTACAATGTTTTAAATGTGGAGGGCCACATTTTCAAAGAAATTGTCCACAGTTTGATACAGTGGTTTGTTTCCGTTGTGGGAAGCCAGGACATGTGATCCGTGATTGTCCTCAAGTGGGTGGACAACAGAGAAGAGGACCTATGTCAGAGAATACAGTACAACAGAGACCACAGGGTGTACCACAGTCTGGTGGAGGACAGAGGACAGGACCACCTCAGGCTCAAGTGTATGCATTGAACAGGGAGGAAGCAGAGGCAGCCCCTGATGCTGTGATAGCGGGTAAGTGTACTTTGTTTACTTATCCAGCTTTACTTTTGATTGATACTGGTGCATCACATTCTTTTATTGCACAAGCCTTTATTGATCAGTATCATATATGCTCGTCTCCACTGTTGATGCCTCTTTATGTCTCGACACCCATGGGAACTACTGTGATGACTTATCAGAGTGTATCTGATTGTGATATTCAGTTTGAGACTGAGGATAGACTACAGGCTGATTTGATTGTATTAGACATGATAGATTTTGATTGCATCCTTGGAATCGATGTATTGAGTAAATATCAGTCTGTTGTGGATTGTAGTCAGAAGCTTGTGAGATTGCAGTCTGATACTGGAAATCAATGGTTTTTCTATGGCCAGGGATCGAGGGCAAAGATTCCTTTGATATCAACAATCCGAATGTCGCGTCTGTTAGAACGTGGACATGCGGGTTATTTGATATATGCCCTTGATGTAACTGAACAGAAAAGAGAAAGGAAAGTGGAGGAGATACCAGTGGTTGCAGAATATGCGGATGTATTTCCAGATGAGATACCTGGATTCCCACCGAGTCGAGAAGTGGAATTTGGTATTGATTTGATACCTGGTACTTCTGCAATTTCACGAGCTCCTTATCGGATGGCACCAACTGAATTGAAAGAATTGAAAACTCAATTGCAAGACTTATTGGACAAGGGGTACATACGTCCTAGTGTATCGCCTTGGGGTGCTCCGGTATTATTTGTTAAGAAGAAGGATGGGACAATGCGACTGTGTATTGACTATCGACAATTGAACAAGGTAACAATAAAGAATAAATATCCTCTTCCTCGTATTGATGATTTGTTTGATCAGTTGCAGGGATCAAGGATTTATTCTAAGATTGATTTGAGGTCAGGATATCATCAAATATGTGTGAGGGAAGGAGATATATAGAAGACAGCATTCAGAACTCGTTATGGATATTATGAGTTTCTAGTGATGCCATTTGGAGTGACAAATGCTCCAGCTGTCTTTATGAGTTTAATGAATCGAGTTTTCCAGGACTACCTTGATCGATTTGTCATTGTCTTTATCGATGATATACTGATCTATTCGCAGAGTGATGCAGAACATGTTCAACATTTGCATATGGTATTACAATTGTTGAGGACACATCAGTTGTATGCCAAACTCAGTAAGTGTGAGTTTTGGTTGACTAGTGTCGGCTTTTTGGGACATATAATTTCAGAAGAAGGTATATCAGTTGATCCAAAGAAAATAGAAGCAGTGTTGAATTGGTCAGCACCTACTTCTGTGCCAGAGATTCGTAGTTTCTTAGGTTTGGCTGGATATTATAGACGGTTTGTTGAAGGATTTTCAGCGATTGCCAAACCATTGACACAATTGACACAGAAAGGAGTACCATTTCGATGGTCAGAGACTTGTGAGCGTAGTTTTCAGGAATTGAAACATCGATTGACTACAGCTCCAGTCTTGATCATTCCATCGGAACATGACATGTTTGCATTATATACTGATGCATCTTTACTTGGATTGGGTTGTGTATTGATGCAGGACAAACATGTAGTGGCTTATGCATCACGACAGTTGAAGCCACATGAAAGGAGATATCCAGTACATGATCTGGAATTAGCTGCCATTGTCTTTGCATTGAAGATATGGCGACATTATTTATATGGTACGTCTTTTACCATATACACAGATCATAAAAGTTTAAAATTTTTATTCACTCAAGCAGAGTTGAATATGAGACAAAGAAGATGGATGGATCTGTTGACAGATTATGATTGTGAGATTGAATATCATCCAGGAAAGGCTAATCTTACAGCAGATGCCTTGAGTCGGAAAGTACATCATACGGCTGATGAGATGATTCATTTATCAGCGTTGATGACTTCTTGTTGTACTTTGGGTTATGATTTTGATGTGGAAACAGTACCAGTACAGGTATCAACATTATTGGTCGAACCTGATATTTTTGACAAAATCAGAAAGGCACAAATGACTGATGATGAAGTACAACGTTGGAAAGAAATGATAAGTCAAGGACAAACATCACAGTTTGTACTTGCAAATGATGGAATTTTGAAATACAGAACTTGTTGGATAGTACCTGCTGCGTTGGGACTACGCCAAGAACTACTACAACGTGCTCATTGTAGTAGATACAGTATACATCCTGGAGGAAAGAAAATGTATCATGATTTACGTACCCAATTTTGGTGGAAACGTATGAAACAGGATGTGTTGAGCTTTATGAAACGATGTTTGATCTGTCAACAAGTGAAAGTGGAAAGACAGAAACCAGGAGGTGAATTACATAGTTTGGAAATTCCTCAGTGGAAATGGGAACATATCACGATGGACTTTGTGACTCATTTGCCACGGACGTCTTCTGGTTGCGATGCTATTTGGGTGATTGTTGACCGACTCACCAAAGTATCTCATTTCATGCCATATTGTATGACATTTACATATCTGAGAATGGCACAGTTATACATTCAACATGTAGTGAGACTACATGGTATACCAGTTTCCATTATATCGGATAGGGATCCGAGATTTACTTCTCATTTTTGGGAAGGGTTACAGACAGCGTTGGGAACTGAAGTGCGGTTGAGTACAACATATCATCCTCAGACAGATGGACAAACAGAGCGTACGATACAGACACTTGAGGATATGTTGCGTGCCTGTGTATTAGAGTTTGATATCTCTTGGCAAGAGTCATTGCCATTAGTGGAATTTTCATATAACAACAGTTATCAGTCTAGTATACAAATGGCACCATTTGAGGCTTTGTACGGGCGACGATGTAGATCGCCATTATATTGGGATGATGTGGATCAGTCTTCCTTACATGGACCGGATATGATTCATGACATGGAAGAGAAAGTAAAGTTAATTCGATTGAAACTTAAAGCTGCTCAGGACAGACAGGCTGCTTATGCCAATAAGCGACGTAGACCACTTGAGTTTCAAGTTGGTGACCGTGTGTTCTTAAAAATCTCACCTTTTAAAGGTGTAGTACGGTTTGGTAAGCGTGGAAAATTGTCTCCACGGTATGTTGGTCCGTATGAGGTGTTGCAACGTATTGGTACGTTGGCATATCGATTGGCACTACCACCGGCCTTGAGTAGTATTCATGATGTCTTTCATGTTTCACTGTTGAGGAAGTATGAACCAGATCCGAGTCATGTATTATAGTTACCTGATGTACAGTTGGATACCGATGTGTCGTATGAGGAACGACCGGTGATGATCTTGGATCAAGCTGAACGCAGGTTGCGTAATAAAGTGATTCCTATGGTTAAGGTACAGTGGGACAAACGGTGTGACGAAGAGGCAATGTGGGAGACGGAGCAGCATATGATGCAACGGTATCCGGATTTGTTTTCTGGTATGTTGATATGTTCTTTTTACATGTTTCTTATGTTACATATATCATATATGTTCTTATGTGAAGCATGTATTATGATATTTGTATATGCAATTTCGAGGACGAAATTCAATAAGTGGGGGAGAATTGTAATGCCTCGATTTGTTTTATACACGTGTGATATGATTATGGTTTAATTATATCCATTGGCGGTATGATAATGGGGGTTCGGGTGGAACCAAGAATGAATTAATACATGTATGAAATGATTTATGGCAAGGAATAAAACATGATGCACAAGATGTAGTGCATAGGAATGATGGAATTAAATCAAGGATAGTATACATTTGACTTGAACTTCATATGCCTTTGCCTTTCATTTAAAGTTGCATTAACATGTGAATTTGAGTTTGGATTTACATGTTTATGTTAGTTGACATGTTATTATAGCAAGTGGCTATATGAAGGGGATTAGTGAGCTTAAACTCACAATACACCATAAACACCTACAAAATCCCTATACAAGCTCCTCTCCAACCCTTGGAGATTTTCTTAGTTGGAGCTTGGTTTTTCACTAGGAAATTAAGCTAGGAAGTTGAGTGAAGTGATTTCATATCTTCTTGGTAAGGATTTTATAGTTTTTCACTTGAATTGTGTACTTGGTGTTGAAGTATGTGAATTTGAATATCAAATATTTATGCTTAGAATCATAACTTGTTTCTTTGCCAAGAATTGGATTCTAGGATGTTAGAAACATGTTTATATGATCCTAGGGATTCATGAAATGTGGTTAAATGAGAGGAAATGAATTGTGCAAGAAATACCATGAAGATATGCTTGAAATCGCCATGGTTTGAAATGTTCGAAGCGCAGCGATCGAACGGTAAGGATTTCCGATCGATCGACGCTGACAGAAACATTTGAAGGCGGTTTGAGCATGCGGCGATCGATCGGTGATTTTGAGGCGATCGATCGATACATGTGGCGATCGATCGGTGCTTTTGTTCGATCGATCGGTGAAGAGTGAATAGTTCGGCGATCGATCGAGAATACGGGGCGATCGATCGGTGATGGCAGAATGTTGACAAATGTTATTTTTTTATAGAATTTGATTTTAATGCCTATGATAACATGATATATTGTTGGCATTGTTGTAGCATCATCTCAGGGGACGGGACAACGAGGCAATTAGCCAGTGACGCCTAATTTAAATCGTTTGTGTCGCAATACAGGTACGTGTTGACGTACGGAGTATAGATAGTATGTGATGATGATGTTATGGTTTTGATATCATATGATTTATGTTAGCTTGTGTCATATGATTGGTAGTATCATATGCATGTACATACATGGATTTCATATGATTGGGAGGGATGCCTTGATAGATATGTGTATATGCTTTGGTGAGATCATTGCCTTGATAAATATGCCCGGTTTGGTATATGCTTTGGCTGGGATCATTGCCTTGATAGATATACTACATATGCTTGGGCTTGAGAGATATACGCCTGGTTTGGGTATATGCTCTGACTATTATCACATATGGGTACGGTACTATGATATGTGCTGCTAATATGAAGATGTGATGTGGTTCCACTGACATATTGAGCTAAATAAGCATATCATATGGGGCTCGTGATAATAGGGTGATTGTTGAGACATGTCATGACATAGTGCATTTGTTGATGCATGATACAGAACATTCACTATTGATGATTTTATTGTGCTTTATCATTAATGTTATTGTTTTGATATTGCACTGAGATAGTTGTTATCTATACTCACGTTGTGTGAATGTTTCTGTAGGGACTCATAGACGTGGGAAGACGGGATGTGAGTCATTTTCCGCTGCGAGCTGAACCACTGCCTAGGAGTTATAGGTTGTTGTTTGTACATATGATGTGTAGTTGGTAGGTTTTTCAAAACCCTGTAACAACTTAACTAGTAAGATACTCTTAATCAGTGTATATGATTACTTAATTCAGACTCACAGATGTATGTTAATCGAATACATAATGGATTAAGTAACGAGGACCCCACAGTATCAAACTCTAATACACAGGCACGCAACATATCCTCAAGTGTCTGTATCGTCCGTTCTGTTTGCCCATCTGTCTGAGGATGATATGATGTACTCAACCGCACTTCAGTTCCCAACGCTGTCTGTAACCCTTCCCAAAAATGAGAAGTAAATCTCGGATCCCTATCCGATACAATGGAAACTGGTATACCATGTAGTCTCACTACATGTTGAATGTATAACTGTGCCATTCTCAGATATGTAAATGCCATACAATATGGCACGAAATGAGATACTTTGGTGAGTCGGTCAACGATCACCCAAATAGCATCCCAACCAGAAGTCGCCCGTGGCAAATGAGTCACAAAATCCATCATGATATGTTCCTATTTCCACTGAGGAATTTCCAAACTGTGTAATTCACCTCCTGGTTTCTGTCTTTCCGCTTTCACTTGTTGACAGATCAAACACCGTTTCACAAAGCTCAACACATCCTGTTTCATACGTTTCCACCAAAATTGGGTACGTAAATCATGATACATTTTCTTTCCTCCAGGATGTATAATGTATCTACTACAATGAGCACGTTGTAGTAGTTCTTGACGTAGTCCCAATGAAGCAGGTACTACCCAACAGTTTCTGTACTTCAAAGTTCCATCACTTGCAAGTATAAATTGAGATGTTTGTCCTTGACTTATCATTTCCTTCCAATGTTGTACTTCATCATCAGTCATTTGTGCCGTTCTGATTTTCTCAAAAATGTCGGGTTCAACCAACAATGTTGATACCCGTACTGGCACTATTTCCACATCAAAATCATAACCTAAAGTACAACAAGAAATCATCAACGCTGATAAATGAATCATCTCCTTAGCCGTATGATGTACTTTTCGACTCAAGGCATCTGCTGTAAGATTAACCTTTCCTGGATGATATTCAATCTCACAATCATAATCTGTCAACAGATCCATCCATCTTCTTTGTCTCATATTCAACTCTGCTTGAGTGAATAAAAACTTTAAACTCTTACGATCTGTGTATATGATAAACGCCGTACCATATAAATAATGTCGCCATATCTTCAATGCAAAGACTATGGCAGCTAATTCCAGATCATGCACTGGATATCTCATTTCATGTGGCTTCAACTGTCGTGATGCATAAGCCACTACATGTTTGTCCTGCATCAATACACAACCCAATCCAAGTAAAGATGCATCAGTATATAATGCAAACCTGTCATGTTCCGATGGAATAATCAAGACTGGAGCTGTAGTCAATCGATGTTTCAATTCCTGAAAACTACGCTCACAAGCCTCCGACCATCGAAATGATACTCCCTTCTGTGTCAAATGTGTCAATGGTTTGGCGATCGCTGAAAATCCTTCAACAAACCGTCTATAATAGCCAGCCAAACCCAAGAAACTACGAATCTCTGGCACAGAAGTATGTGCTGACCAATTCAACACTGCTTCTACTTTCTTCGGATCAACTGATATACCTTGTTTTGAAATTACATGCCCCAAAAAGCCGACACTAGTCAACCAAAACTCACACTTACTGAGTTTGGCATACAACTGATGTGTCCTCAACAATTGCAATACCATATGCAAATGTTGAACATGTTCTGCATCACTCTGCGAATAGATCAGTATATCATCGATAAAGACAATGACAAATCGATCAAGGTATTCCTGGAAAACCCGATTCATTAAACTCATAAAGACAGCTGGAGCATTTGTCACTCCAAATGGCATCACTAGAAACTCATAATGTCCATAACGAGTTCTGAATGCCGTCTTCTGTATATCTCCTTCCCTCACACGTATTTGATGATATCCTGACCTCAAATCAATCTTAGAATAAATCCTTGATCCCTGCAACTGATCAAACAAATCATCAATACGAGGTAGAGGATATTTATTCTTTATTGTTACCTTGTTCAATTGTCGATAGTCAATACACAGTCGCATTGTCCCATCCTTCTTCTTAACAAATAAAACCGGAGCACCCCAAGGCGATACACTAGGACGTATGTACCCCTTGTCCAATAAGTCTTGCAATTGAGTTTTCAATTCTTTCAATTCAGTTGGTGCCATTCGATAAGGAGCTCGTGAAATTGCAGAAGTACCAGGTATCAAATCAATACCAAATTCCACTTCTCGACTCGGTGGGAATCCAGGTATCTCATCTGGAAACACATCCGTATATTCTGCAACCACTGGTATCTCCTTCACATTCCTTTCTCTTTTCTGTTCATGTACATCAAGGGCATAAATCAAATAACCCGCATGTCCACGTTCTAATAAACGCGACATTCGGATTGCTGATATCAAAGGAATCCTTGCCATCGATCCCTGACCATAGAAATATCATTGATTTCCAGTATCCGACTGAAATCTCACAATCTTCTGACAACAATCCACAACAGACTGATATTTACGCAATACATCGATTCCAAGGATGCAATCAAAATCTGACATATCTAACACAATCAAATCAGCTTGCAGTCCATACTCGGTCTCAAACTGAATATCACAATCAGACACACTCTGACAAGTCATCACAGTAGTTCCCATGGGTGTCGAAACATAAAGAGGCATCAACAGTGGAGACGAGCATATATGATACTGATTAATAAAGGCTTGTGCAATAAAAGAATGTGATGCACCAGTATCAATCAAAAGTAAAGCTGGATAAGTAAACAAAGTACACTTACCAGCTATCACAGCATCAGGAGCTGCCTCTGCTTCCTCCCTGTTCAGTGCATGTACCTGCGCCTGAGGTGGTCCTGCCCTCTGTCCTCCACCAGACTGTGGTACACCCTGTGGTCTCTGTTGCACTGTATTATCTGACATGGGTCCTCTTCTCTGTTGTCCACCCACTTGAGGACAATCACGGATCACATGTCCTGGCTTCCCACAACGGAAACAAACCACTGTATCAAACTGTGGACAATTTCTTTGAAAATGTGGCCCTCCACATTTAAAACATTGTAATCCTCGTCCACTACTACTACTACTCCCTTGAGACTGTCCCTTAGCTCTTCGGTCATCCCCTTTCCGTGGTCCAAAACGTTTCCCACTAAACCTAGATGAAGATGCACCACCTCGTGGTGATTTAAATGGTTCTCCTCTAGGTCTCATACTGTCAGATGTAGGTGGTTGGGCTTGTCCAACATCTTTGTATACTCCTACAGTAATCTCAGCCATCTCGGCTCTAGTCAATGCTTCTTCATATGATGTAGGGTTATTGGACATGACCCTATCAAACAATTCCGGTCTCAACCCTTTCACAAATTGTCTGATCTTTGCCTTTGTGTTTACAGCAATATGTGGCACATACCGAAGCAAAGAAGAATAGTGTACCGCATAATCCGATATTTTCATTGCTCCATGTCTCAAGTTTGTAAATTCATCCTCTTTCCTCTGCCTTGCAGCAACAGAGAAATAATGCTCAAGAAACTTCGTTCTAAACACATCCCAGTTAACTGTCTGTCCTTGAGCCCTCAACTCAAGCACTGTGGATTTCCACCACATCATAGCTTTCTTAGCTAACTGGAATTCAGCTAAGCGTAACCAAGCAGTCTTGGCACACGGTGCTGATACAAATATCTGTTCCACACGTTCCAGCCACTCCTCTACCAGTTCCCCTGATTCAGTGCCCTCAAACCTGGTTGGCTGATAACTCAAAAATTGCATCAAAGTCAATTCTCCAGGCAACAGTACCTGTTCCACTGGCCCTTGCTCAATCGGTGGTGGAGGTACAGGCGCCATTCTTACACTAGCATTGCCACTCATGGCATCCCCAACATCCTCATGATACCCTCTGTCTGTCATAGCTGTAGATCAAGGGTTACCAATAACATTCACAATTATATAACATGTTCGAATAACATCATATTCCAAATCCTAACATGATATTACCATTCTCAACATGTTTTCAAGTGTTTAGGTAACTCCGTAAGACACTTCCTCTACCCATGTTCATCCCGTTCTCGAACCACTGCTCTGATACCACTAATGTGGGGTCCTCGTTACTTAATCCATTATGTATTCGATTAGCATACATCTGTGAGTCTGAATTAAGTAATAACATACACTGATTAAGAGTATCTTACTAGTTAAGTTGTTACAGGGTTTCTAAAAACCTACCAACTACACATCATATGTACAAACAACAACCTATTACAAGATAACTCCTAGGCAGTGGTTCAGCTCGCAGCGGAAAATGACTCATATCCCGTCTCCCCACGTCTATGAGTCCCTACAGAAACATTCACACAACGTGAGTATAGATAACAACTATCTCAGTGCAATATCAAAACAATAACATTAATAATAAAGCACAATAAAATCATCAATAGTGAATGTTTTGTATCATGCATCAACAAATGCACTATGTCATGACATGTCTCAACAATCACCCTATTATCACGAGCCCCATATGATATGCCTATTCAGCTCAATATGTCAGTGGAACCACATCACATCTTCATATTAGCAGCACATATCATAGTACCGTACCCATATGTGATAATAGTCAGAGCATATACCCAAACCAGGCGTATATCTCTCAAGCCAAAGCATATGTAGTATATCTATCAAGGCAATGATCCCAGCCAAAGCATATACCAAACCGGGCATATCTATCAAGGCAATGATCTCACCAAAGCATATACACATATCTATCAAGGCATCCATCCCAATCATATGAAATCCATGTATGTACATGCATATGATACTACCAATCATATGACACAAGCTAACATAATTCATATGATATCAAAACCATAACATCATCATCACATACTATCTATACTCCGTACGTCAACACGTACCTGTACTGCGACACAAACGAGTTAAATTAGGCGTCACTGGCTAAGCGCCTCGTTGTCCCGTCCCCTGAGATGATGCTACAACAATGCCAACAATATATCATGTTATCATAGGCATTAAAATCAAATTCTACAAACATATAACATTTTTCAACATTCTGGCACTGGCGATCGATCGCTATTTTTCACCGATCGATCGCCATACTGTTCTGCCCCCTCGCGATCGATCGCCACTCCCTCGCGATCGATCGCCAAAATGTTCTGTTGCTCGCGATCGATCGCCACATTTTCACCGATCGATCGCCACATGATTGAACCGCCTTATTTTTACTCTGGTCGCGGCGATCGATCGCCACAAAGCTCGCGATCGATCGCCGATGTCCAGAAAGTTCAGAACATGGCGATTTTGAGCTTATCTTCCTAGCTCTTCTCCTACAACTCGAAATTCAACATGTAAACAAGTTTCATGCATTCTCTAATACAATAACAACATGTTTCCACCATCTTAGAATCCAATTCTTGGCATATAAACATGTTATGATCCTAAGCTTGCATAGTTTGGATTTGATTTCACATACTTCATACACCACTACACAAATCAATCTAAAAGCATAAATTCCTTACCAAGATTGTACAATTTCACTTCATACAACTTCCTAGCTCAAGTCACAAGTGAAAAACCAAGCTTCAACTAAGAAAATCTTCAAGGGTTGGAGAGGAGCTTTGTAGAGAATTTTAGGTGAAGAGTGGTGTAGTATGTGAGTTCACCCTTAAGTCACTTGATATAGATCATTAGTTCCCTAAATCACTTGCTATCATGTCATTTGGAGGTAATGAAATGTTAAGGAACATGTACATGGCAATGAAATCCAAATTCAAATGCAACTCCAATTTCAATGAAATTCACATGCTTAATCAAAGGCCTACTAGTTCATGTTGCTTGATATGTTCCTATTCAAATTATTATACACCACCATGTTTCATTCTTTACCATATATCATTCCATACATGTATTCATTCATTCTTGGTTCCACCCGAACCCCCATTATTATACAGCCAATGGATATAATTAAACCATAATCATATCACACGTGTATAAACAAATCGAGGCATTACAGGCCCAAACACTTCTCATGTTATATAGGAGGGACAAATCCTTTCTTGATCACTCAACATCCCTCTACATAATTCGTGGTGTATCCAATGATTGTCTTTATAGTTTACCCTGTTACAGGTAACGTTTGACAATATCAAGATACATGACTCCTTATGTTGGGATCTCTGGTGATCTCAAGTCGTAAGGATTACATACATCATTATCACTATGAGAATTGCTTATGACGTTCATATAACTATCCATGTAGCATTCTCATGGTGGGTCTGTCCAGTACATCGTTCTCTAACATGTACGCATGTGTTGATTTGATGTCTCATATCTATGAACAATTCATCAATCAAAACATACTAGTCTTAATGCATTATCATTATCCTAATTCATGATAATACTTGACTAGGGACAATCTTTAAGAACAATACAATATTATTCTAAGGATATTAACTTATATATCAATTCATATTGCACAGATATTCGAATAAGATATAATAATGATTTGCCATTTATAAAATCATAATACAGTGTATGTCATAAACAATCATCTAATGAGTTGTCTTAGGGCATATCCCAACAATTTTGGGGTTTATATGGGTTTGTTTTTGGGTATGTGTTGTATGTGGTTGGGTTATGATTTTTGAAGTGTTCTATGTTGGTTTTATGGAGTTATTATGGTATTGAGTTGTTGGGATGATTTGGTTTGAAGGGTGTGTAGTGGAGCTTTGGATTTGTGCTCAAAAATGGTGAAATCGCGTGTACAGACTGTGGCGATCGATCACTGTAATTGGCGTGATCGATCGCCGAGGGACATTGTAAAAATCTGGTGCAGGCGATCGATCGCCGTAAATGGCGCGATCGATCGCCTCGAGCCAGTGAAGTCTGGCGATCGATCGCCATGTCAAGGCGATCGATCGGTAAGGCTCGCGATCGATCGCCTTGACACAGCGATCGATCGCCAGCAGCCAATTTTTGAGAAATTGATTTTTTTGTTGGATTTTTGGTATTGGACTATTATTTGGCTTCTAATATTGGATTGTGTGATTGTGTAGAACCATCCCAGGTGGCGACACAGCCAAGGAAGTGAAGTCATAGCAAATCCTACTTTTGGAAAGGTACGTAAAGAAATGTACGGGCACCCAACGGTACATGTATCTTATATACTCATTGAATATGCATTATGGATGCAAGTATATATGGAATTGTGCATTGTGGATGCAAATACATGTTGAATTATGCATTATGATTGCATATGTATATGATGATTGTTTGGTGCACATCCTATGAGTCATGGTTATATAGAGTGATGATTTTAATGCTTTGCCGCTGTCACTTGAAGCGATGATAGAATACTTGCCGATGTCATATTGTAGCGAGGAAAGAATATTTGCCGCCAAATGTTGAAGCGAGGGTATTGCCGCATGTCGCATTTGCGCGAGGTTATTCAATGCCGCAGATATGTCGAAGCGAGGGGTATTAGTGCCGCTGTCATGACAAGCGAGGTGCATTAAAATACACTATTATAACAGACTAGGGATTGGTGATTGGTGATAATGAAATGGTGTTATGTCATGACATGTGTAGAACCATTAAATAATCTATTGATTATACTCATGAGTTATGGTACAGGGACAACCAAAAAGGGAGCGTTTAAAATGCATGGGAAAAACAGGAAGTGTTTTATTACGGTTTATGCATTTATGCCTTATATTCATAATGTGTTGAATATGAATTATTATATGCTCATGTTTTGGGGGTTGTCCTTGTAGGTACATTTTGGCATGAAGGGGCTAAGGACGGGTTGAGGCGGTGAGCTTGTGAAGAGCGCTTTTGATAAGGAAGGACATGATTATTTTTGTATAGTGTCTACTCTAGGAGTAGTGTAAAGCTATAGTGTATAACATTCATTTGTTAGAGAATGTAATTAATCCATTTGAAAGTCCTTAACTTGGCATGTAATTCTTAAGGCTCAAAGTCTCAACACGAACTTTTATACTCTGATAATGCATGTTAGCTCTAATTATGCCTTTAATCCGCACTTAAGGAACTAGGGTCCTTACACTAACCGTGTTAGAAATTTCAGAAATTTTGTGATCCGGAAAAATATAGAAAATGAATTAATTTTTTTTAATACAACCCTTCACCGGGAACTGTTTTCCAACTCCGATCGGCGAAAATCTTCACGCTCGCGGTGGTCGCTGGCTGGATGGCGGCGGACACGACTGAGAAATTGTTCTCGCCGTCCTCCGCGCTTCCAGACTGGAATCAACCAGCAGGTTGGTTGATTTGCGCACGGAACTCACGCAAATCTCTGCAAACGTTGCTGAGGAAAATGGCGTGAGATCCATGGAAGACATTCAGCAGCGTGCTCGTGCAAGCTTTTGTGAAAAGGCTTCTGCATCTGCTGAAGAAGCACAGTGAAGTGGATTGTTGCCGTTGTGAGCGTTCTGTTGCAAGGGAGTTGCAGCAGCGGCGTAGCATACTCGCGACAATCTCTTTTCTTTACACGATAAAAATTCCGTCGGAGCTAGCGTGAGGAACGGGATGTGAAATCCCATAGTCACTGGCAAGATGCGACGATGTCACTCCCGCTGGTGAGGCAAGGGCGGCGGCTGGCAACCCTAACTCTAATTTTCGAATTTTGGGGGAAGATCGTGAATAGTGAATTTAGGAAATTTAAAATAAAAAAAAATTGCTACCCGAAATTCCTATTGAGTTAAAAAAATTTGTTCAAAATTTTTAATTTTGTATCCAAATTGTTTGGAGTCCATAAATTATTTTTGGTCATTTTTGATGTTTTATCCGGATATTAATTTTTTAAATATTAATCATAAACTTAATTACTTAAAAATATGATTTTAATTTATTATGTGCAAAATGGATTTTTTACAATTAGTTGAAAAGTTAATTAATTGGAAATTGAATGAAAATGTTTCATTTAATTTGTTAATTTTATTTTCGATTATCATTATGATTAAAAGGTAAAATAGAGATTTTACCGATTTATTGAAAATTTTAATTAATTAGAATTAAGTGAATATTTCATTTAATTAATTTATTTTATTTTCGATAAGTATTATGATTAATAGGTAAAATGGTGATTTTACCAATTAGTTAAAAATTTAGTTAATTAGAAATTAAGTGAAAATGTTTCATTTTATTTGTTAATTTTATTTTCGATTACCAATTAATTGAAAAAAATTAATTAGAAATTAAATAAATTTTTTTTATTTAATTTATTAATTTTATTTTCAATTAATGATGCGATTAGTGGGGAAGATATAATAAATTAGTTATTATGCTCTAATTACATGTGATGTAATTAGTACAATTACATATGATGTAATTGGTTAGTTTAATGTTTAATTACATATGATGTTATTACATGGTGGATGATTACGGGCATTGGCCAATGTGTTTAGGTGAATGCTTAGGTTTTTCATTGTTTCATTATAATTGTGATTTTTGGTTATCGGGCCTGCGAGCCTGCTCTCTCTATTTTCTGATGTATCACACCCCGGATTTGTATACCTTTTATCTTGTTTGCACGATTTAAATATAAAATCATTAGAATTAGTGGGAAATCGAGATTGAAGATGGAGCATCAAGAATCAAGACATGTATAATGGAAGCAAAAATGTGATAGGATTGCATTGTATACCTGCATCACCTTAGACAGACTTGTGATCCACGTATGTCTCACGTGGATCAATTAGGAAAAGACCGTAATCGTCCATATTTATTTTATGATGTATTATAAATGTTTGTTTGTATGTTTTATTAGTACATATGATTGCATGAATAAAACATAGTTGCATGAATCCGGCAAACAAACAAACAAGCACTTGATGAGATTTTAAAATTATTAAATCCCTCTTTTGAATATGATTCAAAAAATTTAATATCAAACTGTAAAGGGAGCTCAAAGGAGTTTGTTGCTTCCTGTCTTCCATCAACAGTTAAGCCATGAGACCCTACTTGTGTCAGGTGTCTTGTCTCACCCTCGTGGAGGGCATCTGGCATGGGAAAGCTGTGTGTTTAACTGCCACTTAATTATGGAAAGGGTTTTGTTAACCTTTAAGATTGCTCACCCTCGTGGGGTCTTATTGGCGGACATTACCATCTGTTGGATGTGTACGTGAGAAGGCATAATTTGTCTGCCTCTGTTGGATTATGCCAATCACGAGACGAATATCTTGGGGGTTGCATATGATGCAATGTGAGCTACCTTTAGTATCATGAGGTCGGCTGGACCCTCGTCCGGGGCTATCATCAGCTAGTTGGACTCCAAGCCCATTAAGAAAATACGATTTTCCGTTCATTTGTCATGAGGGTGACGATTTTGAAAAATTTAGTGGGAGCATTCAATAACTAAAGTCCATAGTTTTTGAATTAATTAATAATCAAATGGTTTGCTTATGTTTTCTGTTTATTCTCAATATTGTGATTGCTGTGAATTTGATTGCATCAAGTCTCGAAACAAACAAATTAACCAGACCAAATTATTTTGATTGACTACACGATTTAAAATAGTGATTGCTTCTAAGAGGTTACTATATACCCTTGGTGGGAGCCTCCTACTGAAGTGTGTCCCGGTTCTTCTCATGAAGAGATCGCCACACTTGAGAAGTGGTGGGACGATGATCTCTCGGCTAGGTGCTATATGATAGCATCAATGTCACCAATGAGTCTCAACACAGATATGAGAAACTTGTTCACATTGCTGATATTTTCCAACACCTACAAATGTTGTTTGGTGAACGGACGCGATTACTGAGACTCACGATTCCAAAAGAGCTATTTTCATTTCACATGCAAGATGGGGCTTCGGTCTATGAGCATGGTGTAAGAAAACTATCTCTTCTTGATGATTGGAAAATCTTAATGTGACAATACATCATTAACTGACTGTAGATTTGATCTTATAGTCAAAATGTTCATGAGTCATTGATTCAAAAGGAGAAACGTGTTCTTCTTGTTGAATCTTCTACCAATGGTAGGAAGGACTCAAGGATAAAGAAGAGGAAGGGAAATTGTTCCCTACCTCAAAATACGAAAATGGATATAGTAGCAACTAAGAAAGAGCAACAACTATGTTTTCACTGCTGGTCACTGGCGCTAAATTGTAAGGAATACCTAGACTAGAAGCGTTCTAGAAAGGGTATGTTTTATATTAAAATTAAATGTTTCTATTGATTCTACTTCATTGGTATATGATACCAGTTGTGCTCACATCTTTGCAAAGAGTTGCATATGTTGAGAAGAGTATAGAGCCCTAGGAAGGTGAAACCTACCTGAGGCTAAGCATTGTAGCAAGAGTTGTTGCAAAGGTTGTTTGAAACATTTATTTAATATAAAATCTTGAACTGGTTAGGAACTGGTTTGAGCAATTATTTATTTGTTCTAGATTTAATCATGAACATTGTTCCTATTTTGATAGAGAACGATATTCTTTTAAATTTGGGAATGTGATTTGCAGTATTTTTAAGAATGCATATTTTATTGAATCCGGTGAACTTATGAACGATTAGTATGATTATGTTCAAAGAATATAAAAAGAATATTAACTTAAATACCACATATCTTTAGCATGTGCTGAATGTCCATTGAATTTGATTCATATAGACGTATATGGAGCACTAGGTGTTAGTGCAAGAGGATGTTGAGTTATCTTAAAGAGAATGTGATTCTCTCTGAGTAACTCTCTAGAGTTACATATTTGTTGAACATAATTCATATCAATACAGTGACGAAAACTCCATATACTATATGGACTGAAAAATCATCCAAATACAGGTTTGAGATTGTTCTGCTTATATGAAGCAGCCAGTGGGAGATGCGTTGGATAGTTGATCCATCTTATGTTATTTTGCGGAAATTTATATTATCAATTGGAGACAAAGTGTTTGTTTCGCAAGTGTAGCCTTTCTAGAGAAAATGTTTATTATAAAGGAATGCCAATATAACATAACTTGAAAGGGTTCAAGAACCACAAACCACTAAAAAAGTGAAAACGGTAAAATTAATTAAGTCAATCATAACCTTTGAACTACACATACCAAGGGGATCTGAAAGTGTTTCAAGAACTCTTGATAAATTGAATTTACTCCTAGAAATTTGTCAAATGATATTGACCATGGATGTGATCCTAGGCATTCAAGGAGACGATGTTGGACATCATTTCGGGACATTGGCAAGATGCCATGAGATTTGAAATAGACTTCATGTACTCTAATAAGGTATGGACCTTAGTAGATCATCTTGAGGGAATTGTTCCCATTGGCTGCGAATGGATCTACAAGCGAAAGCGTGGAGTATATGGGAAAGTAGCGACCTTCAAAGCTTAACTGATGGGAAGATGTTATTCTTATAGGCAAAGAGATGTCTGTGAGGAACTTTTCATCAGTTGTGATGCTACCGTCTATTTGGATTTTATTAGCTATATCTATATATTATGAATATGAGATATGCCAAATGGATGTGAAGACAACATTTCTCATTGTGACATTAAGGTAGAAATGTAGCAGCCAGAGGTGTACACAACTACTGGGGGTGAGCAAAATGTTTGCAAACTCCAGATGTCCATTTATAGGCCTAAGAAGACGTCCTGAAGCTTTAATATTCAGTTGATAACATTATCAAAATGTTTGGTTTTGTTGAAAATCCGTAAATATCATGTGTGTACAAAAGGGTTAGTGGGAACGCGGTTATATTTGTAGTGGTTTAAGTCGATGATATCCTACTCATTGTGAATGATATTGGATTAATCGAATAAAGCATGTTATCTACTAATTTCTCCGTGAAAGATTTGGGAGAAGCGCCCTACGTGCTTGACATAAAGATCTATAGGGATAGATCTAAAGGATGCTTGATGTCTCTCAATTTACATATATAAACACTGTGCTAAAAAGGGTTTACCGTGGAATAGTCGAGAAAATGAATTACTTCACAATATGTCATAGTATTCATCTCTCGAGTCAATATATCTTAAGATTGATGAGGAGAGAGAAAAGATGATATTAGTACCTTATGTTTCGACTTTTAATAGCATAATATATGCTATGTTATGTACTTGGCCTGATGTATGTTCTTAGAGTAATGAGCAGACATTAGACAGATCCCTGTGAAGGTCACTGGAAAATTGTGAAAATAATCCTCAAGTACTTATGAAGAACTTATGACATATTCATGGTTTTTGGATCTGTAAGTGGAGAAATAAAAGTTGAAGGCTAAGCTGATGCTGGTTTTTCAGTCGGATGTAGATGATACAAAATCGATGTTTGGATTTGTATTTAAGCTTAATGATGATATTGTCTCTTGGAAACGTTCCAAGCAAGACACCAGATTGGATTCCACCACTAAAGCTGAATACATTGCATCATACGATGCAGCAAAGATGCAGTTTGGATATGAAATTTCATCCAAGAGTTGGTTGTAATTTCTAGTACAGTTGACACAGTCCCTATGTACTGTGACAACAGTTGATCTTTTATGAATAGCCAAAATCTCATCAGTATCCAAACATATATTGAGAAAAAACCATCTAATGAGAGAGATGGTAGATGAGACATTATTATCGAGAGAATTGTTTCAACGGAAAATATAGTGAATCGGCTGACAAAGCCTTTACAACGAATGGTGTCTGTCAGACATCTTGGGAAGATGGTCTTGAGACACATGAGGAGTTGGCTTTGGGGAAAGTGAAAGATATTGTTGTCATATGTGATTTAAGTAAATCAATAGTTGATTGATTGTACTTGTAAATCTTATTATGATAAATCTTTGTTTGAATATTAATATATATGTCATTTCTTCATCTGTTTACCCATGCATCATGATGCATTGATGAAGTCATAGAGATTGCTATAGTCCATAGAATGTGGTTGCGCATATGATGGTGACCATGAAATACATTCTCGACTGTGATTTCTAAATGTTCCTGGTCGATGACATTTTGAGAATGGGATATTGATATTTGCTCGCTAGAGACTGGTATTCATGATGTGTCTATTGTAGTGTGCCGATTCATCGCCTTTGGCTTAGAGAAGTCGGCACACATGAATAGGTGCTCATTAGGAATGAGTTCACTGAATGACCCTACTCGGAATTCTATAAGTCGTTACCATTTGTCGAGTATTGAATTCCTAGTCATAGTTGAGCACCATTACTACTCATGACCCGAGATGTCATTGAAGTCTTGACCGATAGCTGTGTACATTGATTGAATGACTGATCACATGCGGGGTCATAAAGTTGTTATTTTGGGTATTCAGTGATGCTGTCAGAGGCCTATGATTGTTGTTGGGGATTCACCACTGGTCTTGATGAACCAGGATGTCCTATGTGTTTTTCTGTATATGATTCAAGGAATCTCTGGCCAGAGTGGGTAGTGCTTGTGAAAAAAAAGTTTTTCATATACGCACACAATGAATCATATAACGTGAAACAAATACATAGTTATTGAAATCATAATGGGCCTCGACCAACCAATGCCCTAGATTCAGTCGGGACATATTGAGTGAAAGGAATTTATTGTATGCTAACTATGGCTGACAGGCTCTCGTACGTTGCTAGTCATTTTTATCTAGGTCTTTGTGAAGCACAGATGCAAGGCGCTACCCACGATCGGCATGTTTTGGCTGGAATTATATTCTTGACATTGTCTTTTAAAAGAGTTTAATCGACAATGGGGCATTCATGGTAAGCCCGAAGAAGCAAAATTGTTCGACTTCTAAAATCACAAAGGTTGTGATCCTACTTCTATGATACACTTGAGCCTCACTGGGTCACAAGAAACCGGCCGCCAATCTACCGATGAGAATTGAAGCTTATATGTTAAGTGCTCAAGATTGTGTGATTGATATTCAAGGGATGAGTTTAATTTTTGAAAGCTCCTCGCTTTAGTAGAGTTTCTATGTTTTGAAATGTTCCATCTATAGAAAGTTCTAAAATTAAAAAGTACGATATATTTATCTCATAATTATGTACCTCAGTTGTACATCAAGTTATTCAATTGGATTGACCTACTTGGATTATGAGTTTAGTGCTCATGTGTTGGCTTTTGGGTAAGTGGGAGATTGCTAGCATATGTGCTCTACAAGCCAAATGTTGGTCTGTTGGGTTTAATGCATCCAAAGCCCATTAGTGACTCAATGACCCAATAAATAAGTCATTCTAGTTTCTGAGAAGTTTAGACCATTAAATACACACCAATTTCTCGTGGTAGAAATACTAACACCAAACTAGCAATGGTGTTGAGGTCGTGGATCTGGTTAGGTTTTTTGGACTCGAGGGATCACCGCATTCAGATCTACGATGGTGAACGGTATTCTCTTTTCGTGCATTTATATTTGATTTATGCATGTTTATATATGAATCAGGCGTCCGTCCCCGGGTCTAGATCTGTTTATTGTTTTATTTTCGATGTGTATGGATCTGACGCTAGGGGTGGAAACCCAACATGAAGATCGTCTCCAAAACTACCACCAGTTTTTTAAGAGTGCGATAATGAATGGACACTTGGCATGAACGACGATGAGTCCATGCCCAAAATTACTACCATCTTGGAAGGACTTCAAAAGCTACCTGAAGCACAAGCGAAAGATGATGAGTCTCGAGGACCTTATCAGGAGGCTGCGCATCGAGCAAGAGAACCGAAAAATTGAAAAGAATTCAATGGGTATGATTTCCAAGTCCAACGTGGTTGAAGTTGGGGACAGCTCCCGCGGGAAAAAGCTCAAGCGCACTTATGATTCCAAGGGAGATAATCAGAATAGGCGGCTAACCGGTGACTGTTACGTGTACGGTAAACGTAACCATAAGACCAAGGACTGCAATCAACGCCAAACCAATGAGGGTAAAATGAAGACAGTCCCCAACACAGGCAAAGGCAAGATACCTGCTCATGCCCACATTACTGAGGACAACCTGAGCTCAGACATGGATGGTATGCATCTGACTGCTGTGGTGTCGAAGGTGAACCTCGTTGGTGGAAACTCTAAGGAATGGTGGGTAGACACTGGGGCTAGTCGCCACATATGCGCCAACAAATGGATGTTTAAGACCTATCACCCGGCAAATGATGAGCACTGCTACATGAGAAATTCAGCAGTCTCAAAAGTTGAAGGCAATGGGACGGTTGTGCTAAAGATGACTTCCGGCAAAGAGTTGACTCTTACCGATGTGCTCCACGTGCCAGAGATCTGAAAGAATCTCATCTCGGGAGCAGTGCTGAACAAGAAAGGCTTTCGGCTCGTGTTTGAATCCGACAAAGTCATTCTGTCCAAGGGTGGTATGTTCTTGAGCAAAGGCTACTTGGCCAATAACCTCTTCAATATAACTGTAATGACTTTAGCTCCTAAGACTAAGTCTAGCATAGAGGTTGAGAATGATGTAAATGCAGCCAATGAGGTTAGCACAAGCAAAAATAATGTAATGATTGTTGTCAATGTGGCTAATAAAACTTTAAAGTTTGATTATTCTTGTGAGTCGTTACATTTGTGGCATGGTAGATTAGGACATGTGAATTATAAGTCCTTACAAATGCTAATGTCTCTTAATCTATTACCTAAATTTAACATCAATCATAAACACAAGTGTGAGACTTGTGTAGATGCCAAATTAACCAAAATTGAGCGAACACCGAACCGTTAAACTTGTTCCATACAGATGTATGTGATCTAAAGTATGTACAATCTAGAGGCGGTAAAAATTCTTTCTTAACTTTTATTGATGATTGTACAAGATATTGTTATGTCTACTTAATGAGAAGTAAAGACGGAGCAATTTACATGTTCATTAACTACAAGAATGAAGTTGAGAATCAACTCGATAAAAAGATTACAATCTTCGAAGTGACCTAGGCGGTGAATATGAGTCACACAAATATGTGCTGAGAGTGACATTATTCATCAAACCACTGCGTCTTATTCTCCCGAGCAAAATAGTATTGCTGAAAGGAATAATAGAACTCTTAAGAAAATGTTGAATGCAATGCTTATAAGTTCTGAATTACCTCGGAATTTGTGGGGAGAAGCTCTGGTTTCCACCAACTATGTGCTAAACAGAGTACCACATAAAAGGTTGGATAAAATGTGTTGGGAAAATAGTTCTAAGTTTTGGTGATCACAAACATCTACGTACACAGACATCTACCGGACATAGACATCTACCGGACATAGACATCTACCGGACACAGACATCTACCGGATAGACATCTACTGGACATAGACATCTACCGGACAGACATCTACCGGATATAGACATCTATAGGACACAGACATACCAGACACAGACATCTACTAAACAAAGACATCTATTGAGTGCTATCAAGAGTGTATATCTACCGAGTACAGAAGAATGAACGCTCACTGAAAGAAGAATATCAGTAGACATCTAACTATCCAGCAAATGCACAAGGCAACAAGACAAAACAAGTACAACTTATTCTGACAAAGGTACAACAGAGCGCCACACCTTGCTATATCACCGCCACCATTAGCGTCAGAATAAAAGAGCCGTTGCTTAACAAATTGGAAAGAAGACAATCAGAATTTGGAATGAAAATAAGAAATTGATCTCTTCCAAATATAGAAAAGTTGCATTAGACCACTGTGTCTATAAATACATGAAAGTGAAGAATGAAGATGTTAGCTGAACCATCTGATCAAACACAAGATAAAAAGCAACGTCAAGCTAATCATTTCATTGAGATACTCTAAAGTTTCAGCAAGAGCAGCAAAGAACTACTACTGTAATCTTGAAAGATTAATTACAACTGAGTCTGCTGCTCAAAGAACACTCGAAGCAAAATAGTTTTATATATCATGTGAGTGTTATAGAATACATTGTAAACAACTTAGAAAGTTGTGATTGCTAGGAGTTTAGGCCAAGCTGTGTGAGTGCCTAAGGATGTTGTATACTGTAAGTGTAAACCAAAGTCTTCTAGTGTAACCTTCCTGCAAAGGAAGAAGGGGAGACGTAGAAGCGTTGTGCTTCGAACTTACAGAAACAATATTTGTGTCATTTACTTACTGCAATTTACCATTCAGTTATTACTACTCACAAGTCCAGCAGACGTCTTCCGCACTATAACCAGTGCCTGCTGACTTGCAACAAATTGAGAAGCTACTGCAGTACCTAACAGTCTGCAGCAAACTATGGAATCTAAATTCATAGCTTTGGATAAAGCAGGAGAAGAAGCCGAATGGCTTCGAAGTTTCTTGGAAAAAATTCCTTGTTGGAAAAAACCTGTGCCTGCAATTAAAATACATTGTGATAGCCAATCTGCTATAGGAAGGGCACAGAGTAGCATGTATAATGGTAAGTCTAGACATATACGTCGTAGACACAATACTATTAAACAGTTGATCTCTAATGGTATGTCCATTGACTACGTGAAGTCAAAGAAAAATATTGCGAATCCGCTCACGAAAGGCTTGCCTAGAGATCAAGTATATAGTTTATCGAGGGGAATGGGATTAAAACCCTATAATCAAAATCTTGTGGTGGATACCCAACCTATGTGACCGGAGATCCCAAGATCTAGGTTCAAAAGGGACAACCAAACTACAAGATTGTATAAACACCTTGAAGAATTAATCTCCGACCCATTCCGATGCTAAGGGGTGTAGCCTGCAAAAAGGGTACGAGGATAGGCAAAAGGCCTTTAATGATTCCTAAGACATATTAGAATATGTTGGAGTATAGCGGGATACTCTTCTAGGAGATCACCTACGTAAGTGCGAAGTGTGGCCGCTTCAAAGAATGAAAAGCACTTATGAAACCAAGCGTGGTCCATTGCCGAAATGGACACAGCCGTAAGAAACAAATACGATGGTTAGAATTGTTATGGTGTGGGTTCAATTGTCTTGGTTTACACCAACGACTAAATAATTCAAGACTATAAGTTCACTATTAAGTCAAGTAAATCCGATTGAATACTACTACGGAAGATTCAAAGTCGCAAGCTATCTCTCCAGATGCCATAATAGTTCGTCAAAGCACTCAATTGCATACATACATTAATTTAATTCATGTGGGGGATTGTTGTAAATTGAATTAAAATGAAAAGTTTTTTTTAACATGCTCGATCGATCGAGCACAGTAGCTCGATCGATCGAGCAGACCAGAACTTTTTATGTTCGTTGCTACAGGAGCTCGATCAATCGAGCTCCTCGATCGAGCTGGGAGCTCGATTGACCGATCTATGTTTCAGATTTGTGAAATGGTATGTCCATTCATGTTTGGGGTGCGATTTTTGGCCAAAATTGCCTCCAAATGGTGTCCTTTGGACTTGATTTTTGGTCTACATATATAACATATCTCCACTTGTTTTAAAGATAGATTTTGGAAATCAACATCATATTTTTAGTGAAATTTGAGAGCATTTGTTGTTCATCAAATTGAGTGCTTTGAACCTTCGTGGTTCGAGGACTTGTGATTTGGAGTGCTCCTATCACAAGTCATAGTCGTTGTATCTTGGGAGGCAAATTGCCATAGCAAACCGTTAGCACCATAGTGGGACAATATGGTTTTAAGGACGGAGATTATAAATCTCGCATCGACATAAAACTTGTTTTGAAGCCATTGTTATTTTTTCCTGAGATACACTTTGAGAGAAAATTTTGTACAACAGTTGTCACTGTGAGCAATCAAGGTGAATCGTAGCTATCTCTTTAATTATTTAAAAAAAGAGCTAAGTTTTAAATTCATTTTAAAAAAATGTAATTTATCACGTTATTAAATTATTTATCTAAATATTTTAATAATTATCTTTGTATCTTACAAAATTATAATTCAAAAAATTCAAATGATAAGAGAAACAGATTAAATTAGTGAGGGAGAGAAGAAGATAGTGAAAATATGGATTTGAAAGTAAATTGAAATATAAGGGTATGCATTAGGGATTCTTTGGTTATTTTGAATAACTTTATATGATCTTTAAAATTTTGATATTGTCTAGTTTTTTGCAAGAGATCTTCAAAAAAAATTATAGTATTTTTTCAAAGGTCTGGTAAGCTTCCAGTCAACAGTGGAGTGTGCTGCCCTCCTGTGCACCTACGGGATCCGTCCATGCTTCAAGCTACTTATTTTTTAAAAGACTATAAAATTTTTAGAATGGAAATGCAAAAAGACCGCTTACACTGGTTTGTCACATATAATGTAGGTCCAGCCCTGCACCTGTGCGTGAAATGAATTTTAGCCCTTATAAGAGAGTAAGAGACTGTAGTACAAAACTTTATGGGTCTGTATCTTAGGAAAGTACCAGCAAAAAACAACAATGGCTTCAAAGTAGGAATGTCGTGGCGAGATTTAGAATCTCCGTTCTTAAGACAATATCGTCCCGCCTTGGTGCTAACGTTTTGCTTTGGAAAATTGTCTCCCAAAATACAACGACTATGACTTGTGATATGAGCACTCCAAATCACAAATCCTCAAACCACAAAAGTTTGAAAGCACTCAAACTTGAACAAAATGTTGGATGCACAAGATGCACAAAATTTGATTTTGGAAGTGGTGTGATTTTCGAAAATCTGATAATAAAATGTCTAGGAGTTGTTCATTATATATTAGATCAAGTAATGCCACCTAGGGACATCAATTGGAGGCAACAATTCAGGAAAAAAATGCATCAATCCATGAAGGGGACGCACCCAACCCGCAAATCTGAACAGGGCGCGATCGAACGCGCCTTTTACCTTTTGCCTACTACCAGGCGCGATCGATCGCGCCTTTTACCTTTCGCCTACTGTCAGGCGCGATCGATCGCACCTGGAGTCGCGATCGATCGCGCATGGCAGATTTTTGGCACCTCGTTTTTTTTCAAATGCGCGATCGATCAGGCCAACATATGGCGATCGATAGCGGCCTCCAGTAAACTTCGTTTGGTCCTTGATGCTTAATTTCTAATTCATTAAGCATTTTTCCAACAATCCACCACATGAATTAAATTAATGCATGATGCAATTGAGTGCCTTCAAGGAATTATTACGGCATCTGGAAAGATAGCTTGCGGCTTTGAATCTTCCGTAGCAGTATTCAATCGGATTTACTTGACTTAATAGTGAACTTGTAGTCTTGAACTATTTAGTCGTTGGTGTAAACCGAGACAATTTAACCCACACCATAACAACTCTAACTTTTGTTTTGGTTTTAACGGTTGTGTCCGTTTCGGCCATGGACCACGCTTGGTTTCATAAGTGTTTTTCATCTTTGAAGCAGCCACACTTCGCACTCACCTAGGTGAAGAGTATCCCGCTATACTCCAACATATTCCAATATGTCTTTGGAATCATTAAAATGCCATTTTGCCTATCCGCGTACCCCTCTTGCAGGCTACACCCCTTATCCTAGGAATGGGTTGGATATATGATCTCCAGGTGTTTATACAATCTCATAATTTAATTGTCTCTTTTTGATCCTAGATCTTGGGATCTCCAGTCAACAAGGTTGGGTATCCACTATGAGATTTTGATTGTAGGGTTTTAACCACATTCTCCTCGATAACTATATACTTGATCTCTAGGAAAACCTTTCGTGAGCGGATCCACAATATTTTCCTTTGACTTCACGTAGTCAATTGACATAATGCCATTTGAGATCAACTGATTAATGGTATTGTCTCTATGATGTATATGTCTAGATTTACCATTATACATGCGACTATGTGCCCTTCTGATAGCATATTGGCTGTCACAATGTATTTTAATTGCAGGCACAGGTTTTCCCAAAAAGAAATCTCTTCCAAAAAATTTCTAAGCCATTCAGTTTCTTCACCAGCTTTATCCAAGGCTATGAATTTTGATTCAATACAAGTTTATTTGTAAGATTTCCATGATACAGCAACCCCTCCAAAGGTGAACACATAACCACTTGTGGACTTAGAATCTTTTGTGTTCGATATCCAATTAGCATCGTTGTATCCTTCTAACACATCAGGATATATTGTAGAACGCAATACATAACTTAAGGTGTGCCTTAAATATTTAAGTATCCTTGTTAATGCCTTTCCAGTGGTCATTACTTGGATTGCTAGTGAACCTACTTAGTTTACCAACCGCATACACAATGTCAGGACGAGTGCAGTTCATGAGATACATTAGACTGCCAATTATCATTGCATATTCCAATTGCATGACATTATTTTTAACTAAGTGAATCTTATGATCATATGGTGTTTTCACTATGATGTGTCATTTGCGAGAAATTTCTCTAGCATTTCTCAACATAATGAGATTGCGTCAACACCCGTCCTTCAGATGTCTTGGAAATTTTAATCCCAAGCATTACACTTGGTTCACCCATGTCCTTCATTTCAAAATGTTTTGTCAACATTTTCTTAGTTATATTGATGATTTCTAAATTGCTTCCCAATATGAAAATATCATCAACACACAATCATACTATCACATATGCTTTAGGCGTAGTTTTCATATATACACATTTATCACACTCGTTAATTTTGAAACAATTGACAACATAGTTTTTTCAAAGTAATCAAGGCCTTCTTTTTTGTTTAAATCCTTTCGCCACAAGTCTTGCCTTGTACTTATCAATTGAATCATCGGTTTTATATTTCTTTTTCAGAATCCATTTGCATTCTAGTGGTTACTTCCATATGGAAGATCAACCCACCCCAATTTTGCATTATGGATTCTATCTCGTCATTAATAGCCTCTTTGCACATAGGAGCATCAGGGGTAGATAATGCGTCACTAACCGATCTTCATCCATTTTCTTACACATACATAATGAAGTCAGAACCATAAGTATTTGCTACTTTGGTCCTCTTGCTACGTCGTGGCTCTTCAATTTCTTTTAAGTCATCGTTAGCTACTTCAAACGTCCTTTTCTTAGGACATATTTCCTTGTTTGTTTTGTAAGAAAATATTTCTTCAAAAAAATACCACATTTCTTGATTCCATGATTGTACCTTCATGCACATCACTTATTTCAGACTTATGTACTAAAAACCGATATGCACTATATTGTTAGCATAACCAATAAATACACAATCTATTGTTTTAGGCCCAATTTTTACTTGCTTTGGTTTTGGTACTTCTATCTTAGCCAAGTATCCCCACACTTTTAAGTATTTGTAGGACGGTTTGTGACCTTTCCATAACTCATAAGGATTTTCGTCCTTTGAGTACGAGTTAGCAGAGCTGTCTCACCTTGGGCTTGTTGGCCTAGCTTTTGGCGGAATAACCGCAGTAACCTCCTTCACTTCATGCCTTTATTCTTGTGTGGTATTTTGTTTAGAATGTAGTTGGCCGACAACATTGCTTCCCCCACAAGTTTTGGGGTAATCCAGAACTTATCAACATAGCATTCATCATCTCTTTTAGAGTACGATTCTTCCGTTCGGCAATACTATTTTATTGTGGTGAATAAAGGGCAGTGGTTTGGTGAATAATGTCATACTCAGTGCAAAATTATTCAAACAGTACTCCATAATCTCCACCTTGATCGCTTCGAACATTCTTTATCTTTTTGCTAAGTTGATTTCCAACTTCATTCTTATAGTGTTTAAACACTTCCAAGGCCTCGTCTTTGCTTCTTAGCAAATAGACATAACAATATCTTGTACAATCATCAATGAAGGTAATGAAGTACTTTTCCTCACCTCAAGTTTCCAAAAACTTTATATCACATAGATCTGTATGAATTAATTTAAGAGGTGTTGCCGTTCTTTCAATTGAATGGAATGACGGTTTCGTTAACTTGGCCTCAACACAAGTCTCACACTTATGGCTCACTAATTTGTTAAGTGAACCATAATTCACATGACCCAAACGATCATGACATAATTACAAGACTCGATCAAATAAGTAGATTCGTTAACTTTATTGCTTTCAAATTGATATATTACCGTCATTACATTCATTTTGAAAAGGTTTTTCTCCATATAGCTTTTTCCAACAAAAACTCCATTTTTGGAGAGTACAATTTTTCCAGATTCTAAAACTAGTCTAAAACCCACCTTTACTAGAGCCAATCGGATATCAGGTTCTTACTGATGTCAGGAACATGTAGGACGTCAATGAGAGTTAGTTCCTTTCCCGAAGTCATATTTAGAACCACCTTTCCTAATCCAACGACTGGAGATGTTGTTGAATTTCCCATGTAGAGTTGGCGCCCACTTATTGGCCTGTATGTGGAGAACATGTCTTTGTCCGAACACACATGTCGGGTAGCACCGGAATTGACGAATCATTCCATAGGATTGTCCACCAAGTTTGCTTCAAAGATCACTGCAGTTATTTTAGATCATTCAAGTCATCCGAGATCCAATCATGTTCGGTCACATTGACTTGATCTTTTGCTTTCCCACGAACGTCTTTGTTACGACAATCCTTTGCCATGTGACTGAGTTTTTCACACTTGTAGCATTTACATTTGAACTTCTTCGCTTTGTCAAACTTTCACTTTGATCCGGCCGTTTGTTCAACTAGGTTAGACCGTGGTTCCATTTGAAACCTACCCGCCTTAGTCTCGGAGACCTTGTTGTCCTCCTCGATTCGTAGTCGAACCATTAGATCTTCAAGACTCATATCCTTTCGTTTATGTTTCAGATAAATCTTGAAGTCCTTCCACATAGGAGGCAATTTATCAATCATAGCGGTGACTTGGAATGAATCACTTAGACTCATTCCCTCTGCATGAATGTCATGCAAAATCACTTGTAGATCTTGCACTTGCGTCATCACAGGCTTGGTATCATCCATCTTGAAATCCAGGAACTGTCCAATAATGAATTTCTTCATGTCGGTATCCTCGAATTTGTACTTCTTTTCCAGCAATTCCCAAAGTTCCTATGCTGTTTTCACAAGACAATAAACGTTATATAATTTATTATCTAACCCATCGCTTTGATTCCACGCATCAAGTGTCGCCCTCTTTTGGGTGTCGGTCTCTCATTCTTTAACCGTAGGAGACTCCTCGGTTAAGAACCTTGCCAAACTCAGTGTGGTCAAGTAAAAGAGCATCTTTTGTTGCCACCGCTTGAAGTCGTTCCCATTGAACTTTTCAGGCATTACACCATGATGAACAAGAGTCGTAGTTGCACTCGAAGAAGTCATTTGTTACTAATATTGTCTTAAGATTGTAGTGCAAAACTTTAAGCTTCAAAGTAGGAATGTCGAGACGAGATTTAGAATCTCCGTCCTTAAGACAATATTGCCCTGACGTTGTGCTAATGGTTGTCTCCCAAGATACAACGACTATGACTTGTGATAGGAGCACTCCAAATCACAAGTCCTCAAACCACAAAGGTTTGAAAGCACTCAAACTTGAACAGAAAGTTGGATGAACAAGATGAACAAATTTTTCTCTTGGAAGTGGTGTTATTTTCGAAAATCTGAATGTCTAGGAATTGTTCATTATATGTTAGACCAAGTAATGCAACCTATGGACACCAATTGGAGGCAACAATTTAGGAAAAAATGCATCAATCCGTGAAGGACGCACATCTGAACAGGGATCGATTGCGCCCTTTACCTTTCGCCTACTGCCAGGCGTGATCGGGACGCACATCTGAATAGGGCACGATCGGTCTCGCCCTTTACCTTTCGCCTACTACCAGGCGTGATCGATCGCTCCTAGCAGATTTTTGGAACCTCATTTTTCCAAATGCGTGATCGATCGAGCCAACATATAGCAATCGATCGCGGCCTCCAGTACACTTCGTTTGGTCATTGATGCTTAATATATAATTCATTAAGCATTTTTCCAACAGAAACGACCGAAAAAGACATGTTTCCAAGTTATACACAAAAATATGTAGTCGAAAGGGATTAATATGAATATTATGATCGAAAGAAGCTCTTGGAGAAGACTGATGCATGCGCGTGACCCGACTTAATTATTTATATGGTTCATGTAGCCTGCTACAATCCACTAAAGTTAAAGATTTAGTTGTTTTTGTTGTTATATAAATTTTTTAGAAAAAATATTTACCACACTCTTGCAAAACTTTTATAAAATACATATGATACTATGTTTTAAGAAAGATAATAGACTCACTAAGTCTTATTATACTCTTTCTTGTCTAAAAGACTCCAAGAGGACAATGAGAAAATAAATTATGTTTGGAAATCATATACATTTGGGAGAATAATCTTAAAACTCCCAAAATTATCAGTTATTTAGAACTAGCTTTCATTCGTTTGTCTAATTTTTTTATTATTATTTAACATCAGTTTTTGGTAGTTTTTAACCATTTATTTTACCCAATAAGCTATATGAAATTGACTAATGTTTAATCATTGATAATTTAAACTCTCAATTTTTATGGTATCTGATTTTACAAATTTTGAAATATTAACAGAATATGGATTATGAAATTAATTTATTATCTATAGGTTTTTTTCTTGATCTGATTCTAATTTACGATTATTTTTAAATTAATATGTTGTATATTTATTTCCTTGAATAATTGTTCTATTCCTCAGAATTAGTTTAGATATAAAAGAAAACTCCATTTTTTTTTTGCTTTTCGGCGTTTAGAGGAGTCCTTAATGAATTTTTTCAGTGGATAATTCAGCCAATTTTCTTAGGCATGTCAAAATTAAATGAAAAATGCAGACCGATTTCCAGCCTAAATCTATTTTTAAGTAAAATGGTTGAATTTTGGGGCCAATATATCAGACATTATTCAGATTTAAAAAACGACCTGAATTTGTCAAAATATATATCATCCGATGCAAACAGTCGTAATATCGTATATGAGGGCTGATGCCTGTCCAGAAGGTCAAGGAAGTTGGGACCTGATCATAGGGGAGCCGACGACCGAAGCTCCGGTGAACTGCGGCTGTAACTACAACGGTCCTAAGATTGCGTACAAGCCGTAGCATAGATATCATGGAGGGTCATTTGATTCGCTTTTGATTACAAGAAGCTCAAAAGAGGACGGCGTGTTTTTAGTCAAGTATGTGTCATTTTTTTTAAAATTCAAGTTTAACTAGGGTTATTTTTGAGGAAACTAGTGGAAACTCTCAAACTCCCGTGCCTACTTTTCCTTTTGGATTTAGTCCTACTTGAAATTCTAAAGAGATTCCTCCCTAGTTTAGAAATAACTTATTAATTACTCCCTCCCTTCGTTTTTTAAGATCTTACTACCCTTACTATATGAATTTGCCTAAAAATCATAACAGGCACATCATGCTTCCGTATTATAATAAAATTTGATAAACAGTTTTATACCTTTTTGACCAAACTACTGTCGGGTATCCCACCAAGTTTTACGATTGCTCATCACCATCAACCACATGATTGCAGTTGATGGTTCTGCAATGGGGCCTTCAACGATAGACAGCACAACCCTAATTCGTTTCCTACGTTAGGGCGTAGAGTAAAAACCAGATAAAAAAATATTTTAAAGAAATCTGAGAGATAGATGGGCAATAGCCTTCGTTTTATTCTTGAAATATTTATAATATTTATTACATTAACATATCTCATCCTGGGTGGAGACTAACTTGTTTAGTCTCTCATATAATGAGGCCGAACTTGAAACACATAAACAAACTGAATTGAAAAACTGAAATATTACAAAGAAAGAAATTATTACCAAGCTATGAAAGTTGATAATATTACAGCTTGGAGACTACAATATTTATTTGGGAGAAAACAATGGGAATTTATGATGACCTTAGCTTCCTCAATGCCTGGCCTTATGTAGGCATGAGCGGACTTCAAATATGGATTCCAAAACCTTGTTGAATGTTAAGTGCGCACGTGGGTGCGCCTTTATCTCGTTGTCTGGCATCTTTGTTTTAGTGTGCTAACTTTCTCGTAAGTGCTGACGCTTTTTGTCTTAGTGCGCCATAACTTTTCTCGTGAGTGGACCATTATTTTGTCTGAATGTGTTTAATGGTCCCCAACTTTTCCTTTGTCGGGAATCTTTATATTATTGATTTTTGTGGTCCCCGAGCTTTAGGAAAACGTGCCCACTTGTCAGCAGGTCTTTTGTTTTTTTCTTGCTTCCCGTCGATCAGGCTTGAGCCGGAACCATTTCCCAAACTCTGGCTCATTCTGTTATGGGCATGCCTGGCAAACTCAATATTTCCATCGGTCGATGTGTGCCATGTTGTAGAACTTCCGATAAGTTTATTTGCTCGTCGAAATCTTGTTTTCCCAAAGAATTCTCCTCTTTTTTTCGAAGAGTTCTTCGGCAAATCCTGTAGTAGTTCCTGTCATAGAATTCAGCAAGAATGTTCCATTGGCTGAATTTTGGAAGAACTTGAATGAAAATTTGACTTTGTCCATCTCGATTAGACATACCAAAGTCTCCATGCTCGTCTAGTCGAAGATTCGTTTTCTGTTATTGCTCCAACTAATACTGGTGCATCCTCTGGTAACACGGTCTTGATGTTTTTCAAGGCATTACTGTCTGGTCGTCTGAGCTTGATGAAATGAAAAGCTTCCATGAAACCTTTCTTTGCTGGTTCAGGAACTGCACTGATAAAATATAACTCCAGTACTTATTCTCTGGTCAAATGTGTTTTATTTGACCATGTCACGTGGATAGCTTCTATAATCCATTTGGATAGTTTAGAGATTTCAGAGAAGGCTTATGCAACAATATAAACTGAAGCAAGAGCTCCGAAATTATACCATTTTTGCACATCGTTTGGATGGATGCCTGGTTTCATCCAAATCCTCGGGATTTTCCATAGATATCAACAATTGTTTTTTCTGGGTTGATGCTCCGTCTGGTTATCGGTTTCTCCCAAGTGTGTTGGTAAACCTGGATAGAAGAAGAAATTAAATACTCGTTAATTTGAACCCTAGAATTGTCGGTATGTGGCCTAAGGTTCAACTCTCCCTCTTTTACCACAGATGTGCTGGGTTGACTTGAAGGTTCAGATTGTGCTGACACCTGCCTCAACATTCGCTACAGCTTATACATCCTTAAGGAATGCATCATCTGCAGCACCTGTGACTACAACGGTCCTAAGATTGCGTACAAGCCGTAGCATAGATATCATGGAGGGTCATTTGATTCGCTTTTGATTACAAGAAGCTCAAAAGAGGACGATGTGTTTTTAGTCAAGTATGTGTCATTTTTTAAAATTCAAGTTTAAGAGGGTTATTTTTTAGGAAACTAGTGGAAACTCTCAAACTCCCGTACCTACTTTTCCTTTTGGATTTTGTCCCTACTTGAAATTCTAAAGAGATTCCTCCCTAGTTTAGAAATAACTTATTAATTACTCCCTCCCTTCATTTTTTTAAGATCTTACTACCCTTACTATATGAATTTGCCAAAAATCATAACAGGCACATCATGCTTCCGTATTATAATAAAATTTGATAAACAGTTTTATACCTTTTTGACCAAACTACCGTCGGGTATCCCACCAGGTTTTACGATGGCTCATCACCATCAACCACATGATCGCAGTTGCTGGTTCTGCAATGGGGCCTTCAACAATAGACAGCACAACCCTAATTCGTTTCCTACGTTATGGCGTAGAGTAAAAACCAGATATAAAAATATTTTAAAGAAATCTGAGAGATAGATGGGCAATAGCCTTCGTTTTATTCTGGAAATATTTATAATATTTATTACATTAACATATCTCATCCTGGGTGGAGACTAACTTGTTTAGTCTCTCATATAATGAGGCCGAACTTGAAACACATAAACAAACTGAATTGAAAAACTGAAATATTACAAAGAAAGAAATTATTACCAAGCTGTGAAAGTTGATAATATTACAGCTTGGAGACTACAATATTTATTTGTGAGAAAACTATGGGACTTTATGATGACCGTAGCTTCCTCAATGTCTGGCCTTATATAGGCATGAGCGGACTTCAAATATGGATTCCAAACTCTTGTTGAATGTTAAGTGCGCACGTGAGTGTGCCTTTATCTTGTGGTCTGGTATCTTTGTTTTAGTGTGCCAACTTTTTCGTAAGTGCTGACACTTTTTGTCTTAGTGCGCCATAACTTTTCTCGTGAGTGGTCCATTATTTTGTCTGAATGTGTTTAATGGTCCCCAACTTTTCCTTTATCGGGAATCTTTATATTATTGGTTTTGTGGTCCCCGAGCTTTAGGAAAACGTGCCCTCTTGTCAGTAGGTCTTTTGTTTTTTTCTTGCTTCCTGTCGATCAGGCTTGAGCCGGAACCATTTCCCGAACCCTGGCTCTTTCTGTTCTGGGCATGCCTGGCAAACTCAATCTTTCCATCGGCCGATGTGTGCCATGTTGTAGAACTTCCGATAAGTTTATTTGCTCGTCGGAATCGTGTTTTCCCAAAGAATTCTCCTCTTTTTTTCGAAGAGTTCTTCGGCAAATTTTGTAGTAGTTCCTGTCATAGAATTCAGCAAGAATGTTCCATTGGCTGAATTTTGGAAGAACTTGAATGAAAATTTGACTTTGTCCATCTCGATCAGACATACCAAAGTCTCCATGCTCGTCTAGTCGAAGCTTCATTTTCTGTTATTGCTCCAACTAATACTGGTGCATCCTCTAGTAACACGGTCTTGATGTTTTTCAAGGCATTACTGTCTGGTCGTCTGAGCTTGATGAAATGAAAAGTTTCCATGAAACCTTTCTTTGCTGGTTCAGGAACTGCACTGATAAAATATAACTCTAGTACTTATTCTCTGGTCAAATGTGGTTTATTTGACCATGTCTCGTGGATAGCTTCTATAATCCATTTGGATAGTTTGGAGATTTCAGAGAAGGCTTATGCAACAATATAAACTGAAGCAAGAGCTCCGAAATTATACCATTTTTGCACATCGTTTGGATGGATGCCTGGTTTCATCCAAATCCTCGGGATTTTCCAGAGATATCAACAATTGTTTTTCTGGGTTGATGCTCCGTCTGGTTATCAGTTTCTCCCAAGTGCATTGGTAAACTTGGATAGAAGAAGAAATTAAATACTCGTTAATTTGAACCCTAGAATTGTCGGTCTGTGGCCCAAAGTTCAACTCTCCCTCTTTTACCCCAAATGTGCTGGGTTGACTTGAAGGTTCAGATTGTGCTGACACCTGCCTCAACATTCGCTACAGCTTATACATCCTTAAGGAATGCATCATCTGCAGCACCTGTGACAGGGGTATATGAATCACTTGCCTCTGGGTTAGATGAGCCACATTCTCTAAAGAATCCTTTTTGCGTTGTTGGATATGCGACCTGCATGATAGGCCCCTTCAAGACTTCAAACAAGCGTTCTTGGTCCTAAAGGCAAACTCCCATATGACAGAAAACTAGGTCCCGATTTGCCTATTGTAGTCGTCCTACGACATCAGCATTGAGACAAAGAGTCCCAAAATCTCATTTACGGATCTCCATGTTTTCCATGAGATGCCTAACTCTTTTGAGGTATCGCTAGCAACGTTGTCCCTCCATCTCGTGTCAAGAAATTTGCAAGAACATTTTTATCAGATTTCACAATGACAATATCATATTCATAATATTGGCATTCAGTTTGCCATCTTAAAAATCTACCATTTTCTAGTTTTGATTCAATTTTGTTTTTTTAGAAAAGACTTAACACATGTATTATCTATTTTCAAGATAAATTTATTTGCAAGTAAAAATAGTGGCCATTTTTAAAAGTATTTCAAACTGCAAAGAACTATTTCTCGTTGATGTGTCATTTGATAACCGCTGTTGTCAAATAGCCCGCTGCAATATCTCCATGATACTTCTCCTTCTGTTGTGGTCTTCATAAGAACAACAGCCCACCAATGACCATTGTCATCTGTGTATAATACCAGTTCAGCCTTGTCGTTTGGAATTGCAAACTTTGGTAGTTGCCTACCAACTTCTTTAAGATGTTTGACAGCTTGCCTATTCATTCCACTCGAACTTAACATCTTTCTTGAGTAGTGGACTGAACACCTTCATGTGGCTTGTTAAGTTGTTGATGAATACTCCAGCAAAATTAACAACTCCCAGAAAAATCTAAAGTTGTTCTAAATACTTGAAGATATGATGCACGGACACTCCTAAAAATCTCTCGGTGCAGTGTCACTTCTAAGACATTGACACGTGTCGGACACGCCATGTGGCGTGTCCTTAATTTTTTTAAAAAAATTAATCAACACCCGTGTCGAACACTTCTCTCAAAATTAGACACCCGTGTCGAACACGACTAGGGATGGCAATGGGACGGATACAGAACCGACCCCGCATTTAACCCTCCCCAACGGGGAGGGTCTGACCTGCTTCGACCGGGTCTGGAAGGGGGGTAGGGTGGGTCCCGGGAATGGCCAAACACGCTCCGGACCTGCCCCGCTATACATTTTAATTTTTTTAAAATTTAATATTGAATATACATTTCACCTCTTTGATTAAACAATAAAGTGTCATTATTTAATTTTATATCAAACTCATGTGTTCATGTTATAGAAGTTGGACATTTTGAAGGGAATGAGAACAAATTAATAAATATTGGGCAGCTAAAATATAGTTTTACAATACTTATTAAAAATATTAACTAGAGAAAAACTTGAAATTCAATCACAAAACTCAATTTTTGTGTTTCAAAATTGATTTCTAGCTAATTTTTTTTTTTTAAAACAAAAATCTGGATTCGGGGCGGGACGGCTAAACCCACCGGGTTCGTGGGTCTAGGCGGGGCGGGTCCGGGTTTTTTGTGTAGCGGGGCTGGTCCTAGGATTGGCCAAACCCATCCAAACCCGCCTGTTGCCATCCCTAAACACGGCAGATGAGCGTGTCCAAACACAAAAAAATGAAACTTTTGGGGGTTAATTGTATAATTTAAAAGGTTTTTGGCTAAAATGAAATTTGGGCTTGTCGGTTAAACTTTACGTTAATTGAATTAATATAAATTTGGTGTTAGTGTAAGTGATACTATGATTTGGTGAGAACATTTTGGGTGTTATCTTTTATTTGGACGTGTTTGTTAAACTTTATGTTAATTGAAGTAATATGTATTTGATGTAAGTATGAATTATACACGTTTATTTATATGCTTCTTGCATTTGTAATAATATTTTTGTTGTTTTTACATGGCTTTGGAATTTAAAAAAATGTGAATTTTAGTATTTTTGTAATATAGTATATATATAATATATTTAAAAATATACAGAAGTGTCTCAGTCGTGTCGTATCCTGAATTTTTTTGAAAATCCGTGTCGTCGTGTCCGTGTCGTGTCAAAGTAGCCGTGTCAGTGTCCGTGCATCATAGCCTTGAAGTCATCCAGATATCCTTGCACTTTCTCAACAATATGATTCTGCAGGATGATTCCAGTTTCATCGATCTCAATTTCAAGGAACTCGATATGTCTTGTGGTATTCATGGCCTTCCTTTCGGAGAGCTCTAATCCTTCATTGTAACAAACATTTGAAAAGATTTCCAAATGTTTAAGATACTCTTTCATGTTTCTTGGCGCAATGAGGATGTCGTCAATATACACGAACATGAAGCTGAAGTAATCCTTGAAAAGATTATCCATCTTACTTTGATATATCTAGGGGCATTTGTCAATCCCATTGGCATAACATTCCAGATATAGTGTCCCTGCGGTGTGGAGAATGCTGTGAACTTTCTGCTAAATTCCTCCGTCTTAATCTGGTAAAACCCTGACTTGCAGTCAAACTTAAAAAACACTTTGGCATTTTTGGTGCTATTTACCAAATGTTCTCTGCTTGGGATAAAATATCAATTGAATTCCAAGATTTCGTTGATCCCTTTATAGGTGATTCCTCGTTTAACTTCTCCATGATTCCGAACAAGAAATCATGGACTACTATATGGATAAACACCTAATGATATTAACTTGAGGCCAAGATGCTCCTTAAGTATAATCTACATGTCCATCCATCTTCCATGTTCATGGGGATTGGTTCAAATCTGACGAACTCATTTTCTTTTCCGGCTTTCACCTTCAAAATAGCTTTGAGTTCATTCTTGTTCCACCATACCAGGGGATCCTTGTTGTAGTTCCTTTGAATCTTCCTTTTCACATCATCTAGAGTGGTTTGGTCTTCGAGGGGAGTTTCAGGTTGTGGAACCTTGACTTGTAATGCCTTCTTCAGTAACAACAGGGTTTCTGGGTCAGCTTCTTCTTCATCATGTTCCCTGAAAGACATAACTTTTTCCCCATCAAATGTTTGACTATCCTTTTGACTGGGTCCGCATTGTCTGAATTGATGAATCGCTTCACCAAATTTCCAATGATCCTTCATTTTTGGGTATCGAAATTTTCCTTCATCACCACGAATGCTGCGAACACTAATGGGAAATTTCCTGTGAAATGCTTACATTAGTCTCTAGACACTGATCTTATGATCACGGAGAGTTGTGAACATAAGTCTTCTTGTCTCGTTCTCTTGTGTGAACCGCTTGAATGTCTGTAGGAAATTGTTTCCTAACAACATATCAGCTCTTGTATCATGGAAATAGATAGGCGGAGTGTCGTCTTTGTACCAGGGGGTACCGCCTGCTCCTCCTATGAGTATTTTCACCGGCTGGACTCCTTCATTAAGAATAAGAATCCGCTTGAAAAAATCTCTTCCGGCAATGGCTGGTAAGTTCAGCAATTTCTCTAGGGAAGATGTCTATTTTGGCCGTGCATATTCCCTGCTCCTGAATCAATATATGCTGCGAAATATTCTGCACGATATTTCATATAACATCCCGACTGAGATGTATATTGAGAATGGACTGGTGGTCATCGAATTATATATCTTTTCCCGTCCACCATGAATTCCGTTCCATCCTGTAATCTTTCACAAGGTTTGTGTTCCTCGATAAAATCAATCCCAAGAATAAGTTGTTCTGGGATTCTTCCTGCTGACCGGTCAATTGTGAGATCAATTTCACCAATTTTGAGGTTTCCTTGATATCTACCAATTGTAGGTTGTTGTAAATAATATAAGACATCACAAGGAAAAATATTATTCTTTTCCGTAATGTCAAAGATTATTTCAACTTCTCGTCATCCTTCTGGACACTTCAGAACTCCCTTTGTTTTGAAGATATATGGGATTTTCTGAATCCTGCTTGAGACTGCCTGTTGTTTTTCTCTGGGATAGTTGCTTATTATAACCTATCCTGTTGAAATGACAGTCTTCTTGGCTAGATCATAAGGCTCCTGCTTCTGTTCAAAACAGGCTGGTCATGTATCCTCATGTCGATTTCTCCAATTGCCGGAGTATCAATAATATCAGTCAACACTGCTTTTGGGAAATATTCGAAGATTCTGAGGACTTCGATGAATTATTTTCTCAAAAGTACTTCTGAATGATGTCTATTCGAGAGCGTGTAAGACACCTTATAGGTGATCAAGTAAGACCTATTCCATTCTTTAATCAAATCATTTCTTTTAAAATCTTAATAAAGTGTAAGAACCTTGTTGAAATCTCGATCTCCCAAATTGTATGTGATTCTTGGAAAGATGTTGCAGGCCATCTTTCCGGCATACAAATTTCCTCCACTGCTCCCAAACAAGAGTCTTGAGATTTGGGATTCTCTTGTCAAAGATTGCCATGTTGAGTGTGCTAGCAACTTCTCTTTTTACCTTGCTCTTAATTTCCTGGATTTCTCTATAGGGGATTAACTGCATCTCAATTGGTTTCCATGAATTCCGTTGGGATCGCAAATTCACATGTTGTCACCTTATGGATAATCTGATGCTTCCTACTTCGAAGACCAATCATATCCATGGTTTTTTCCATTGCTCCAATAGTAAATCCATCATACATCTGAAGCTTTGGCTCTTCTTTCGTGATTCTCATAAGAGTTTTATGAGAAACAGTGGTATGAGAGAAAAATCCTGACAGCTCTTCTTTGATCATGTGTTGAAGGAACTCTCATTCACTCTGATTCTGAACTGGATTAATCTCCATTACCAGAATAGATATATTCTTTGTATATGGTTTCATCTTAGGGGAGATCCTCAAATTGATACACATGCACCAAATCCTAGAAATAAACAGTACCCTTGAACTCTTTGGTATGCTCGAACTGTTTTACTCCTCAGTTTTGGTTCTCTGGACAATCTGTAGAGATATGTCATCTTGCTCCACACGTCCAGCAGTTACAATCTTTGAAACTTTCATTTGCACGTGTGTGAGTGTGTCTGGAATTTCTCTTCGTCGGTGCTCTGCTATGACTTGCTTGATTATAACTTGTTGACGAGATTCTACTCATGGTTGGTCCTGATCTTTCCCCTGATCTATAACTTTAGGCTTTCTGCTTTGACCAGAACTTCCTAGGTCTCCATGAAGACCTAACTCTTCTCGAATTATTTCCTAGGGCATAAGGATAATTTCTGTGCTTTTTCATCTTCCGCCTTTGGGGGTAGTTTCCGATGATTGTAGTGATATCATTCCATGTACAGCAAAGATGAGCTGTTTTGTTGATTCCTCTTGGCTTCTTGTAGTTCTTTTTGGAGTTTCGCTTGATAACACCATTCCACAAGCTTCACTTTAAGAAATGACATTCTCCTGGCCACAGTTTCTGTTTCTTGTGGTGTATATTCCTGGATAAACATTTCTCTTCATGGACTCGGTATTTTGGCGAAGAACAGCTTGGCTGCATCCTTCTCTGTCATCTTTGTCTTCCATCTGTACTCTGTGAAGAGTTTGATGTACTCATCTACATAACATATATCATGTAGTTCCAGGCTATATAGAGCATGTCTATATTTTTTCGCCTTCTCTTGCTCTATTCCTTCGAAGTAACCAACTCCAATGAAACAGATTTTAAAAAGTTTGGTCATCTTGTCCACAATTGTCTTTAGGAACTCTCCGGCTAGAACTTCTTCCTTGATACCTGGGTCAGAGAGTTCCCAGGCAATTTTGGTTGATCCTTCCAGACTCATATTAAGGAGTAATATGAATCCTTCTTTGTTTAGATCAAGTATTCCTGCTGCGATTCTCATTGCTGAAGCCCATTCATCAATAAGAAGTTCTTGATTTTTGAAATCCAAAATATCCATGTTGAGCATAAAATTGTATGGATTTATCGGATATAAATGAGATTTCCCGTAAGGCGTTTGATGTATGTCTGGCCTGCAGGAACGACTCCTTGTTCCAACTGGAGGATCTAAGTTTGCTCTGGTGGTAAAATATCCCTGTTGGGGCATGCTTTGATCTCCTTCGGGTGGATCATGTGACCCGAAACTTTCTTGTGGTGGAATCTGGGTGTTTCTAGATATAATTTCACCCATTCCTCCAACTTGATTTGTTTTGAAGTCTAAGAGATTTAATCCCGCAAACAAGTCGGCAAGATCACAGAGATCTTCCAGGTTGATTCTTTCCATTACTTTGTAGGAAATATTGGATCTCCTCATAGGACTGCAATCATTTTCCAGTCTCAGTCAGAGCCCTTCGGACCTCCTCAACTTTCCTTTTTTGATGTAAAAGATGTTATGTTCCATAAGATGGTGATAGCCTCCCTCATTTTCTTCTTCCTGAAGGACTTGGTCGCGACTCCAACTCCTTGACTCGGGTTTGAACATTTCGAAGGTTTTCAAGAATTTCCTACTGATGTTTAATAATAATCTCTATCTGAGTTTGAATCGGATGGATCTGTGCATGGACATGGTATTGTAAGTATCCATAATGATGCAGTGTCTTCTGGATCACTCTAAGATCTTGGGACATCTTAGAAGTATGCGGATCGATTTCTCGAAGGTTGGTTCTCTCATCCTATTAGTCTGTTCCGGATCCTGTTGGGTTGTTTGGATCTGGAATCATGGGGTCGTGTTCAGGATGGTCTTCATCCTGTGCCTCGGATAACTCGAACTGAAGTTTGAAGTTCATCATGTAAAGGTTCCTCACTATCTTATCTTGTTGTTGATATTTGTGTGTGCTAGATGAGCTAGCACCGACTTCTCATAGTATTTTCCATTTCTGGTCGAAGCGTTTAGCTTCGGCCAGATGTTCATGATTTAGTTCTTTCAATTTTTGGAAGTACCATATGTATGAGTAGCACTTCAAACATTCGTTCGGATCCATATTCTCTCGAATTATCTCCTCCATTTGGGATAATATTAATATTCAAAATTTTATTATAATATTTTCAGAATAAACATAGGCTCTGATACCATTTTAAGGATAACTCTTTTAGATGATTTAAGCAACTATCCATTCCATGCATAAGGGTAAAATTGCCATTATTTCAATATTTTCTCTTTCCGGGGAGTAATTTCAAAACCAAACTTGGTAATAGGTAGCAATCTATAAAGAATTTTAAGTGGGGAGTAAATAGAAATTGGAACTTAGGTTTAGGGAGTTTTGTATAGTTTCCTCTTATTTTTTTAAATACGTTGGAAGAATAATATTAATTTAGAATCACGTGTTCATCCCATTATATATCCCGTGAAATAAATGGATTGAAACATGTCACTGAAGTGCTTCCTCTTATTAGTTTCATTTGTTTTTGAATATAAGCAGTGGTGCTTATGTATATACTGATGGGTAAACACGAGGTCTATATTTTAATATAACTGTATGTACACTTGTGATAATTGTTTGTGCAGGTGTTGGGTCGGGCTTGTGGGCCACGACCTAAGATGCAGTCATATTTAATCAGACTCAAACATTATATATGTATTGGAGTCAACTCTATCATATATACATCCACTAGAGTTGAACTCTTCCTGATATACACAAGATATATTAAGTATTTTGAAAATCGGATCGGACCGGCCGGTTCAACCTGTTTAACTAGTGACCGGTACTTGGTCCAATCCAGTTGATCCTCTAAAACCACAATGCTAAAAAACTGGTGGGAACTGGAATAAATCGGTTCAACCAGTGAACCGGGTCGACGGTTGAACCAGATGTTTCCATCAATTTCTTTCTTTTTTTAAATTTTAAATTTTTTATATTTTTGTTAAAATAATAAATCAAATATTTAGAACAAAATTATATTACATATAATTTATTATCACTGAAATAATAACAAAATAATAATTTATATATGTCAAGTCCATATAATCCCATATAGGTGTCTTGTATATTATATATAAACATGTTTAGTTTCTTGTAAATTATAACACATGTGAATCATTTCATAATTCTTTAAATATTTTCTTATAATTTTGTGACATTGTTCTTTTGGGGCATTGCTAGTTGTTTTTTGAGATGTTTTATTTATTTTTTATGTTGAACATTTGGTTTGATATGATTTTTGAAGTTCGACTTGCTATGTTGGTGTAATGATTTTTTTTTATATTGTGGAACAACTTGAAACTATAGCAAATACATGGTATATATATTTTACGAAAACTAAAATAGATATTACATAATGCTGACATCATCACCGTTCAACTGGTCAACCGATTAAACATGTAACCAGTAAGGGCACCGATTTCATGTCCGTCCGATTTTGAAAACACTGGATATATTATAAATATGTGGTATATGTCTCCCAAAAATCTTATTTTATGAATTTGGAATATCCATATAACTGACCTCACTTAGTGAGATTAAAAGTTGATTGATTGATTGGTCTGCACCATTTCTTAAAACAAATCTTTGTTCGAAAAAACTAAAGCTAAAACTTTTACTTGAGAAAGTATATTTTGAAAAGCTAAAATTTAAAATTGACGAATTAATAAGAAGAGATAAAGAGCATAAAGAAAATCATGTTTTTCCCTTTCCTAACTATATATATCAAAACAAAATCCAAATTATGTAGGGGTAATTACGGGTTGGTACCACTTGGTAAACAATAATTCATCATAGTCCACAAAAAAAAAACATGAGTTCGTATAGGTCCAAAGGTAGGTAAAAGGACAAATAATAACCCTTATGTTTTATGAACTCTGCGAATAAGTCACAAACCCCATTTTCGGCTTAATAATCTTCCTAATTAGAATTATAACATGCCCATCATGCTTCCGTATTACAATAAAATTTTGACAAACTGATATAACACCTTTTGACCAAACTAATGTCGAGTATCTCACCAGGTTGCGATGGCTCATCACCATCAACCACACGATCGCAACTGATGGTTCTGTAGTGGGGCCTTCAATAGTAGGCACAACCCGAATTTGTTTTCTACCTTAGGGCGTAGAGTATAACCAGATATATAAAAGATTTAAAGAAATCTGGGAGATAAATGGTCAACAACCTCTCTTTTATTCTGAAAATATTTATAATATTTATACATTAATACATCTCCTTCTCGGAGGAGACAAACTTGTTTGACCTCTCATATAATGAGGCTTGACTCGGAATACATAAGCAAACTGAATTGAAATACAACTCCAAAATATCGTCTTTGGACATGTGGATTATCTCGTGAACTGCTTTTCTGATCCACTTGGATAGTTTTGAAATTTCAGAGAAAGTTGGTGCAACAGTATAAACCGAAGCAAGAGCTCCGAAATTATACCATTCTTGTACATCGTTTGGATGGTTGTCTGGTTTCATCCAAACCCTTGAATATTTTCTAGAGATATCAACAATTATTATTTTTGGTTGATACCTCGTTTGGTTATTAGTTTCTCCCAAGTGCGCTGATATTCCTGCATATGAGAAAAACTAAATCGATGTTTGAACCCTAGAATTGTCAGTCATTGGCCTAAGGTTCAAGTTTCGCTCTTTTACCCAGAGGTGCTGCATTGACTTGAAGGTTCAAGTGGTTTCTCCTGACCTTCAACATTCACTACAACGTGTACAATCTCAAGAAATGCATCATATGTAGCACCTGTGACAGAGGTATATGAATCCCTTGCCTCTGGTTAGATGTGCTCCATTCTCTAAAAACTCCTTTTTGCACCGTTGGAGATGTGGCCTGGAGGATAGACCCTTTCAAGACCTCAAACAATCGTTCTTGGGCCTGAAAGCATACTCGTATATGACCAAAAACTAATTCCTTATCTGCTCGTTGAAGCAGTCCAACGACCTCTGTATTGAGACAAAGAGTCACAAAATCTTGATCAATGATCTACAGGTTTTCCCTGATATGCCTTAGACTCTTGAGGGTATCATCATCAACATGTCCCTCCATCTCGTGTTAAGAAACATGCAAGAATATTTTTATCAGATTTAACAATAACAATATCATAATCATAATATTGACATTAAGCTGCCATTTTAAAAGTCTAGCCTTTTCTGGTTTAGATTCAATTTTACTTTTAAGAAAAGACTTAACACTCTTATATTAATTTTAAGGGTAAATTTTTGCAAGTAAAAATAATGGCCATTTTTTGAAAGCCTTTCTAACTGCAAAGAAATTCTTCTCGTTGATATGCCATCGGATAGCTTCGCTATTTGAAAATAGACCGTTGTATTATCTGCATGACATTTCTCCATTTGGTGTGGCTTTCATGAGAACTGCTACCCACCAATGATCACTGACATCTGTGTATAGAACCAGTTCATCCTCGTCGTTTGGAATTGCAAGCTTTGGTACTTGCCTGCAAACTTCTTTAAGCTGTTTGATAGCTTGTTGATGATCTTCATTCCACTCAAACTTAACAACTTTTTTGAGTAGTGGACTGAACACCTTTATGTACATTGCTAGATTGTTGATGAACATACAACAAAATTAACAACTCCGAGTAAACTCTGAAGCTGCTTCAAATCCTTGAGATCATCCGGATATCCTTGCACCTTCTCAACAATATGTTTTTGAAGGATAATTCTAGATTCATCAATTTCAATACCAAGAAACTCGATTTGTCTAGAAACAATTACTGCATTCTTTTCGGCTAACACTAATCATTCCTTGTAGCAAACACTGGAAAAGATTTCCAAGTGTTTGAGATGTTCCTTCATGTTTTTTGATGCGATGAGGATGTCATCGATATATATGAACATGAAACTGAAATAATCCTTGAAGAGATTATCCATCTTTCTCTGATAAGCATTTGCCAATTTTATTGGCATGACATTCCAGATATAGTGTTCATGTGGTGTGGAGAATGCCGTGAATCTTTTGCTAGCTTCCTCCATCCTTATCTGATAGAACCCAGACTTGCAATCAAACTTAGAAAACACATTGGCATTTTTGATACAATTTACCAAATGTTCTCTACTCGGGATATAATATCCATCGAATTCAAAGATTTCGTTGATCCATTTGTAGTTGATCATCAATCTTGGTTTTCTTCTTTTAATTTCTCCATGATTTCGAACAAGAAATCATGGGTTGCTGTATGAAGAAACACCTACTGAGATTAACTTAAGGTCAATGTGCTCCTTAAATATTATATGCATGTCATTTCGATCTTCCTGGTTCACGGGGATCGGTCTGTACCTGATGAACTCATTTTCTTTTCCAGCCTTCACATTTAAAGAAGCTCTGAGCTCATTCTTGTTCACCGAGCCAGAGAATCTTCATTGTAGTTCCTCCGACTATTCTTTTTCATATCGTATAGAGTAATTTGCTCTTCGAGTGTAGCATCAGGTTGGCAACCTTGTTTTGTAATGTCTTCTTTAGTAGCAACAAGGTTTTTTGGGGTCAACTTTTCTTTGTCCTGTTCTCTGATGGACAAACGTTCTCCCCATCAAAAGTTTGCTTATCCTTTTGACTGGAACCTTGCTGTCTGAATTGTGAATTGTTTCACCAAATTTTCCCTGATCCTTCATCTTTGGGTGTTGAAGTTTTCCTTCATCACCACGCTTGCTGTTAAAACTAATAGGGAATTTTCTATGAAATGCCTCACTTAGTCTTTGGACAATGATTTATGATCACAAAGGGTTGTGAAGATAAGCCGTCTTGTCTCGTTCTCCTAGTTGAATCACTTGAATGTATGTAGGAAATTGTTTCCTATCAACATATCAGCACTTGTATCATGAAAATAGATAGGTGGAGTTTTAACTTTGCACCAAAGGATACCGCTTGCTCCTCTGATTATTATCTCTGCTTGCTTGACTCCTTAGTCAAGGACAAGAATCCTTTTAGAAAAGTCTATTCCTACAATAACGGATAGTTTCTGACCAACTTCTTTGGGGAAGATATCTCGCCTGACAGTATATATTCCAGCTCCTGAATCAATATAAGCTGAAAATATTCTGCTCGATATTTCTCGTATAGCATCCCGACTGAGATGTGTATTGAGAATGGACTGGTGGTCATCGAATTCTGTATCTTTTACCGTCAATCGTGAATTCCATCCCATCTTGTAATCTTTACCAAGGTTTGTGTTCCTCAAGAAACTCAATACCAAGAATAAGCTGTTTTGTGATTCTTCCTGATGTCCCGTCAATTGTTAGATCAAGTTCACCAATTTTCAGGTTTCCTTGATATCTGTCAACTGTAGGTTGTTGTAAATAATATAAGACATCACAAGGAAATTGATGTGACTAAATAAACACATCTAGTGCATTTAATTGTCTACGATTTGGTATATTTTAATGATTAATTTGATGCATATGCTACCTATTTATGTAAATATGGGTGGAATCGAAGAAATCGAGCTAACAACGATGAATAAGGATCAAGAAATGCATTGGAGATGATAATGAATCAAAGTAGACCTAGAAAATGCATAAAATTGTGTTGAAGACTCGCGATCCATCGCCTAAAAAGAGGAGATCGATCACCTCGTGCAAAAAATTACGCAACAAAAAATAACAATCAACGATTCGCTGATGATTGGGTGATCAATGATCCGGAGAAAATTTTTGAAAAAACAAGAACCAACGATCAATCGCTGGGTTCTGCCGTTGATCGCTAGCAGTGTCCGAGAATTTTTGGAAACTCTATTTTTTACCTTAATTTGGAGATTCTATCCACCTAGTTGCCTCCCTATTTATAACCCTCGAAAATCAGACCTTTTGGGCAACTGGATAGTTAGGGTAGATTAGTTTAGCTTAGTTTATGATTTTTATTTCAATTTTGTTAAAGAACGCTACGAAGATCAACAGGAATGCGAGATTGATTACCTCGACGGAGTGGCGATCGGGTTAGTATCTCTTCCCTTGCTTTTGTTTACCGTTTTTCTTAGTTATATGTAGCTAGTTTTTAATTCTTGGTTGAGGAAGACAAAACCTTGATTTATTTATCTTGGGGAGATTATTACGCTTTTAATTATCAATTTTTATTGAATATCAATGTTTTCAGATTTTGATGATATTGTTTATGTTTGTTTATTGGATTGACAACCTAATAACTTGCATGTAATCTAATGCTACTTTTGATAATTGTTTTGATTAATCAAATTTACGAACCAACTAAGATTGATAATTGACTGTTGTTGATGTTATTAAATTTTTAGGGAAAATAATTGGAAAAATTTGTATAAACAACTTGTGTTTATGTTGTTTAGATTCATCACTCACTGGTTTTGGATGGTGTCATGATTTTAATCTTGATTATATATATATTAATTGATTGATGAAAGTTAAATTAGAACGTTTGGACTAATTGACTATGAATAAGGTGAGGGAGGAATTAGAGTTCCAACCCCATCTTTACTTTACTGTTGTTTTGATTTTCATTAACACATAATTCACACCTCCTCGTGGGATCGATCCCTACTGACGCTCCTACAATTTTGTAATCAATCTTGAGTATTGAGTGTGGAAAATTTGGGGGTACACGACAAGCGCAACCAAATTTTGGCACCATTGCCTGGGTTGGTGTTTTATATTTGTGTTAATGTTTTTTATTTTTGTTACTTCTATTGCTACTTTGGTTTGTTCGTGCTTACAGGTAATCATCTAATCACAAACCACTGAGGCATACCAATTACCATGGCGGAATATAGTAGCTTGGACGAATTGGAGTATCTTGTGCAACAACTTGGCGTAGGGAGTGGACAAAGCGCATACAAATCAAGTTGGAGTGATCATCTCAATCTCAACTATGCAAATCAATGGATGAGCTCACCTCCACCTTACATGCAATCCAACCTACCATCGTACATACCGCAATACATGCCATGGCCGCAACAACCTCAATTCCCTATCCGTGGTGAGTCTTTGAAGGATCTTGTTGCTAAATTTACTGAAAGTACTTTGCAACTTCAATAAGAATCCAAGTATAGCATTCAGAAGTTGAACATTCAAATGGAACAACTAAAAGCAACGATCAATAGGACAACATAGCAAGCATTGAGAAAGAACATGGTTGCAATCGCTTCAAGGAGTGACGAATAGGTAGAAACCCCGGGGAAGGTGGTACTGATGCCACCAAAGCTAGAAGAGAGACACATGTGCCACTTGAAGAAAAAGAGCTTGCACATCCTGCAACTCCAAAAGGTATGTCTCCAACTGAGCGTTATGTTAAATATTTAGAATAATCATGTGCTGTGGAAGAAGAGTGTGATGTCCCCGAAATGATTATGTGCAACTGAATATTAATTATGTTTATGTGGGGTTGAATTAATAATAATATGGTGAAATGCTTAGTCATGCGGTGGGCGTGACCTGGTAATGCGTTTCAGGGTATATGTGATGCATGTTGGGAATTTGAGTTATGGCATGATTATTTGGGGTGGGTGTTGATTGTTTTTGGTAAAGCATGTTTAATTGGAGTTTTGATGTATTTTATTGAGTAAATTTATAAAATATCATGTGAGGATATTTTAATACATCATGCTAATTACCGGTACACAATTAAACATGTATACCATGCTATTCCTACTACACTCATTAACCACCCCCCCCCCCCCCCCCCCCCCCAAAACCCATACCTATCTGCACCATTCAGCCTTGCCCATATCTCATTTGACCCTCCCCTCACTCAACCTCCCACCACTCATTCTCCACCCCTTTCTTCCCCATTTTTCGTCCAGCTTCAGTGTAGCAAAGGGGAGAGGAAGACTTGCTTCCACATTGCCTAAAACCTTGCAAAAAGTTGGAGCAAAAAGGGTGAGGAACCATATCTTGTAATGGTGAATATTTTGATTGAGTTTAGATAAATTGTTGAGTAGAAATGGCATGTATAGTTTTTTGTTAAGAATATTGTTTTGAGTAGTTACATGGTACTATAATGGAGTATTTTGTATGTTAAGTTGTTGGGGTATGATGGTTTGTGGTATGTTTTATGGTAGCCTTGGGATGGTGCTCGAAAATGGTGTTGTTTCGCGATTACAGACTTTGGCGATCGATCGGCGCGCTTTCCCCGATCGATCACGAGCACCAGAGTGCGAGGCATAAGCTTACGGTGATCGATCGCGAGTTTGCGCGATTGATCAGCGAAGTCAGCGATCGATCGGCATGTTTTCAGCGATCGATCGCGGAGTGGAAAATTTTGGGCATTGAGGCAGTAGCATCTCGTGATCGCTCGGGGCCCATTGGCGATCGATCGCGAGAAGCCAAATTATGTGTTTTGGTTATTTATTGTGGGGTTTTTGGTATTGGGCTATTATTGGCTTCTAATATTGGTTTGTGTGATTGTGTAGAACCATCCCAGGTGGCAACACAGCCATGGAAGTAAAATCCTACCCCATCCTACTTTTGGAAAGGTACGTAGAAGATGTACGGGCACCCAACGGTAACATGTAGTTTATATACGCATTGGGATATGCATTGTGGATGCAAGTATATATTGAATTGTGCATTGCGGATGCAAATACATGTTGATCTATGCATTGTGATTGCATATGTATATGTTGATTGTTTGGTGCAAATCCCATGAGTCATGGTTATATTGGAGTGATGATTTTAATGCTTTGCCGCTGTCACTTGAAGCGATGATAGAATACTTGCCGCTGTCATATTATAGCAAGGAATGAATATTTGCCGCCAAATGTTGAAGCGAGCGTATTGCCGCATGTCGCATTTGAGCGAGGTTATTCAATGCCGCTAATATGTCGAAGCGAGGGGTATTGGTGCCGCTGTCATGACATGCGAGGTGCATTAAAATGCACTGTTATAACAGACTATGGATTGATAATTGGTGGTATGTCATGACATTTGTGAAACCATTGAATAATCCATTGATTATACTCATGAGTTATTATACAGGGACAACCAAAAAGGGGGCGTTTAAAATGCAATTGGGAAACATGAAGTGTTTTGTATTTACGGTTTCTGCATTTACGCTTTTTAATCATGCTACGTTTAATATGGATTATTATATGCTCGTGATTTGGGGGTTGTCCTTGTAGGTACATCTCGGCATAAAAAGGGGATAAGGTCGGTTGACGCAGTGTGCTAGCGAGGAGGGCTTTGGATATAGAAGCTGGGATTCTTTTGTATAGTTTCTACTCTAGGAGTAGTGTAAATCTATAGTATTAACATTCATTTTGTTAGGAATGTAATTAATCCATTTGGAAGTAATTATCTTGGCATGTAACCCTTAAAGCTCAAGGCCTCAACACGAAATTTTTATACTCTGATAATACACTTTAGCTCTACTTATGTCCTTATTTCACACTTAAAGAACTAGGGTCCTTACAAAGAGCCTATGGATGACTCTTCTGATGATCATGAGGTGGAAACCCCCAATAAATGCAAGGACCCAGGTATATTCACTGTCCCATGCATAATTAGAAAAAATAGAATTGATAAGGTCATGCTAGACTTAGAAGCAGCAATCAATGTTATGCCTTACTCAATATATACTTCTTTAGAACTAGGACCCTTGAAAAAAGCTGAAATTGAAATTCAATTAGCAAATAGGTATACTGTGAACTCTAGGGGAGTACTTGAGGATGTTCTAGTGAAAGTTGATAAATTGGTCTTTCACGCTGACTTCTACGTACTTGACATGGAAAAAGATAATATGAGCATTCATATTCTGTTAGAGAGACCATTTTTGAAAACTTCCAAATGTATAATAGATGTAAGTTGTGGTGCTTTTACTATGCATTTTGATGGTGAGATAGCTAAATTCAATAATCATGATCCCATTCATTCTCCTACTACTGATTACGCTATTGGCATCACCACTCACTTATCAATAGAAAATCACATCTTGTCACTGAGCATGAATATGGGGGTAACTATTGATCGATTTGTTTACAAAGGAGGTATGTGAGAAATTTTGACTGATACTCCATGTATTACTACTACTTTGACAACTCCTGATACTAAACTCTGAAATTCTGACTTTCAGGCACCTGACATTGAGCTGGAACTTCCTCCTGAATCTCAAGAAACATCAATAGAAACGAGGGGATGAGAAAAGGATTGAGGACCTCCAAAAGGTACAAGGCAAATAGGCATCGCCTTTGAGTTGTCAAGAAAATACTGAGGTGGAAAAAGGTAGAACTGGATACCAAACATAAACCACCATGAGCACGAGAACTGACGTCGGGCCACTGACGTTAAACAGAGGCGCTGCTTGGGAGGAAACCCAAGGGGAGTTAGTTTCCCTTTCCTTTGTATTTGTTTATTGCTTTCTTAGTTTAATTTCTCTCTTCATGCAATTTTGACTTACATTGGGGACAATGTAAGATTTAAGTATGGGGGAGGGATTAGTAGTTATGTTATTGCTTTCTTATTATAAATATATAAAAAATTTGAAAAATTTGAAATTTTTTGACCTCATAGTGAATGATGAATTTAGACTTTTGAATCACTATTCAATGATGAAACCTAGTTTATAGCATGCATGCTTATGAACATAGGTGAATTGTTAACTTTGGAACACTTTGAACTCTAATGAAAATTATGCTTTGACATAGTAGTTAAATATTTTGAGAACGATATTGTCATGACTTGTGAAGTGTGCATAGCGTAATGAAAATTGTGTGAATTTTGTGATAGTCTTAGGAAGTCTCTGATACATGCTAGAACTTAACTACATTCCCTTTGAGACGTCTGTCTAGATTACTTGCGAACATGAAAGTGATATAGGCGATCTTTGATGTGTTTGAGCCTTTCAAGCCTACCATGTAAATAAAATTATCCCTAGTATCATTCTTGAGCTTTAATGTAAAAGAATGATTGTATGCTAAGCATACAAACAACCAGCATTCTACATTCTTTGACTAGCTTATCATCTTCCCTAATGACCCTAAATATATTTTAATCCATACCTTTGAAGGGAGTATGATGTGTTTCATTCACATGCACTTGTATTCATTGAATCATATATTGTTGAGAGCTTTATTATCAAAAGAATGAGATGCGTGAAAGAAAAATGATGCCTTGAGAAAATTGCTAAAAATATGACTCAAAGGGAGCCAATGCACAAAAGAAAAAGAGCTTGAAATAAACCTTACAAAATGAACAAGGTTGAAAAAATCATGCAAGAAGAGAAGTTTATATTGTGCATATTATCATACTCTCTTGTTTGGTACATCATTTCCTTTCTTTCATAAGCCAACGCCTAGGCCAAGCTACAAGCTAATTAAGACCTACTTGATTTATGTTTGCAATTAGCTAAGATAGTGGAGAAGAGTGTGCAAGTGAGATTATACTTGTGTTAGAGTATAACTTGAGCTATTACGAGTTTACATTAATTGGATCTATAATTTGTGCATGACACATGTTTATGACCACACACACGTTCGCTGCTTTGTTGAGTATGAAATGCTTAGGGATTGAACTTGTGTTACTGTTAACTTTTCATCGTCTTTCATTATTATGCATGTTTAAAATTTGTTGATGCATTAAAGTGGGGACAAGTTAGTTTATTATGAACCTACGAGACAACAAAAAGATTGTTGTTTCGTCTGATTTACTCAAGGTCAAAATATATTATCCTTTTGAGTGATATCTAAGATTATTTCAACTTCTCGCCAGCCTTGTGGGTACTTCAATACTCCTGTTGTTTTGAATATATCAGGGGTTTTCTGAAACCTCCTCGAAACAATTCTTTGTTTTTTTTCCGGGATAGTTGCTAATTAACATATCATGTTGGAAATACATCATTCTTGGCTCGATCATAAGGCTCATGCTTCTATTAAAAATAGGTTGTCATGTACCATCATATCGATCTCTCCAATTGTAGGAGTATCAATAATATCCGGCAACACGGCTTTTGCGAAGTCTTCGAAGATTCTGGGGACTTCGATGAATTCATTTATCAAGAATACTTCTGAATGATGAGTATTCGAGAGTGCGTGTGACACCTTGTATGTGATCGAGTAAGTCCTATTTCCTTCTTCCATCAAATCGTTTCTTTTAAAATCTTGATGAAGAGTAAGAACCTTGTTGAAATCTCGATCTCCCAAATTGTATGCGATTCTTGGATAGATGTTGAAAGCCATATTTCATGCATACAAATTTCCTGCAACTGCTCCCAAACAAGAATCTTTGAGGTTTGAGATTTGATAAGCTTAGATTTTAAGTGTTTTTAACTGTAATTTCTTCCCATTTTCCGTACTTTTTTCCTGGATGATATTATGCTTTTTGGTGTTTATTCGTTTGTTTCAGGAAATTAGATCGGAAGTGGAAGAAATGAGCTAATATGAAGATAACGGGCGAAATCGAGGCGAGAAAGAGTTGAAATTAAGGAAGTGAGATTCTCGGAATCTCGATCGATCGAGATTATGTCTCGATCGATCGAGCCAGACAGTGTGCTGAGAAGAAAAGAATTTCAAGTCTCGATCGATCGGAACAATTTTTCGATCGATCGAGCGAGGCAGTAACTTCAGAGCTAATTTTATAAAAGTCTCGATCGATCGGAAGAAAATATCGATCGATCGAGCGAGGCGGCGAGTTTCAAAGGCTGACATGAACAGTGCACTGATCGATCGGATGCAAATCTCGATCGATCGAGACGCAAATCCGGGAAAATCTTATCTTTCATTTTTGAAATGATTTTTGAGGTATAAAAGGATAAATCACTTCCATATCAAAGGGAGACCATACCAGACGTGATTTAGGTCAATAATAAGCAGCCCTAGCCACCGCCTAGCGCCGCCGAAGGAGATCCAATCTCCGTTCTTCGTCCAAAGTCGAGCCAATCCATTCCGGAGTGCAAGGAAGGAGCAAGAGAAGAAATCACGGTGCAACGCATGGATTCATCCACCGTTTATCGTATTTCTAAACTTTGATTTCTTTGATTTTCAATTCCATTTGATGTTTTTGAGGTCGAGAGACAATTAAACTCTTATGTATTTGATTTGAATTAAATCTAGTTTATTTTATCAAGTTTTAGTTTCGTTGTGTTTGATTAGTGATTCAATTGTGTTTGAGCGCATTGATTACTATTGTTCATAAATTAATTGTTTGTGTAGATCAAAGACTAGCTAGCTTTGATTGAATCTGAGAGTTATAACCGAGATCGAGAGATAACGTTGTAACACGCTCCATTAATTTATGATGTATGTTACGATTGAGATCGAGAGATGATATCGCATACGTGAGAACTTGGAATCGAGAGATTTAGAGTTATAAGGTTTTGACGATTTATGCAATATTATATTAGTAAATAGGTGCACGAGAGTGACTTATTCTAATTTAATGTTAGTTTCTTTACAGCTCGAGAGAGTGTATCGAATAATAGCGAAAACCTTTCACCTTTAGAATCAATTGGTTGATAATTTGAGAATTCAGTTGAATCATTAAAGATAACATAGTGAACGAGCTTGGTAAATTTCTCGAGTAACTTACCTTCGCATATCCGGAACCAAACATTTTATTATTTCTTGTTTATCTGTCGAACGTTAGTTTAGTTTGGCATTAGATAATCACATTTGTTAATCGTAGGCTAAATATAATTTTATTAATCCTATTTGGTACTTATACGTTAGTCCCTGTGGATTCGACAACCCGTACTTAATTTTCACTATACTAAAACTTGACAACCGTGCACTTGCGGTAGAATCGCTTCACACTATTCTTTGAAATATCTTTTGTTTAAAAATAAAGCGGTCAAGTTTTTGGCGCCGTTGCCGGGGACTAATCTGTATAATATCATACGAGATTAGTTAATTGTAATTTAGCCAATTTTATTATTTGCGTTTTTGTTTTCTTTTTCTTTTTGTTATTTTCGAAAAAAAAATATTATTTTATTTAAGTATGTTATTTGTTTTTCTTGCGAGGTACTTGTGATGCTTCATCAACAAGTCTTCACAAGATTTGCCCAACAATTTTCAGAGCCGTTTTGTTCGGCGTGGGAGAGATTCAATGAACTGGCAGACACATTCAGGTATCACAACTTTTCGAACTATACTCTTCTGCAACATTTCTTCAAAGGTTTGGATGCACAGACACGAGGATGGGTATTCAGAGGAGCACTGGTGACTGGGAGTCCCCTGGTTGATAGAGATGAGGACAGTGTATTACACCTGTTCAATGATATGGCGGACTTCGATTACCACTGGCATTGTGATCCTTCCTTGCAAGGTTGGAGTCACCAATACCCACCAGAGCCCCACTACCCTAATGATACGCACCAAACCTTTGAGCATCACGGCGAGAAGAAAGATAGTTTTGTAGAAGGAACGGCTCAATCAGAGAATATGTTATTTAGACGCATGGCATCAACTGAGCAACGTTTAGAGAACCAGACCAATTATATACGTCATCTAGAGCAGCAATTAGCAATCATAGTGGAAACCATCTCAATGAGCTGCCAAGATGAGGAGACGAGATCTACAAATCAGGACTGGTTACATGATGATGATCACTCAACCAATCAAGTTTGGGGGAGTGATCCGACTCATGGTGAAGAATCAAGGGAAGTTGAGCCTATGGAAGTGATTGAGCCTACAGTGGAAAAGGCATCTGAGGAGATCATATGGGACAACGAGCCAAGAGTGAAGTTGGATGATGAGATTTTCGAGAACTTTGATATCCAACCATCGATGGAGGCATGTTATGTGCCATATGTGGATACGTATTCCCCATCGATGCCATCAACTTCACCGCACTACGCCATCCATGAGATGAAGCCAATTCAAGAATCATTATCTCATGCTTACTATGTCATGAAGAAAGTTGTTGGAGCAACGAGCTTACACCGTTACACTCTTGCCAAGCTTGAGGGCATACTATATGAAGACCCATTAGTAGTATCATACAATACGTACTATGGCCGGCAACCGCTCTTTGATGGTTGCTTCTGATGGTCAAGCCGACGACTAGAAATCAGCGCTTCTTGGGAGGCACCCCAAGCGTATCCTTGTTCTTTTTAGTTTTGTTTTTTTTAGTTTTTGTATTTTAGTTTTTTTTTAATCTCGTGTCAGCTATTTTTATTTTTTTAGCATTCTTCTTTTGCGAGGTACTCAAACGGAGCGATGAACCCCTACATCAGTGGAGCTTTCAAAAGCCAAATTTCCTCAGTCCTCATGCAAGCGTCTTGATCAGGGGAGTTTACTTTTTCCCTTCTGATTCTTTTAAAACATTGAGGACAATGTTTCATTTAAGTTTGGGGGAGTGGTTTGCGCGTTTAACTTGTTTTATCCACATGTTGTGTGCTTAATTGTCAATTGAATCGTCCTTGAGCACATTTAAATTTTTTTTTAGAAAATGAGTTAGCCTTGAGAAATGATGAGTTGGATTTACAATAGTACTACGTGATGAAATCAATCCCCATCTAGATAGGAGTCATGAAATTTTTTAACTTGTTTATATATATCCTTTGTTGAGCTTATGTCAAAATTGAGGAATACTTTGAGCACATGTTGAGTCATGATTGAGTGAAGTATGTATTGATTAAAGTGAAAATTTGTGTTAACTATGATGAGTCTTGAGTATTTTAGATAACTCTACAATTTATTTGAAAGCACTTTGAGGCGAAATTTATAGTTAGGAACTTGACTTGGAGATGATTTAGGCGATCTTTGGACCGTTTGAGCCTTTCAAGCCTACCTGTTATACATTATTCCTTAGTGTCCCCTCTTGTGCCTTATTGAAAAAGAATGGTATATGCATTGCATATGATTAGACCCCCATTCGACATTCGTGGCAACCTCATTATACCTACTTTGGATTGAGCCTAAAAGAAAATTTTTATCCATCCCTAGGAGAGTATAATGAATCTCATTCATTGCACGGAATTGTTATATACAAATGAGTTCAAAAGGAACGAAAGAATGAGCAAAGAAAAAGGAAAAGTTGTAGAGAAAAGCCTTGAAAAGAAAAATTCAAATAAGACCCAAAGTGGCCAAGGCTAGAAAAAGTTGTAGAGAAGCTCAAAATAGTTGAACTGATTTTATTATACTCTCTTCTTTGAATTCATCCTACCTTTTCTTTGAAGCCGACACCAAAAGGCCTAACGTTATAAGCTTTTAAGACCTTTTGATCCAAGTCTAGGGAATAATTACATTAGTGGAGAAGTGCTGGATAGTAAATTTGTAGAGTAGTTCAAAGTAATCTTGACTAGGAGTTGATATGGCACATGTTGATCTTAAAGATATGTATGTAATTCATGTTTGACAATATCACACACGCACGTTCCGATGTTGCGATGTATTGTTTAACTTAGGAGAAATTGCTTCTTGTTAAATGTTGAATGACTTTTATTGATGTGTAAGTAGGATTTCTAAGTTTTTACGTATGTTGTAAAGATGATTCATGCTTAGTATCGAGTTTAATTTTTCTTTTTGAGCTTATTGCTTGCTCGAGGACGATCAAGTCCAAGTTTGGGGGAGTTGATAAGCTTAGATTTTAAGTGTTTTTAACTGTAATTTCTTCCCATTTTCCGTACTTTTTCCTGGATGATATTATGCTTTTTGGTGTTTATTCGTTTGTTTCAGGAAATTAGATCGGAAGTGGAAGAAATGAGCTAATATGAAGATAACGGGCGAAATCGAGGCGAGAAAGAGTTGAAATTAAGGAAGTGAGATTCTCGGAATCTCGATCGATCGAGATTATGTCTCGATCGATCGAGCCAGACAGTGTGCTGAGAAGAAAAGAATTTCAAGTCTCGATCGATCGGAACAATTTTTCGATCGATCGAGCGAGGCAGTAACTTCAGAGCTAATTTTATCAAAGTCTCGATCGATCGGAAGAAAATCTCGATCGATCGAGCGAGGCAGTGAGTTTCAAAGGCTGACATGAACAGTGCACCGATCGATCGGACGCAAATCTCGATCGATCGAGACGCAAATCCGGGAAAATCTTATCTTCCATTTTTGAAATGATTTTTGAGGTATAAAGGATAAATCACTTCCATATCAAAGGGAGACCATACCAGACGTGATTTAGGTCAATAATAAGCAGCCCTAGCCGCCGCCTAGCGCCGCCGAAGGAGATCCAATCTCCGTTCTTCGTCCAAAGTCGAGCCAATCCATTCCGGAGTGCAAGGAAGGAGCAAGAGAAGAAATCACGGTGCAACGCACGGATTCATCCACCGTTTATCGTATTTCTAAACTTTGATTTCTTTGATTTTCAATTCCATTTGATGTTTTTGAGGTCGAGAGACAATTAAACTCTTATGTATTTGATTTGAATTAAATCTAGTTTATTTTATCAAGTTTTAGTTTCGTTGTGTTTGATTATTGATTCAATTGTGTTTGAGCGCATTGATTACTATTGTTCATAAATTAATTGTTTGTGTAGATCAAAGTCTAGCTAGCTTTGATTGAATCTGAGAGTTATAACCGAGATCGAGAGATAACGTTGTAACACGCTCCATTAATTTATGATGTATGTTACGATTGAGATCGAGAGATGATATCGCATACGTGAGAACTTGGAATCGAGAGATTTAGAGTTATAAGGTTTTGACGATTTATGCAATATTATATTAGTAAATAGGTGCACGAGAGTGACTTATTCTAATTTAATGTTAGTTTCTTTACAGCTCGAGAGAGTGTATCGAATAATAGCGAAAACCTTTCACCTTTAGAATCAATTGGTTGATAATTTGAGAATTCAGTTGAATCATTAAAGATAACATAGTTGAACGACGAGCTTGGTAAATTTCTCGAGTAACTTACCTTCGCATATCCGGAACCAAACATTTTATTATTTCTTGTTTATCTGTCGGACGTTAGTTTAGTTTGGCATTAGATAATCACCTTTGTTAATCGTAGGCTAAATATAATTTTATTAATCTTATTTGGTACTTATACGTTAGTCCTGTGGATTCGACAACCCGTACTTAATTTTCACTATACTAAAACTTGACAACCGTGCACTTGCGGTAGAATCGCTTCACACTATTCTTTGAAATATCTTTTGTTTAAAAATAAAGCGGTCAGGATTTTCTTGTCAAAGACCGTCAGGTTGAGTGGCGAATCAATTCATTCTTTGAAAGTTGCCTTGATGATAACTCTAATGGCTCCAATATGAATCCATGAGAGTGTGTTAGCAACTTCTCTTTTGACCCTTTTCTTAATCTCCTGGATTTCTCTCTAGGGGATTAACTGCATCTCAATTTGATTCCCGTGAATTCCATCGGGATCGCAAATTCACTTGTTGTGAACTTATGGATAATGTGATGTTTTCTGCTTTGCAGACCGATCATATCCAAGGCTTTTTCCATTGCTCCAATTGTAAATCCTTCATACCTTTGAAGCTTTGACTCTTTTTTCATGATCATCATAAGAGTTTTATGAGAAACAGTGGTATGTGAGAGAAATCTCGACGGCTCTTCTCTGATCATGTGTTGAACGAATTCTCATCTGAGGGGGTGTCCTCAAATTGATACACCTGCACCAAATCTTAGAAATAGACAGCATCCTCGAACTCCTTGGTGTGCTCGAACTGTTTCATTCCTTGTTTTTGGTATTCTGGACAATATGTAGAGATATGTCCCCTTGCTCTGCACGTCCAGCAGTTACAATCTTTAAAACTTTCATTCGCTCTAGTGTGATTTTGTCTGAAAATTCTCTTTGTTGTCGCTCTGCTCGTACTTGCTTGGTTAGAACCTGTTTACGTGGTTCTACTCCTGGTTGGTCCTGATTTTTGCCCTGATCTGTAACTTCGGGCCTTTTGTTTTGACCAGAACTTTCTAGGTCTCCTTGAAGACCTTATTCTTCTCGAACTAATTCCTAGGGTATATGGATGATTTCTGAGCTTCTTCATCTTTCGCCTTTGGGGGTAGCTTCTGACGACAGTAGGGATGTCGTTTTGGACACAACAAAAAGGAACTGTTTTGTTTATTCCTCTTAATCTTTTGTAATTCTTTTGGAGTGTTGCTTGATGGCACCACTCTGCCAATTTGACTTTAAGAAACGACATTCTCCTTGCTACCGTATCTGTTTCTTGCGGTATATACTCCTGGATAAGCATTATCTCCATGGGCTCGAAATTTTGGCAAAGAATAGCTCAGATGCATCTTTGTCGTCAATATTCGTCTTCCATCGGTACTCTTTGAAGAGTTTGATGTATTCATCTACATGGCAGATGTCATGTAGTTCAAGGTTGTAAAGAGCTTGTTTGTACTTCATAGCCTTTTCTTGTTTTAATCCTTTGAAGTATCCAACTCTTATGAAAAGGAATAAGACATTCTGTCAACAATTGTCTTTAATGACTCTCCGGTTAAAACTTCTTATTTGATGCTTTGGGGAGTGAGTTCCCAAGCAATTTTGGCTGATCTTTCCAAGCTCATATTAAGAAGTAATATGAACCCTTCTTGTTGAGATCAAGCGTCCCTGCTGCGATTCTCATGGCAGACGCCCAACCGTCGATCAATATCTCTCGGTTTTTAAAATCCAAGCTATCCATATTGAACATATTACCATATGGGTGTATCAGATCTAGATGAGATTTCCCGTATGGTGTTTGATGTATATCTGGCCTTCGGGATCGGCTCCTTATTCTAACTGGAGGATCTAAACCTCTGGTGGTGAAGTCTCCACCGTGAGGCATGTTTTGATCTCCTAAAGGTGGATTATGTGACCCTGCAAGATCATGTAGATCTTCTAGATCAATTCTTCCATTACTTTCTGGGAAGTATTGGCCCTCCTAGGATGATGTCAATCATCTTTTCAGTGTCTTTCATTGGTCGTTGGACCTCCTCTGCTTTCCATTATTTATGTAAAAAGGGTTATGTTCCATATGATGGTGGTAATCACCCTCCTTTTCGTCTTCCCGAAGAAATTGGTCGTGACTCTAACTCCTTGACTCGGGTTTGAACATCTCGAAGTTTTTCAAGAATTTCCTCCTGATGTTTGATCATAATCTCCATCTGGGTTTGAATCTGACGAAGTTGCAATGGGACATGAAATCGTTTGTTCCCATAACTCTGCAATGTCTTCTGGATCTCTATAAGATCTTTGGACATCTTAGAAGTATCCGACTCGATTTTCCGAAAGGTTGCTTCTCCCATTCTATTCATCTGGTCCGGATCCTATTGGGTTGTTTGAATCTGGAATCTTGTAGTCGTACCAGGATGGTTTTCCTCTTGAGCTTGGGCTAACTCGAACTGAAGTTTGAGGTTCATCCTATAAAGGTTCCTCACTATCGTCTCCAGTTGTTGATACTGGTTTATGCTAGCTTGGCTAGCAATGTCTCCTCGTAGCATTTTCCAGTCCTAATTGAGCGTTGAGCTTCAGCCAGATGTTCCTGATTTAGTTCTTCCAATTTTTGGAAGTACCACATGCTATGTTGCACGGATACGGATACGTGGATACGTGGATACGCAGATACGGGTATGATTGCACGAGTTTTTTGAAATTTGTAGGATACGATACGTCTGGATACGGCAAATTTTATTAATTTATTTATATATATATAAATATATAATTAATAATATTTGTAAGAAATCAAGTTTCAAGTATATAATCAACATTAAACACATTAGAAATCAGAATAAAGTTGCAAACTCACAAACTTCACGACAAATGGTAAAATATTAATCCAGGACATCTAAAAATTTCAAGCATATAATCGACATTAAACACATTAATGTGGTTAGAAAATAGGGATTAAGTTAAATAATTTAATTTTAATTACAGTTTAAAAAAATTCCAAAAGTTCCCGTATCTAAGCCGTATCGGATACGGTCAGCAGCGTATCTTGACCGTATCCGAAACGTATCCAAAATAAAAACTTAATTTTTGTCCCCAGATACGCCACATGGCGTATCCGATACGTATCGGTGCCGTATCCGTATCCCAGAAGTATCCGATACTTGACCGTGAAATTTTTTGGAGTATCGGTGCAACATAGACCACATGTATGAGTAATACTTCGAACATTCGTTCGAATCCATATTTTTCTTGAATTTTCTCCTCCATTTAGGATAATATTAATATTCAAAACATTACTTTAATATTTCAAGAATAAACCTAGGCTCTGATACCAATTTTCATGAGGATCGGATGTTAAGGGGAAATGGCATGGCAAAGCATAGCAAAGGACTAAATTGCACATAAAATAATTCATCCAGGGTATTTTAGTCCAACAAAAGTCCTATTTTATTTTAAATTTTTAATTTGGGACTACCATGATTAAATGTTTTCCTGTTTTGGCACTTAATGAACTGTTGTTTTTACCCCAAACCTCATTAAATTGTTGTTTTGCAATTGATATTATCCTATAATTAACCCAATTATATATGTCCAGACAAAATCCACATTATCAAATTGGTTTGGATTTATATTAGGCTGATTAGGGAGACCTGTGTTTTGGTTTTAATCCATTTTTTGGTTATTGAAAATAGTTTATTTGTTTAATAGGCTAAAAGGACATTTATATGTAACATTTATTGGGGTATATATTAGTTTTAATAAAGGTGATTAATTTAATAATAATATAATTTAAATTGTAAAAATTATATTAATAAGTACTAATTTAGAAATTCAAATAGATGTAAGTAAAAAAAATTCTAACTTAAATAGATCCATAAATATGCATCAACTATTTGGAACGCTTCCTTGCTAGGATCTATGATGCACATACACAAATACGTGGATTGACGGATATTGATGCGGTTGCATGAGCTTTTTGAAATTTCTAGGTTACAATACGTCTGGATGCAGTAAAAATTTTTATTTTTTTATAATATATACACATTAATAATATTTAGGCAAAATTATGCAAAAATATCATATAGTTTGGTCCAAATTTCACTTTGCAAGAAATTGAAGATGTAAACTGTACGTTTTCAAACAGTGGCTGTAAATTGAAATTTGGACAAAAATATAGTATGTTTTGTGTAATTTTCCCAAAATATTGTTTATATATATATAATTTTGAAATCTCGTGCAATCAATGAAAGTTAATGATGTAAACTGTAATATTTCAAACGATGGGTACAAAGTGAAATTTGTATCAAACTATAAGATGCAAAATGTAATCTATAATATTTGAACTTATATAAAAGATAAATGAAAATTACCTTATACAAACGTAGCACGTCCTAGAAATTTTGGAAATCTCGTGCAATCTGAAATTTGAGGATGTAAACTGTAATTTTTCAAACAATGGTTACAAACTGAAATTTTCTATCAAACTATAAAATGCAAACTGTAATCTATAATATTTTAAAGAAATCAACTTTCAAACATATAATCACCATTAAGTAAATTAAAAGTCAAAATAACAAAGTTTGCGTATCTTAACCATGACAGATATGGTCTCAGATGTATATTGATCGTATCTAGACACGTGATCACATTAAAAAAATTATTTTTTAGTTCTGGATATGCCATATAACGTATCTGATACGTTTGAGTTGTGTGTATCTTGATTGTATCAATATACGTATCCGAGATTAAAAATTACTTTTTAATTCAAATACGCAGATAACGTATCTCACACATATCTGAGCCCTATCCGTATGCATCCATATCCAAAACACATCTAATACGTGACCGTGAAAATATAATAAATTGCATTCCCATAAAAATGATTTTAACCATATCAAACATCAAAATAATGGAACTTATAATATAAATTAAAGAAAAATGAGTGTAAAATAATCAAATTAAATAAAAATAATATAATTTATAAATAAGATACTTTCCAGTTACATGCTTATGAAGTTATGAGAAATGGGGTAGCATCAGATGAATTCAATTCAAAGCGGGCCGCTGCTAACTTGAATTGATGCTTCGTGCAATTAACAACCTCGTGAATCCTGATACCCTTTTACATAATCAATGCATATCTGTAGTATGTTCAATCGATGGGTGATTTTTGAACCAAGAAATTTCCACTTGTTAACCAGACGCCATTAATGCACAAATATAATATGTTTAATCATCCAGTAAATGTTGCACCGAAAAATCTCCATTTGGAGCCCCACGAGCTCACATGCACTGTTCTTCGATAGTGATTTTTTGTTTACATTTCGTTTCGGGCCCACCATTTTTTTCTCTATTCTCCCTCTTCTTTTTGTTTCTATTCTCCCTCGTTGGCTAGATACACTAAACATACACGCTCCCTTTTGTATGGCTTTATTTTGAATTGAAATTTGCCGAGCTTTCTCTCTCTTTACTTCTTTCTTCTGTTGTTTTGTTTTTCCCCAATTTATTTATACTGTTTTGTTTTTTTATGTTCCATTTGTTTTAAACGGCGATTGTATCGTGTTTCTATATTGACTTTACAGGAATGCAGGTTGACCAAATAATCGGAGCCTGCTCCCTGTTTGCAAATGATTTTTCACCATTTTTTAGTTATGGGTTTTTAATTTGAAACCATTACTCGTCCAGGTAATCTATTGCCATGCTGATTTTTTTTCGCTTTGAGTGTGGTTTCTTGAGTTTTTACCCATAGTTATCATTTTAGTTTCTGGTCTCTCTTTGTTTTACAGCAGTCTTAGGTGGCAGAAGAATGTGTTTGATTGATTTGAGTTGTTTTTTATGGAACTTCGTAGATCTGGGACTGATACGGAAAATTAAAATGCCCGTCAAATGTTGAGCTAATAAAGCTTAATCAGATTAATAAATCAAACATTTGGCTTCTTTAACAACATTAATGGTCTATTATATTTTGTTGATTGAATATACCGTTTCTGGTATGGGCTTGCTGGGATGTGGCACTAGCCATCCTGATTCCTGAAAGTTAGTGTTTCTATAAATATGTGATGTGTTGCCATGGGCCTGGGAAGTTCGATTAAACTTTTGGGAGATACCCAAAGTTCTGACTTTTGTTGTACTATTTATATGATTCAAATATAAGATTCAGGATATCTACTTTTTTTTTTTTTTTCTGCAGGCATTTCTTATATTGGGGTGGTTCCATCAAGGCAGAATGATATTACCTTAATCCATACAATAATAGACACATGTTGCTTTTTATGTTTTTTTTTTAAAAACAATGATATTAGGTAACCATGGTTACCCAAACCATCACATTTTCAACTATTTCCTTGGCCACCGATGTCGTGAAGGGGGACGACTGGTTACCCCCACAAGGGAAAAATGTGTCGTGACAAAAGTTGAAAAGGTGATGGTTTGGGTAATTATGGTTTCCTAAAATCATTTATTTAAAAATAAAGCAACACGTGTCTATTGTTGAATGTCTATTGTTGAATGCGTGAGAGTAATACCATTATGCTAGGATTGAACCACCCCTTATATTGATATAAGCTACGAGTAAAGTTACTACCATTTTCAGTGTTTTGAACTGTGTGTTAACTCACGTATTGAGGGTAAAGTTGATGCCATTGAGGATTTTTTTTATGATGATATTGCTTTCTTCTGGCCGGAATTTTAATTTATCCAGACTTTCTTGCTTCAAGAATATGGACCAACAGGATTTCACCATAGCACTCTTTAAACTTTCTTAAGCATTATATGATTATATCTGAACGGTATTCTTTGGGTAGATTTCAGTTTGATTGTTGAATGTCCTTTGTTTTCGTCGTGAGGCCATTTGATCTTTTACTTGGGCGGTAGCTGTTTTTCGAAGTCGTCTATTTTTGGTTCCTTATGCAAGGAAAATGCTAATATATGCCATTAATTTTACTAGCTTTCACAATTTGATTGGTTATGAGATATATTGAACTATAGATTACGAAGATTATTAATTACAGAATTTGACCAACTGCGTGAGTCATATCCCCTTCCTCTTGTTAATCTCAGACATATGAACTATGTGTGATTTCCATGTTTTTGTTTGGTTGACACTAATTGTGTAATATTTTCATCACCTCAATTTGATGTAAGTTGTAAATTTAGTTTATCTTTGTCCTACATTTTTGGCTTGTGCAGGTACTAATTTGTATTTGCTTTTGATGGCGAATGGAAATTCCTATTTTGACTTGAGAAGTAAACCTGAGGTCGTTGATCCACCCCAAGATGAAGAAATGTTGGACATCGGAGAACATATCAATGAGACCACCCAAACCTCCGTAAAACCTGATGTGATTGTTACAAGTAGTGTACGTGAGCTGCTGGAATGTCCAGTATGCCTAAATGCCATGTACCCACCCATTCATCAGGTATAGCTATCTTCTATCAAAATTTGTTGGGATGAGACCAGCGATATCTGTTGAAATCAAGCAGACTAAAGGAATTCTGAAAAATATATCTTGTATATTTCTTCTCTGTAAAACCTTACATACATGCACAAGACACACTACAAAAAAGGAAATACATATTTTGAATCTATTACTCTAACGTTCCAGAAATAAGTAAGGAAATAATGAGCTAATTACATGCCAATCAGATCAATGAAAATTGCATGATAATTGGAAAAGTTGGTTATCATTGTAAGAAGCAATATCTGCCCAAAATAGCACCTCACATATTTCAATAGTCCTCCTCAAGTTGGAGCATGGATGTTTGAAATGTTCAACTTGCGCAAATGAGATTGAAAGATCACTTTTCCAAGTGGTTTAGTAAAGATATCGGCAATTTGAGCTTGTGACGGCGTAAAGGTAATAGAATTTGACCCGACCGAATTCTTTCTCTAACCACATGACAATCCATTTCTATATGTTTTGTTCGCTCGTGAAACACAGGGTTTGCTGCAATATGTAGCGCTGCTTTATTATCAAAGTGCAATATGGGAGGACCCAAATTATTGATTTGCAAGTCTTGTAAGAGGTATCTCAACCAAGTTAGCTCATAGGTAACTGCTGTCATTGCTCTATACTCTGCCTCTGCCGAGGAGCGAGAGACAATTGCTTGTTTCTTTGTCTTCCAAGAAATAAGAGAGGAGCCAATAAAAACACAATATCCAGAAACTGACCTTCTTGTCGTAGGGCAGCCTCCCTAATCTGCATCACAATAACCAATTAAATTAAGATCATTTTTTCGTGAAAGAAAAATACCTTGTCCAGGTGTTCCCTTTAAATATCGTAGAACTCGAACATCTGCGTCAAGATGTGGTTTGCGTGGATTGTGCATAAATTGACTGAGAAGATGTACTGAACAGGTGATGTCTGGACGAGTGATTGTAAGGTAAATAAGTTTTCCAACAAGCCTTCTATATCGTGAAGGATCTTTAAGAATTTCACCATCCGTTGGTATGAGTTTTAAATTTTGTTCCATAGGGAAAGTGATTGGTTTAGCTCCAAGGAGACCCACCTCATCGAGTAAATCCAACATGTACTTTCGTTGTGAAATAGAAATTCCTTGTTTTGATGTAGCCACTTCTATTCCCAAAAAATACTTCAGTTTTCCAAGGTCTTTTATTCGAAATTGCTCAAGCTTTTGAGAGTCCTATTGGCATTGAGATCATTTCCTGTGATGATCATGTCATCAACATAGATTAATACAGCCGTGAATGAGTCCCCACATGCTCGTGTGAAAAGTGAATAATCTGTCATAGAATGCTTATAACCGGCCTTTTGAATAGCTATAGAAAATTTATAATACCAATTGCGATAAGCTTATTTTAATCCGTAGAGCGATTTGTTTAGTCGACAAACAATGTTCTCCCCCTGTCGACAATAACCAGGTGGCATAACCTGGTGGCGGAAGCATGTATACTTCTTCATCCAAGTCTTCATGGAGAAAAGCATTTGAACATCAAGTTGATGGAGAGACCAATCGCGAGCAGCGGCTATAGCAAGTAGACAACGAACTGTAACCAGCTTGGCAACAGGTGCAAAAGTCTCATTGTAATCCAACCCTTCAACTTGTGTGTAACCTTTAGCGACGAGTCTTGCCTTGTAACTCTCAATTGAACCAATTGATTTGTACTTGATTTTATATATCCACTTACTACCAATTGGCTTCTTTCCTTTGGGTAAAGAAGTAAGGGTCCATGTCTTATTTTCTTCTAATGCTTGAATTTCCAAACTCATGGCCTTTCGCCACTTAGGATCTTTATCAGCTTGGGAAAAAATGTTGGGTTCCGTAAGACTAGATATGTGGGCAACAAAGGTACGATGAGAAGGAGATAAATTTTTATAACATATAAAGTTTGCTAGATAATGAGTGCCCTTACCTGACTTTGTCATGGAAGATGATGAGCTTGGTGAGAGCAACTTGGTTTGAGAGCAATGGAAATCACGCAACCAAACTGATGGTTGGTGAATACGTTCTGATTTACGTAATATAGGTTCATTTGATTGAAGAATAGGAGGTGATATATTTGATGTGAGTCTTTCATGAACAATGTGATCCATGTGAAGGTTTTCTAAGGGGTTAGTATTATGAGATATTTGTGTTTCGGATGGAGTAGCATGGTCATGGATTGGTAACGGTAACACCAAAGAATTATTTTCCTCATTGTCTTCCATGGAGCAAAAAGGAAATATGTGTTCATGAAAAATAACACCCCGACTTAAAAAAATTTGTTTAGCCTCTATGTCATTGACTTTATAAGCCTTTTGACCAATAGGATATCCAACAAAAATACATCTTCGAGCTCGTTGATCAAATTTATGATTTGGTTTGACATTGGTGGCAAAACACAAATAACCGAACACTCTTAAATTTCGATAAGTGGGTTGTTTGTTGTAAAGAATTTCAAATGGTGTTTTCTTAGAAAGTAGAGGTGTAGGTATGCGATTGATAAGATAAACGGAAGTAAGCACACTTCCCCCCAAAAGGTTAATGGTAGATGAGATTGAAATCTCAAGGCTCTAGCCACGTTCAAGATATGGCAATGCTTTTGCTCAACGACGCCATTTTGTTGAGGTGTGAAACTAACACTAGTTTCATACGTTATCCCATGATCATTAAAAAAATTTCGCATAGAGTAAAATTCAGCCCCTCTATCTACCCGAAATCTTTTAACTTTTCTATTAAATTGAGTTTCAACAAAGGCAAAAAAAGGTTTTAGCAAAGGCTGCGTCTCGGACTTGTAACGCATAAGAAATATCCATGTATACCTAGAAAAATCGTCCACAATGGTAAAAAATAATAAGTACCTGAATGAGAAATAACTCGAAAAGCTCCCCAAATATCACAATGTATTAATTCAAAAGTCTTATTAGTAGAAATAGAACTTGTACCAAAAGGTAGTCTTGTTTGCTTGGCTATAGGACAAATATCACAAATATTATTTGAATAAATAGAAATTTCGCTAATCGATTGTGCAAGGTGCTTCATAGGTTGCATGGATGGGTGACCTAGGCGTTTATGCCAAAGATCTTGTTGTGCAGATGCATTATGGACTTTAGGAATGGATGTAATTGGTGGTGTTGAAGAGATATAATACAGACCATTATGTTGCCTCCCCAAACCAATCATCTTCCTCGTTAACAAGTCCTGTAAAAGACAAAAATCAGAAAAAAAAGTGATCGAGCAATTTAAGGATTTGGTCATCTTACTAACAAATAATAAATTGAACAAAAGGAGGGCACACAAATGACATCCTTGATGGTAAGATTTGAACTAAGTTTTGCAGATCCAATTGAAGTAATTTGTGCTTTATTTCCTTTGGGTAATCCAACAAATGAGTATGATGAAGTTTTTGTGTCTTGTAATAATTTGGATGATGAGACCATGTGATCAGTGGCACCACTATCTATGATCCATTTTCTAGGAGTTTTAGAATCAATAAAGCATGAAGAGCAAAATGGAGTGATCAGACCTGTAACAGTTCCCTTTGTTTGAGTGTCACATTTGTTCAAGAGAGCCACAAGTTGTTGATACTGTTCATTAGTGAAGCTTGGAGTCTCTGTCTGAGAATTGCTGGCAAAAGATTCTCTCTTCCTTTATTCTTCTCATTAGTTTTGTAATTTTTGTGTCCAGGAGGAAAGCCATGCAAGTGGTAGCACCTATCAATGGTATGATTGTTACCATTGCAATTACTGCAATGCAACCTTGTTTTGAATTTATTTGACCAACTGTTCCCATTATGATTCTTTCGTGTATCTACTAGCATGACCTCTTTAGACATGATCAAGTCTCTTTGTTTTTCTTCATTTAGAACCATGGAATAAACTCTCCCGACAGCAGGAAGAGGCTGCATAAGAAGTATTTGACTACGAACAGCATAATAAGATTCATTCAAGCCCATAGAAATTGCATTACCTTTCCTCTTTGTTCTCGCTCCTCCACTTTCTTCAGGGTGCCACAAGTACAAATTGGAATATCATTGTACGAGGAAAGTTCATCCCACAAGCCCTTTAATTTGGTAAAATAGGCTGCAACCGACATGGAACCTTGTTGTAGTGAGGCAATATCTCTTTCGATTTGAAATATTCTAGGCGCGTTGTTTTGGGAAAATCTTTCTTTCAAATCAACCCAAACTTCAGTAGCGGATTCGGCATAAATCACGCTGTTGGCGAAGTCAGATTCAGCCGAGTTGAGGATCCAAGACAAGACCATGCCGTTGCATCGTTTCCACCAAAGAAAAGTTTCATTAGTTGATACTGGTTTTTTGTTCCTTCAATCGATAAAACCCGTTTTATTTTTGGCGCTAAGAGCTATACTCATTGAACGACTCCAAGTGCCGTAGTTGTCACCATTCAAAGGTTTGGTGACCAAAATAATTCCCGGATGATCGGAGTGTTGGAGAAGAAAAGGGTCGAAAGCGTAAATGACGCCGCTTCCTCCAGATTTGTTTGACGATGAAGAAGTTGAATCTGTCATATTAGCCTAATGAATTAGACAAATAATTTTCACAGAATTGAACCGCTCTGATACCATGTTAAAATCAAGCAGACAAAAGGAATTCTGGAAAATATATCTTGTATATTTCTTCTCTGTAAAACCTCTTATATATGCACAAGAAACACTACAAAAAAGGAAATACATATTTTGAATCTATTACTCTAACGTTCCAGAAATAAGTTAATAATGAGCTAATTACATGCCAATCAGATCAATGATAATTGCATGATAATTGGAAAAGTTGGTTGTCATTGTAAGAAGCAATATCTGCCCAAAATAGCACCTCACATATTTCAATAATATCAGTATTTGTGACACTTCTTATTCCTCTTTTAGTTGCATGTGAATACTTATTGTTTGACTTCATATTTTTGTACTAACATCAGATACCTAAATCTCTATTCTTAATTGCATAAATATGTCAACTTTTTAAGCACAAGAATTGAGTGGGTTCTGCATATGCTTACATCTGTGTTCTTAATTGTGTAAAGATATCAACTTTTTAAGCACAATGATTGAGCGGGTCCTGCTCTTAATTCGGATAGTCTGCGATGTGTTTTTATGATTTTTAGTTGTCCAAGGTTGAAGGGTATGTGAAGCTGTTCTCTTCATTAGGTTTTGGTGTGTTGCAGGGATGGAAGTGGATGATGTGGTCGGGAGATCCTTTATTTAAGAAACTTCACTTTGAGTTTTTCTTCACCATTTGACCTTTTGAAGTATTTAAGTACATTTAAACAGAAAAAAAGGACCAAAAGATACAAAGTTTGTGCTCTCTTTGGTTTTTTTCCTCCCAAATGTTGATGATTAGTTGTGTTGTAATTTTGTGGTTGTGATTTCTTCTTTATGGAGAAAAGTTATCCAATTTAATTTAGGAAGTAAATGCTTAGGAAACTGCCGGAAGGCATATATGTGGTTTTTTTTAAAAAAAAATTCAAAATAAAAATTATTTTCAAAAATACTCGGATTTGAGAATGTTGCGTAAATACCCCAAAACGTCCTTGGGTGGCGTTTAGACTTCGTGAGGGGCCGCTTGTACCCCTCATTATTAAGTGGCATCATGCTGGAGGCCACCCAGTCTGTGGGCGGCCGTTGCATTGTTATGGGCCGCCCTCCTGCCTTTAGAGTGGCCGCCTATACCGCACGCGGCCACTCGTCCTACCAACGCAATAATGTTCGGAAAATCATCTATAAAGTCTACAATATTTTATCATACAAGCTTAATTTCTAACATCTCTATTCTTCTCAATGCATTTCCTCTCCCCAGAATTTACGTGCGTTCATCTAAAGAATTCAAACTCCTCAGAATTTACGTGCGTTTCATCCAAAGATTTTTTGAAGGTTAGTAAACTATTTTAAAATATTATAAATTTTTTAATATTCTATTAATTTTTTTTAATTTTAGAATACATCAAATCGAGGTCCGAAGATTCAAGTGTATTATATTTACATCTACGCGTATCTCCAGTGCTGCTTGTGCCGATAATATTGATAATATACTATGAGTTAAGCGTAGAGATAACCTTATCTGTGGGTTATATAATGAGAACCTTATACACGATCGTGTTTTGAGCCATATCAATGATATGAGGTTTTACGGTGTTTTGCAATCTGGTTATTGTAATTATGATAATCATTTGATTGCCGATATTGAGCGATGTCGGCATGAGACCCATACATTTCATTTTAGATTTGGTGAGACTACCATCACCTTACAATATATTTCTATAATTTGGGGTCTGAAAGTTGATGGTCACCCAGTAACTGGGGTAGATGATTCACAAAGTGTGGAAGAATGGCAAGTTGTATGTCTTGAGTTACTGGGATTTGAGCCACCAGAAGCAAAATTTAAAGGCGGTCACCTAAGGACGACCGCTCTAGACAATCACTGCCGAAGTAATCGTATCTCTAATATGAGCTCAGAGATGGATTTAATCAAGTACGCTCGTTGTATAACATTGATGATTATCAGGGAAATATTGCTTCCAGATTATTATAGTAGTTCTGTAAAGCTCATGTATTTGCAGCTACTTGAAGATTTGGAAGATGTGAAGACATATTTTTTGGGAAGTGCAGTTTTAACATATTTATACCGTGAATTGTGCAGTGCATCAACTATAGGAAAATATACAATCACGTTGCCTCTGTATATGTATATTTGGCAGGTGTATGTAATGTTTTTTTTTATTACTAATCTCATACCTCATAAATTTAAAATATATATATGTTTATTTGGTAAATTTGGCATGGAGCAGGATAAAATGTCTTAACCTTGACCGACAATTAAAAACTCTGGTTGTCTCTGAGAATGTTCCTGTTGCTCCCTATGGTGCACGGTAATAACAATATTTTTATTGAATAATGATAGTAAAATGATAAAACATTGCAATATATACCAATTTTTTTATAATAGGTGGAATACCGTTTTCGCCATACCCATATATCAACACATTTGTTCAGGATTATTTGACATTCTCTTGACCATATGAGTAATGACTAGGTAACCTAAATTATGTAATACAATTCTGAAAATTTATGATGATTTCAATATATTGGTTGACCATATTTTAATTTTAACTATGTGATGTTTAACTTGATTGTGTATGATGTTAATTCCATAATTACTACATATAATAATGAAATTTGGCGAAGCGTTTCCCCTTTTATCTGCTTCCAAATTGTGGAGACGCGTCATCCTCACCGGGTGATGCGACAATTCAATATATGCCAGTCAATTCCATCTCCTGCACTTGACGACAATGACATACATGATGTCAAACGAATAGGTCATCGTAATATGAATTGGGCCAAACTTCACAAACTACAACTTAGGACGTGGTGTAGGAGACTAAGATATGTCGCACATGTGAACCATGTGGTAGGTGAAACTCAACAGACAATGATTATATGCAGTGATACGAGGGAATCACTGTAAGGGTTATATCGCCCAACGTATATGTGATTGGTTTCCATCCATCTGATGGATTTTCTCCTGATGGGTCAACTGTTTGATTTGATCCTGCTGGGTCATCTGGTGGTTTTGACACTGCTGGCCCATCCGGTGTTTTTGATGTTGTTGGCCCATCCGGTGGTTTCGATACTACTGCTGCTGGGTCATCTGGTGGATTTGCTCCTGCTGGGTCATCTGGTAGTTTTGTCACTACTAGCCCATCTGGTGGTTTTGATGCCGTTGACCCATCTGATGGATTTGATAGTGATGGGTCATCGGGTAGATTTGCATCATTTGCTGGGCAATCTGGTGGTTTTGCTCATGTTGGGTCATTTGGTGTTTTTGATAATGCTGGTTATCAAACATCACAATCCCCATATGCTCTTAATTTTACATCTCTATTGAGTTTTGAATACCAAAGACATTTTGAGGAGATGCAACCATCGAGAAACATTCCAACACCTATCCAGTTTCCGAGTTATTCTGATGAACATACATCCCAAATAACTAGGATTGCACAACAAAATGATCCTAGTAATACTGATCCGCGTAGAGGGCAACGACATCGCAAGCCACGTGATTGTGGAACCGGTGGCCAATTGTAGTTGTATGAGTTTAAAACGTAATTTTTTTAGTATCATTTGTATGCTGATATTATGTTTGTCTTGAACTGGTTACTTCAAACTTTGTAATTGTTTATATTATATTATCCCGAATAGAGGAAACTTTCGAACTGCTGCTGAAAGCAAAAACGATTCCCTTAGTAGCGGCGAGCGAAATGGGAGCAGCCTAAACCATGAAAACGTGGTTGTGGGAGAGCAATACAAGCGTTGTGCTGCTAGGCGAAGCGGCAAGAATGCTGCACCCTAGGTGACGGAAGTCCAGTAGCCAAAAGCTTCACTAGCTTACGCTCTGACCCGAGTATAATATAAATAATTACAAATTTTTAAGTAACCAATTCATGACAACATAATATTAGCATACAAATGATACTAAAAAAATTACATTTTAAACTCAATACATCTACAATTGGCCACTGGTTCCACAATCACGTGGCTTGCGATGCCATTGCCCTCTACGCGGACCAGTATTACTAGGATCATTTTGTTGTGTTGCAATCCTAGTTATTCGGGATATATCTTCATGTAGGTCATCGCCGTCAAGTGCAGGTGATGGAATTGACTGGCATATATTGAACTGTAGCATCACCCGGTTAGGACGATGTATCTCCACAATTTGAAAGCATATAAGAGAGCCTTCCCCAAATTTCATTATTATATGTAGTAATTATTGAATTAACATCAGCAGCCTTTGTGTCATACACGATTCAGTTAACCTGCACATAGTTAAAATAAAAATATGGTCAACCAATATATTGAAATCATCATAAATTTTCAAAATTGTATGACATAATTTAGGTTTACCTCATCATTACTCATATGGTCAAGAGAGTGTCGTATGATTCTGACCGAATGTGTTGTTATATGGGTGTGACGAAACACGGTGTTCCACCTATTATAAAAATTGTTATATATTGCAATGTTTTATCATTTTAATATTATTATTCAATAAAAAAATTTTTATTACTGTGCACCATAAGGTGCAACAGGAACATTTAATTGTCGGCCAGTGTTAAGACATTTTTATCCTGCTCCATACCAATAAACATAAAAATAGTTTAAATTTATGAGGTATGATATTAGTTAACAAACATTACATATACCTGCAAAATATACAAAGGCAATGTGATAGTACATTTTCCTATAGCTGATCCACTGTACAATTCACGGTATAAATATGTTAAAACTGCACTTCCCCAACTATATGTGTTCACCTCTTCCAATCTTCAAGTAGCTCCAAATACATTAGCTTTACAGAACTAATATAATAATCCGGAAGCAATATTCTCCCGATAATCATCAACGCTATGCAACGAGCGTACTTGATTACATCCATCTCTGAGCTCATATCAGTGATACAATTAGTTCGGCAATGATTGTCTAGAACAATCATCCTTAGGTGACCACCTTTAAATTTTGCTTCTGGTGGCTCAAATCCCAGTAAGTCAAGACATACAACTTGCCATTCTTCCACACATTGTGAATCATCTACCCCAGTTACTGGGTGACCATCAACTTTCAGACCCCAAATTATAAAATATCTTGTAAGGTGATGATAGCCTCACCACACCAGATTGCAAAACACCGTAAAACCTCATATCAGTGATATGGCTCAAAACACGATCGTGTATAAGGTTCTCATTATATAACCACCAGATAAGGTTATCTATCCGCTTAACTCGTAGTATATTATCGGCACAAATAGCACTGGAGATATGCGTAGATTGTAAATATAATACATTTGAATCTTCGGGACCTCAATTTGATGCTATCCTAAAATTAATATACATATCAACAATTTATAATATTTTAATTTAGTTTACTAACCTTCAAAAATCTTTAGATGAAACGCATGTGAATTCTGAGGAGTTTGAATTCTCTAGATGAAACGCACACAAATTCTGAGGCGATGAAATGCACTGAGAAGAATAGAGAAGTTAGCTTATTTGATAAAATGTTGTGGACTTTATAGATGGTTTTCCGAGCTTTATCGCTTTGGTAGGGGGCAGATGGACATAAAAAAGAGATGGGCACAATTTATAAATATGAGCTGCCCCCAATCAACAAGTGACCGCCTGTGGTATAGGCGGACACTCTAAAGGCAGGAGAGGGCGGCCCCTAAACAATGCAACGTTTGTGGGCGGCCCCTAACAAGGCAGCGGGCGGCCATTTAATGAGGGCGGCCACTTAATAATAAGGGGCCACTTAATAATAAGGGCCCTCACGAAGTCTAAACCGCCACCCCGAGGACGTTTTGGGGTATCTCCGCAACATTCTCAGATCCAATGTATTTTTTTAAAAAAAAATTATTTATTTATTTTTTTTGTGTGGACAGTGAGAGATTTTCTAATTTGCTGGCTTGATGCTGAGAACAGGTTGCTTTGATATCTCGTTTGTGTTGGGATTGTTTTTACAAGTTTCTGTTGTATTGATTTGTTCTTTCAGATCTTTTACATGCTGAATCTGATCGTGTAATGCTGTTGCTGTATATGTTTTACGTAGCAGTCGTTTGTTCTACCTTTTATAATAGCTCTATGAGTTAGTCTTTGTGAAGTTGTTTCTTTAGGTCTCTACACTTTTTTTATCCTGAATCTGTTAAGAATACATGGATTCCAACTCAAAACAATTGGCAATGAGTGGAGTAACCCATGTATCTTATAAAAAACTAATATGGCTTCTAGATTCCTAATGTGGGATAACTCTCAACACGCCCCTTCACGTGTGACATTATATAAGTCAAACACGTGTTTGATAACGCGTGTAATGGTGATCATGAGGCGGAATAGCCAATGACGTGAAAAGCCTACTCTGATACCATGTTAAGAAGAATGAGGCTTCCAACTCAAAATCAATTGGCAATGAGTAGAATAACTCATGTATCTTATAAAGAGCTAACATAACTTCTAGTTCCCAAGTGTGGAAAAACTCTAAACACGCCACATCACGTGTGTCATTATGTAAGTCAAACACGTGGACTGAAGGCGACAGTGAGCATACGAACGGAATAACCAATCACATGAAAAGTCTGTTTTGATACCATGTTAAGAATACATTAGGGTTCTAACTTAAAACCAATTGGCAATGAGTGGAGTAACACACGTATCTTATAAAGAGCTAACATAACTTCTAGTTTCCCACATAGTTTCCCAATGTGGGACAGCCCTCAACAGAATCAAATGCTTGTATTAGGACTTGCAAATAATTTTCCATATATTAAAGTTGAATTTTTTATCAAAGAAGTACCCCTTGAAAATTATGATTGGCATTCACCAACTCTCCTCCATTTACCTGTTCACGGTAAACTGTAAACAGATCCGAACTCGTCCATTGAACTCTCATTTAAGTTTCCGTGCCAATTCAAGATGCATCTCAATGTTGGGTTGAAGGAGCAGTAATGTTGCATACATTTTTAGGCTCTTAGTGCACTTAATTTGGAGTATTCTTCTAGATATTGGCTGTTCTAATTTTGCTCCTTTACTTTATATATTGAACAAATCATAAACCATGTCCACATATTCCATATCATATTCTTCGTCCATTCCGAGATCAATGTATCTTTTTTGATATCTTGCAAAATTGCTTATCACACCTTTTTACTAATTTTATTCAGGGGAGATGGGTTATTGAATTTATTAATTGCTTGAGTCATTGTGAATGTGTTGAAGTGTGCTTTTTCCAAAGCCATTTATGCGGTCATTGGCTTGAGATGTTAGCATGTATCTTCCTGCCTTAGGTTGTAATTCTGTTGCTCATTGAATATACAACACATTTACTTATTCAAATCTCATATATATTTATAGATATGAATTGCCCAAAGTAATTTAACTGATGCGTGCAAGTTGGGAATACACCATTGTATGCATATTCTGGTTTCATGAGCTTAACTAAGTTTAATTCTACCATTTCTGTTGGTATAGTGTTCCAACGGTCACACATTGTGTTCTGGATGCAAACCTAGAGTACACAACCGGTGTCCAACTTGCAGGCATGAACTTGGTAACATTCGATGTCTTGCATTGGAGAAGGTAGCAGCATCTCTTGAGCTTCCATGTAAATATCAGAATTTCGGGTGTATTGGCATCTATCCTTACTACAGCAAGCTTAAACACGAAGCGCAATGCTCGTTCAGACCCTACAACTGTCCTTATGCGGGGTCAGAATGCTCCGTTATTGGTGATATACAGTCTCTCGTGAACCACTTGAAAGATGATCACAAAGTTGACATGCACAATGGCAGTACTTTCAATCATCGCTATGTCAAATCAAATCCACATGAGGTCGAGAATGCCACATGGATGCTTACGGTAATGGAACTTTCATTCTTGTTATATATGATTATTTTGGGCCCTCTGCCATGGTTCCAAATGTTGTTCTATGTAACTTCTATTAAATAAACGATAATGGCAAATAATACAAGGCACTAGCCATAATTCAAGTTAATTTGCACCCACGGATTAATTTATCTGAATCCATTCATGGGTAGAATGAAGTATTCCAGTTCACATATTAAATCTTTCTTCTTTACTCAGGTTTTCAGTTGTTTTGGGCAGTATTTCTGTCTTCATTTCGAAGCATTTCAGCTCGGAATGGCACCCGTATACATAGCATTTTTACGGTTCATGGGTGATGACAACGAGGCAAAGAACTACAGCTACAGTCTTGAAGTGGGAGGTAATGGGAGGAAAGCAATATGGCAAGGAGTTCCAAGAAGCATAAGGGATAGCCACAAAAAGGTTCGTGATAGTTTCGACGGGCTCATAATTCAACGTAACATGTCACTTTTTTTCTCTGGTGGGGACAGGAAAGAGCTGAAGCTCCGGGTCACCGGTAGGATATGGAAGGAGCAGTAGCACCATTCTTGATCCGCCTTTTTTCGTTGTAGAAAGTAAATATATCGTTCTTTTAGCGCAATGGGATGTTTATTTATGTCTATTGAAGTTTAGGAGGCAAACTCTCTTTGCTGGTTGTTTATGGATCAAATGCTTTGGACATTTGTTTAGTAATATAAAACTTATGGTTCATCTTATGTCCTTGTGTCTCAAAGATCAGTTTTTAAATCTGTACCGGAAATCTCCTTTCGAAAAATTAACGAATTAAAACTTCTTCGTGTTTGTATTTTGATGATTACAGAAAAATCTTTAAAAAAAATTTAATTATTTCAAAATCAAAATTAATATTTTAAGTTGGCATGAAATTTCTCTTAACTTCCTATTTTTGAAAAATAATAAACTTTGGAAATAGCAATATGAATTTCTGGAGATTGATGTTTGACATTGTAGACTATATTTTCTTAGATGAACTTGTAATGTTATTATATATTTGTGATTTAAATTTGAAAAAAAAAAGCAAGAAAGATAATACCTACCTATGTGAAATATTTTCTTAACATTCATTATTCTTGGAACAGGGATCAACATTTTTTGTCCCGCTGCATGAGAATTCTCTGGCTTCTCTCTTATTTTCTTTTCTCTTCCGTGTGAAGATTTTCCGGTTGGCTTTCGGTTGCTTGCACTCGATCATCCAACGTTCTGGCTCTCCATATGGATCTGTGATGCCTTCCTTGTTGCTCACTGGTTCTCTTCTCTCCTCCTTTCGGACGCCGGCGGCTGCTGTGGATATCGTCTCCCCCTCGATTTGGTCGGCAAGGAGCGAATGGTACGCAAACGTCATTCCGGTGGTTTCTCAATTGCTTTTGTCTACCTGCAAGTTGTTCCATCTTTTACCCACCGATAGCTAGTAGGTTTATGGTGTTTGGGTTCCTTTTTTTTGTATGGGCTGTTGCCTTGTTTGATTTTTTCTATGTATTTCATGCAATTTGGTCAAGGTTCAGCTCCTGTCTATATTCAGTTATGTCTATTGCTTCTGGTGCTCATAATTCAAATCCTCCTGCCACACCATTCAAATCCTGCTGCCTATTCATTGCTCAGATAATCAAAGCACATTTTCATTCTGAGAAAAACAAATTGCTAAACACGCTTACCCACCCATAATTTGGCCATCACGTTGTTTTCTCCATCGAGTCTCTAGTTGCTTATCGAAACATATAGAGACCCAAATGACATTACAAGGACCATGTAGGAACACTTACCAGGTCGATAAATGGTGACTTCTATGGTGAAATGCATTTTTGGTCCTCTATCTTTCATCGGTATACATTTTTTGTCTTTATATTTCAAATATGTGAGTTTGGGCTTTTGGCCCTATATGTTTCTAGTGTCGGCGATTTTGGTTCTTTATTATTTATTAGTCATTTAATAATCAGAACCCACAATTTTAGTCATTTATGTTTTATCACTCTGCAATTTACTCCTTTATATTTTATCATTTGCAATTTTAATCATTTACTTAATTTGATATGATAATTACATACATTGATTTCAAAATTAAAAATATTAAAAATATTCAAAAAATTGGATATTTCAGTTAACCGATATTTTTAAAATTAAAATCGACAAACATATTTTTAATATTTTTAATTTTCAAAATCAAGCAATCTATATTTTTTTAAATTTCGATTAATTTAATTACTTTGCAAACATTGTTTATTTCAAAGACATTTTTTAAGTCATCATATAGTTTGGTCTAAATTTCACTTTCCAAACATTGTTTGAAAAATTTTAGTTTACATCCTCAACTTTCATGAATTGTAACACCTTGCATTCTCTTGAATCGATTTGTGTTTTTAGTCTAAAATTCATTGTCACATTCAATCATCGTCATGCATCCTCAAACTTAGAGTCAACATATTGAAATATTTTAAAAAGATACTGAAATTCTTTAGTTGTTTGATTTTAGAAAATGAAATTTCGACACTCAAAATATTTATTGTATTTTATTTTTATTAAAAAAATACAATAGCTAGTTTAATGAATTTAAGTTTGAGGATGTAAGGCAATGATGAATTTGTTGATAAATTTAGATAAAAACACAAACCAAGTTAAGATGATGTAAAATATTATAATTTATTAAAGGGCAAAGTTCAGGCCGGTACCTTTTACTCAATCTTTATTCATCCTAGTCCAGGAAAAAAACTTGCAATCATTTAAGTACACCTTAGGTTAAAATGACAAAAATGTCCTTAATAAGAAAATGCGGCAATTTCAGAAAATTTCAATCTCTTCCTTTCAGCACTACGTTCCAGCTCTTCCCTTCACCACTGCGATTCAAATCGCTTCGTAAATCTCTCTTGCCAGTTAGGATTTCTTACAGTTGATTTTTCTCTTCATCTCTTCGATTTTCCGTTCCATCACTTTTTCCAGATTTTTTTTTCAATTCTCATATGTGTGTATGTGTGTTTGTGTGTGTATATGTGTATATATATACTGTTTGTTGCCTTTTGAGGGTTTTTAGTTATTATGCATTGATGTCTATGCTTCTTTGCTCATTTTCAGAATTTACAGTCTAAAACTTGCAACGAAGAAGATGACCCAGCGAAAAATTAATTGGTGCACGAAAATTTTAAAAAAATAACTGGTGCACGAAATTTTTTAAAAAGTAACTGGTGCACGAAAAGATTGAAAATCAGTAACTGATGCACGAAAAATCAGTAACTGATGCACGAAAATTAAAACAGCTACTGATGCACGAAAATTTACACAAAGTTAGTGCACCAGTGTTGTATTTTCGTGCATCAGTGTTATATTTTAGTGCACCAAGGTTATTTTTCGTGCACCAGTGTTGTATTTTCGTGCATCAGTGTTATATTTTAGTGCACCAAGGTAATTTTTTGTGCACCAGTGTTGTATTTTCGTGCATCAGTGTTATATTTTAGTGCACCAATGTTATATTTTCGTGCACCAGTGTTATATTTTCGTGCACCAATGTTATATTTTCGTGCACCAGTTACTTTTTATAATTTTCGTGCACCAGTTACTTTTTATCATTTCGTGCACCAGTTATTGTTTTATAATTTTCGTGCACCAGTTACTTTTTATCATTTTCGTGCACCAGTTATTTTTTATGATTTTCGTGCACCAAGATTATATTTTCGTGCACCAGTTACATTTTATGATTTTCGTGCACCAATTACTTTTTATGATTTTCGTGCACCAAGGTTATATTTTCGTGCACCAGTTACTTTTTATAATTTTCGTGCACCAGTTATTTTTTCTCTTGGTCATCTTCTTTGTTGCAACATCTTGCTGTCAAACTGTAAATTTTGAAAATGAGCAAACAAACACGGACACCAATGCATACCTTACTTCTTCATCCATATGCATCAGTCAAAAAAAAAACATACCAACGGACTTTCGATATCTATAATTTAGCATCGGTGTTCGAATTTATAATTCACATACACACACAGTATACACACACACACGATGAAATGCGCATAGCAGATCCAAAAATTATATTGCAGACTAGTCCGAGATCTTCTTCGATTCAAAAAGATTTCAAATGCTACGAAAATTTAGATTATTCGATTCAAACATATTTCATGTACAGAACATTTTAGCAAATACTTTTTAGGGATGAAGCGACTAGATGAGGTGACGAGATGATGAAGAAAATAATGATCTGAGAAACGCCGGAAAATTTCAGCAGAAAATTTAAGGTGTGGGGCGACGGGATGAGGAAGAAATTAAGATCTGAAATTAGGTTTAGGATGTTTTCAACTGAACGGTATTTTGGTAACTAAAAAATACCTTTTCAAACCAATAGTTAAAAAATTGGACTTATGTGGATATAATTTTCTCCTAAGAGTATTTTTTGGTAAGAAGTTTTTTTTTGCAGATTTATTTGTAATAAGTTTCTGTAAACAATACCTATTTGCAATTTTCTCTTTATTAAAGTTGTGGATGTAAACATATTTTTCATTCCATGGTTCAATTGGTAATTGGACCAAACTATAATATGTTTTGCTTATTTTTTTCTAAATATTATATATATATATATATATAATAATAATAAATAAAAATTATCATATAAAATGTATCGCATCCTATCAATTTTAAAATCCCATGCAATTGCAACTATAATTTTCAGACAATGGTTGCAAAGTAAAATTTAGACCAAATTATAGGATGTTAAATGTAATTTCCCTAAAATTTATAAGAAATCAAGTTTAAAACACATACTCAATATTAAACATATTAAAAATCAAAATAACAAAGTTGGCGTATCTTGACTATGTCGGATAAGGTCTCAAACGTATCTTGGCCATATGCAGACACGTATCCGAAATTAAAAATTAAATTTTAATTCCGGATATTTCATATGATGTATCCGATACACTTGAGTCGTGTATCTTGAATGTATCCAGCATGTATCCGAGATTATAAATTAATTTTTAATTCCAGATACTCAACGTGGTGTATTCAATACTTCAAGGTTGTATCTGTGCGTATTCGTACCGAGAAATCTAACCGATCCCGACACAGAGACTAGTTGGAGAGTACCACAAATATATATTATTTAGGTAACATATTGAAGGAATACGGCAACATTTTCATTTAAAATAATAATAAATTTCATGAATTACAACAACATTACAATTTACAACCAAGCATTGACTCCTAATAAATTATGATAAACTACGTGAACTCAAAAATATCAAGTCGGATCGCATATACGTCAATCTTCTGCAAGAGCTTTCTTCGTTTGGAATATTCTCGTTAAACTCTTTGGATTCCATATTTTTGCATATTATTTTTGCTCACTAAGCCTACTATGTAAATGACCAAACTAGCATAAACGATTTTCTTGTAATACAAGCCACATCTACTTTAACTCTATTATAAAAAATATATATATATCAAGATTTTTATATTTTCAGTTTATTGGACACAAAAAAAAAATATAGATATGCTTCTTTTGATGGGAAAAAGGTATTGTGATGATTTCATACAATAAAATACTTGAATTTTTTAAAAATTTATGATGAGTTAATAAAAATCTAGAGTAACATCAAATCGTGGCGCTCCAAAGTGCGCGTTTAGTGGATTTTCCATATTAGTCTTTTAGGTAATATCCACCCATCACTGTTTTTTGACCTTTAATTAAAATAATAATTAGAATAATAATAATAATAGATATAATAATACCAATAAATTAAAATAATATAAAAATTCCACCCAGAACCAAACAAAAAAAAAAAAAGTAAAATCCAGTCATCTATCAATATATTTGTTATACATTTCAATCCAAAATCTTCACCTGCATTGTTTATTGCTCAAATTGATTGATATTTGGATAGTGGGCATATGTTTAATCCATTCAACTACTCCTTGTGAACGTGTTTACAATGTTTCCAATGATTCTATGTCAATTTATCGTCACCAACCTGCATTGATCATGTCAGATTTATTTATTTATTTATTTGTTTGTTTATTTTCCTGATTTCTTCAGCTCCATGATTTTTGGTGCTTTGTGATCCTGTGATAATGGAACAATTCTTGATGTTTTTATGACCCTTTTGATCAATGCAGAAACGAAGCAATAAAAATGATATCTATATGGTAATTCCACTATTTTTCGGAGGTGGCTCTGATTTTTTTGCGGCTGAAATGTCTATTGAAGAAGGAAAGCTGGAAACAAACGATGCTACCTGTAAATTTTCGGGTAATTTGTCTTTTTTTAGTGTGGCTGATAAACTAATTAGTGGAATCATTTTATATTTCATTCATTGAGATTGCATTGTTGTAAGCTTAGGAAAATTTCGCTTATTGGAAATTATAAGTAGGAATTAATGATAATGTTGGCAATGAAAAATCAGAAGACTCAGCTGTTTACGTAATTTTATGCTTTTAGGAGGCTTGATTTTCTGCAGGAAAATGAGTCTGAAAAGGAGTTTTGAAAGTTTAATTCGATAATTAATGGCTTTTTAGTGGATCTTTTTATCTGATCAAACACCACATATTTCCATTGTTTGCCAATTGCTTCAAATTCGAACTTGTTCGAGTTATACCTGGGAAAATTACTACAAATTATTTGTTATAGGGAAATTCTTACAGAACTTGATAAATTGTGGATAGAGCTGAAATTGTTGTAACAATTATGCATCGAATGGATCAGGTTCCTGTCTTCATGATCTCTTACGAATGGAAACCTCGCCAAAGAGGGGTCACTGCCCAAAGGAATGGCAAAAAACTCCAAGTAAGTGAAACTTTAGTTTCATGATTTCCGGTGCGGCTTGTTTTCATATCTGTAGCTCTCGCCAATATTATGCCAAAGAAAGAACAAGGACAATGGTACCTGAGGTGATGATCACATGTATCCTCATGCGATTATAAGGTTCTCGATTCAATTTGTGATAATCTTTGATTTCCCTTTTCTTGGGGGTGGCATGAGGATGTGCTATGAGCAACATTTTCACACATATAGGGGGCAATGGTCTTAAGGTGCCCCTGTATACCATTCTCTTCTGATGAGAATGCTTCCCTTCGTAAAATTCTTGTCCAACAGTTTCGTGTCAATTGCTTTCCCAGAATAAGTTACTGATGTGTACCAGTGCCACTTCTAGTTTTATATTTTTGATGCTTTATGTCTATCAGGTACACAACGTAGGCTAGAGAGTATGTTATCTGAACCTGGGAATCAATTATGTGCTGATTGTGGAGCTCCAGATCCAAAATGGGTGTAAGTATCCTACTTAGAACTTTGTCTTTATCTATTGGACCAAACTATCATGGTTGTTTTGTTATTGAAAGTTTCCTTTTAGTGCGAACATAGTTCTAATACGACTAAAGGTAACCGTGGGCTCTAAACATAAGGCATTCTTCAATTATTGGTTTTATATGTGGTTTTATTGAGTCCAACTAGGTAGTATGTGCCTCCTATTAACTTAGACTTGAAAACCTGGCATGTCTTATGAGAAATTTCAACAAAGTAATCTTGTTATCAACTAATCATATCCGGTCCTTTACTTTTAAAGCTAAATGATATTGGGTTTCTTGCCGCGATGTTTTAAGTTTTTGTTTTGGGAGACTTTATTTATATTACACTTTTGGTGATCAGATCTTTGAACATTGGGGCCTTCATATGTATCAAGTGCTCTGGAGCTCATAGAAGTCTTGGAGTGCACATATCAAAGGTCTGTAACACAGGTTATAATTTTTCAGGTTGATTTGTATATTTTCTTAGGTATAAAAAGAGCTATGGTTGTAGCATTTATGTCAAACGTCTGATTCTTAAAAGTTTTCTCCAAAATTCTCGATAGCTGTCACATGCATTTTCTTGAGTCGGTTTCTATGATCAAGAAAGAAAAAATTATCTTGTGAGTTAGGTAATTCTAATCATTCATTTTTAACACAATAAAATCGTGGCTTATTTTAGTTCTAGCTTGCTTGTGGTCTTGGTGGAGTATGTTAAAGATATTTTAAATTGTGTTTATGTGTAGAAGTGTGTAATAGAAGTGGGATTAGTTTGAATGAAAGTTTCAATGGAAGTAGTGACAAAGTACATAAATTGTTTTAGATACTTGATAATATCAAAATCGATATCTTCTTCGAAAAGCCTACCTAGGAGAATTCCTTATAAAATTAAGCTAAACTTTTTCTTTTTCTTTCTCACTTCTAGTGTGTTATAGAAACAGTGTTTGAGATGAAGCACTATAGATTCGACTGATCTGCTGATACCAAAAATTTATCATCATGCCATGTTTTTTTGCAGGTCTTGTCTGTGAAGCTTGATGAATGGAACATTGAGCAGGTTGATGCTTTAAATGAAATAGGTGGAAACACGGCGGTGAACTTGAAATACGAAGCTAACATCCCAGATAATTATAAAAAACCAAAACCTGATTCCTCACCAGAGGAGCGTGCTGATTTTATAAGGTAGTACTATTACAACATATTATGATCTTTTATCCTTTATGGATATCTCTTAGTTAGAATGCCCCTTTTTGGAAATTCAGGAGAAAATACGAGCAGCAACAGTTTGTGAACCGTGATACACAGCTGTCTTGCCCGTTTCCATTTTCTTCGTCCTCCCATTGCCAGTCTTCAAGCTGTCATTCTCAATATGCCACCGAGAAGAGGCAATATGAAAAACAAACCACCGGAAACCGTATCCAAGGTCTAGGAGCAGCATTTCGTAACAGCTGGAGAAAATCTGAAAACAAGGCACCAAAGAAAAATAACTCAATGGTAATTACTCTTGCTGCTGTAAATTAGCTTAAACAGAAAAAGAAACAATAATTGCAAAACAGGCTCGAACATTAACTCGTCAAAAATAACAAAAAGGAGGTGTTTTTGCTAAGATTCTTTATATGATGAGCAAAAGGAAAGGTTCTTGAGAGAGAAAAAAAAACATTTTATGTTATCCATGTGAAAGGAAAAGTATTTTGTCTGATGCTTAAATTTTGTAAAGCTTGGATGGAGATTCTTACTAATTTTGATTATTTTTTATAGGCTGGTATGGTCGAATTTGTAGGATTGATCAAGGTTAATGTAGTGAGAGGCACCAACCTAGCTATCCGAGATATGGTGACTAGTGATCCATATGTCATCCTCTCACTGGGAAATCAAGTAAATTCTCTTTTGCTATCCTCATTTTATCATGTGTATGTACAAGTGTTACTGATATCTGAGGCTATATACCCTTTCTAACATGACGACCCATCTTTTTCTTTCGATAGTCAATGAAGACACGAGTCATAAAGAATAACCTCAACCCAGTTTGGAACGAAAAGCTAATGTTGTCAATTCCGGAAAATATTCCTCCTCTAAAGTTGGTAAGTCGTCTCTGTCATGGCGTGCCAACACGCACACACACACGACAAAATAAAAAGAATGAAGAAAAAGAAGCAATGTGTTTTCATGTTGTTGTGAATCTTCGAAAGCGTATGCATTTCAAAGACAAGGATATCATTAAGTAAACTTGTGTGATCAAACGTCAACCGATATACCAAAAGTTATACTTAGTAGTTAATAGTGCACCACGTTTTTTGATCATTCATCTAAGTTGGGACTATTGTTGTACCCAACAACTCATAAATCAAGTACGTGATCTTTATTATAGGACCAAACGTCGATACTTACTAAAAATTATATTTAACATAAATGTTACAATTTAAATCTTTAAAACCGTATAATAGTCTAACCTAGGGCTGCTTAACGGGCCGGGTCATTGTGGACCTGGCCTGGAATCGAACCGGTTACCCTGGTAAGATCAGACTACCGGTTCCGGTTACCGGTAAGTTTTTTTTGTTTAAAAAGAAAAAAAAGGGTGCAGACCTGATCGGATCGATCCAGAACCAATTCCTTAAGGATCGGACAGGTTCTGGGATTACCGGTTCCAGACCGATTCGATCCGTTAAGCCGCCCTAGTCTAACACCCATGATTTGATTGCTTTTCCCATAGAAACAGTTGCTGCTCAACAACAGAACCTGTATTACAACATTCGTAATTGTCTTGCAGTGTTGCTTCTTCTGAATATATTTTATTTTTCTTGATCTCTCTCCACAATAACAAGAATTCCTTTTTCACTTGCTCTACATCTACATATTGTGAGATCCTCTCACCTCAATTACTCGATCCTAGAGAAGGATATTTCTCAGTATTTTCTGTGCAACAAATTATTGCTGGCATGGAGAGTTGTTTTTCGTACCTCTTTTGTCCGCCTGAAAAGTAAAGTTTCTGGTATGAATGAATGAAAAATTTGAAACTATTATCACCATCAATGTAACATGTGTAGTAATTTGCAAAACATGATGAGCAGAACTGAATAATTTCATTTTACGAAGGTAAATGTTAGTTTTCTTTTGTGAAATATTACTCGAATAACTAACGTTACGGTATCCCAGCTTGTATATGACAAGGATACATTCACAACAGACGATTTTATGGGGGACGCCGAGATTGATATCCAACCGCTTCTATCTGCTGCAAAAGCATCAGAATGCTCCTCGATTCATGAGCCGATGCAGCTGGGGAAATGGAAAGCAAGCAAAGAGAACACACTTGTAAAAGATGGTGTTATCACCTTGGAAGATGGTAGGGTGAAACAAGATATCTCGATTAAGTTGCAAAATGTTGAGCGAGGAGTGTTAGAAATCGAGCTTGAATGTGTGCCTCTTACACAATAGCATGCAAGAAATATAGAGCGACAGAATTTTAAGCCTTTGTAACTTCTCCTAGAACTATTATTTAGAGGGATCCATTAAAGACATCATGTTTGTTTACTTGATAAAATTATGCATAGAAACTCCATCATCTTTTGAAGTAAATGTTCGAGATTTTTCACTCGATAGAGTTCGGGTTTGTTAGGATCATACGGTGGCCACTTTGCGGTTGAGGATTATAAGAGTTATTGTATTGGGGCATTGTGTTCTGTCTACTTACCTGATTTTTAATGTGCTTTGGTTGTTTCTATGTAGCTGATGGCTTCAATTCCTCTGCTACAAAATGATGCAACATTTACATGCTACAAAGCTAGTTGAAAGACTTGCATACTTTAATTATGTTTCATTAACGATGGTTAATTAATAATTTAAATTTGAAATTTTAAAAAAAATGAAATTTATAAATTCTAGAAAAGGCCCATGACATAGCATATGTCCGGGTTACTACCTGTTATCATAAGGATAATACCATAATGCTTAAATAAATTGTCTAAATTTGATTTGAACATTGGGTACACGTAAAAAAGTAGGCCCACATTATTCAAAATAAATTTGGGCCTTTGGATGTGGTATCTGATTATCCCATTGATCCCATCATCATTCCTCCTAATCAGATCGTTTACACGTACTTTGATTCTCATGGTATATAGGTTTGGAGTGGAGCACCATCATTTCTTGATTTTATAGAAAATAATATTTCAATTTATTTATCTTTTCAGATGTTCATAGGACAAAATAAGTGTATATGGTCAAATTAGAGATCCGTACAAATTTAAATATTATATCTCACGAATTATATCGTTGATGGATAACCAATCTTTTCACATACGAAACAATGAAAATATAGCTGGAAAATGGCACACAAACTGAGAGAGGGAGCAATGGTCTTGTGAGGGTTTAGGACGAAATTTTTTCAGAAGTATTGTGTTAATATATTATAAATTTTGGTCTTCTTCAAGGGCATATTTAGAATTCAAGATGAGAGGGACATACTGATTTTAGGTGGACAAAATGTAATTTTAAGGAGGCAATCTGCAATTTGGGGGTCGCAAAATGCAAATTTAAGTGAAATATGCAATTTTAGGGCCAAAATTTTTTTTTTCGAGGGAGAACACTTACTCTACATTGTCTAGCAGCACGTCAGCTTTGTCTTCATTACATATATAATGTATCAGCTTAACCCAACATAACTCTTTAACAAATAATTTAAATGTATGCTAAGAATGACCGACATTTTTATGATCATCTAGCTGTAAGTGCACAATATCTAGTGAGTTTAGAATCAAGTAGTTTACTTTTTTTGTGGGCATACACTTAGTATCTCAATTGATCACGTAACAATCCCCTATATACAAACTAATATAGAATGTAAGAATCTTTAATTAGAGTTAGTGATCAATACGATCTTTTCAAGTAATATATCTTGATTGAATTGTATCCTTGAAGAGCTGGACATATTGTAGAATCAAGGCCAAATGAAGCAAGCGGCGGGCGCTGCAGCCCATAATTGAAGAAACAAAAAAGAGACGTGGCGTCAATTTTTTCCCCAAAAAACTAAGAGATGAGGGATCATTATTAGAACTTATGATTTAATTGTTATTTGATTGAATTTCGGAATTTTCTGAGTATATATTTTATTATTTTAATATTATCAAGATTTAATTGTCAAATTAATATTGTGTTATATATAGTTCGAGAGATTATACTGAATAATTTAGGAAAACCTGTCACCTCATGAATATATGAGATTTTAATATATGTAATAAAAGAATTATATGAGATTATAATAGATGAAGCCATATCCCGACAATAATTTCCTAATTATTTTTTTCCTTCATTTAAAATTTGAGTTCTTTATTTTATTTGAATTATCCCAATTCCGTAGGTCAAATATAGTATAAATAATTTTATTTGATGCTTCTTAGCTAGTCTGGTGGAACGAAGAACCCATTATTCATATCTATATTAAAATTTGATGTCTTGTGGTTAATTCGTGCAATCTTGTTGAATTTGTGCTTTTTAAGTTATTTTTATTATTCACAGAAAAACCATAAGATTACAAAATTAATGTATTTTTTGGTTTTTTCCTAAAAAAATTATTATTGTGAAACATTTTATGGATATAGTATTGGAAATATATATTTTTTTGTATTAAACCTTGTTATTCCTATTTTTGGTAAGTTTTATTTTAAAACTTAGTTTATTTTATTATTCTAATAAGATTATTTTGTTATGTTCACCTTTTTGTTATAATATATATACAATTAGTTATAGTTATTATTTTGTGTGTATATATCGATTATTATCTTTATATTTATACTAGTTAATTTGGCACCTGGTATATGTCCAATAAAAAGTCCGACACAAGTTCAACTAACAGCTCTAGAGAATAAAAAGATGGTTCATATGCATTGAACATACATAATCATACGTATATAAAATCAAACAGGTTGGAGTAAACAAAAGTCTTCCCCAACAGTACACCATAGCAAGAGTTGGCATATGATATCCTTGTAGGGCCCAATAGACTCTCTAAACAAAAGTCATCTACGAACAGTAGTAGATGACATCAGATATCACATAAAAATAAATCTCAACGAACTCCAAAAAATCAATCAAAAGTTGTTCGCAAGAGTTTTCAAAATGACGACGGTTCATTTCATAATGCAGATATGTGTCGGTTTCTCATAGCAGTTGCGAGCATCACATAAGATGATTTATAGTTTATATTTATTGTTGTAGTTGCATTGTTATATTACTTGCTATGGTCTCATGATTAATGAATCATCTTACTTATATAATTATTTATATACTTTCTGCCAAATAATGAATGTAAATGTGACGTCCCAAATTATTATCAAACAAGTAATATATAATTATCATAATTTAATATTTTCTAATTTTTTTTATATAATCTCCTTGTATATGAAGGGAAAATTTGATGTCAAACATCATAACAAATGTAATCGAGAACAATCACATATTAGCAACGAGTCGTAGGTAAGCCAAAACTCAAAATGTATACAAACAAGCAAAACTGACGACCCATAATCTACCAAAAATTTATCATGCCGAATATTTTATAAAAAAATTATTATTAAGTTTGCCACAATGAAAATTTATTTTTAACTCTTTTTAAAAAAAAATAAGTTCATATAAAAACTTATTATCAAAGTTTGCCACGACAAAAAACTATTTTGAATTATCTGTTTTTTTAATCCATACTTGACAAAATCAACAAGTGTTTTTCTAAAAAAAAAAAGAAAATATTTTAAATTTAAAAATTGAGATAAGAGGAATGCACAGTTGGGTCAAGGGTTTTTGATATAATCTCCTTATATATTAATGAAATATTTGATGTCAAACATCATAACAAAGGTAATATCACATATTAGCAATGGATCGTAGGTAAGCAAAAAATCAAAATATACATAAACAAGCAAAATCGACGACTTGTACTCTACCAAAAATTCATCATGCCGACTATTTTATAAAAAAATACAAAAATAAAAAAAAAACTAAAAGAAAAAGGAAATAAAAAAATTTTAAAAAAATAAAAATGTGAAGGACGAATATTTTATAAAAAATAAAAAAAACTAAAAAAAGGAAATAAAAATACAGAAATTAAAAGAAAAACTAAAAAAAATAAAGAAATAAAAAATTTTAAAAAAATAAAAAGTGACGTAAGGTTACTGTTCACTGGAACAGTAACCCTACGCCACTTATATATATGGTATAATTTGTCGAAAGCCACTTATAAACCCTAGGGTGGGGATTGTTTGCACAAGAGATGTCACGGTATGCACGAGTTGTATCATAAACCCCTTGAACTAACAGTCCCTTGATAAATATTCTAGTAATGCCTTGATATCCATTGCGGCCAGTCGACCCCAACTTTATCTCCGAAATGGTTGAAAAGACGAGTCACCTCTTGTTTAGAGCTGTCAAAATGGATGGATCACTCGGCCTGGCCCAACCCAACCCCTCCAAATAGGTTGATTGGGCAAGAACTTTCCAGCCACCTAGATACGAGCCTAAATGAGCGAGCCTGTATGGGTTGGCAGGTTAATCTCGTTTGGGTAGGGTTGGCCCGATGCTAATATTTCAATTAACATACAATAAAAATATATTAAATTATGCTCTATTAAAATTTTTAGTTAATAATTTAATTTTATTAAAATCTTATAAAATTATTGTTTTTAATTTTTGACGGGTTGGTCCGACTAACATGCACCCCATCCAAGGTTGAGTCGGGTTGGGTTGAGGTGAGCTGTTCCAACCAACCTAAAGCCGTGCCCAAATGGGCCCAACTAATTTGAGTCATGGGTTGGGCGAGTCATCTGTTTGGATATAGATGTCAAACGGGTTTACATTGAACAAAACAAAATCATAAATTACAAAAGAGTTTAAAAAAATATTCTAGTTTTCTTCATTTTCATCCGAAGAAACATCATGTCCTTCCAAACCTTACAAGCGGCTATCAGCATCCAACCAATCCTTTAAAAGAATACACATCTCCATAGTAGTGTTTACTTTCATTCTACTTCGTTTTTCATTAATGACTCTTCCACCTGCACTAAAACAAGACTCCGATGGAACTGTGGATATCGGATGAGTTAGTAGATCACGTGCCATTATGGAAAGTATTGGCCAAAGTCTAGCATTGTCTTTCCACCATGCCAAAACATCAAGTGTTTCTAATTGTTGTTCACTGAAATTTATGACTTGGTTTAGATGTAATTGAAGCTCAGTAAATGAAGATGTATTAGAACTAGAACTAGAAGAAACGAAAGTAGTGTTTTGTCTTTTTCTTAACATTGTCCACACAGAACCCTTACTACTACTAGCACCACAGCTACCATTTTCTTTTACTGGAATTGATCTAGAATTATGTAACGAATCATATAAAGAAAACAAAACAAATAAACATTTATTAATGCACTATTTCTCTTAATTAATATTAACATTTTCATAAGCCATGTTGGTGTAATAAAGTTCTATTATAATTTCTACACTATATAATTTTAATGTAGGATCCAGAATTGATGCCAAGCAATTCAACATAGGAATAGTTTTCCAATATTTTTTAAATTTATACTCCATTGCTTCAACAATACCTGTAAAAAACGGATCAGATCTATGTAATGCAAAACATTCACCAATTTCATAAAATTTATTCAAAAATATTAAAGAAGTTGGATAATAACAGCCCAAAAATAAATTGGTAGCATCATAAAAAGGTTCTAGAAATTACAAATATTAGAAGCAATTTCCAATCAGTTTCTTTAATATGAAAATGTTCGGCTATCTTTTCATTAAAAAATAAAGTGATCACATTTCTATAAGGTAAACATGCTTGCAACATTAAAAATGTGGAATTCCATCTATTAAGAACACCATAAGGAAAATCATTATAATTCATACCATGAGAAATGCATAAACTTTTAAAGTCTTGTTTTCTAGCAACTGAACCATTAAGAAATTTAAGAGTAGCTCAAGTGGTTTCAATCCATATTGCATACACAAATTTAAAATATGACATGCACAAAGAATATGAAAAAGATCACCATTTAAAATTGGTCTCAAATAATTAATATAGTAATTGCAGCGGTATTATTAGTTGCATTATCAAATGAAATAGAGAAGATTTTATTACTAATAGTATATTCATTAGTAGCTTGCATAATGACATTAGAAATAACTCCACCCGTATGAGGCCAATCAATTTTTGTGAAACCTAATTTTTATTTATGTAACACCCAGTTATCGTCAATCCAATGTCTTGTAACACAGTGATATGATGCATCACCAAGATAAGTTGTCCAAATATCACTTGTTAGTGCTACTTTCGAATTTTTTTTACCAAATACGTAATTAAATTTGCTTTATATTCATTAAAAATTGTGAATGCATCCGATTTAATAATATTTCTTAAAAATCGTTTATTTTGAGGTTGCAAACCTAAATGAATATAATTAGTGAATTTCGCATCCGCTCCCATTTGAAAAAAGGTTTCTCCACCCATACTATGTATTTAGCTAATTCTCTCATATCTCTTTCAACATTATAAGTGAAAATACCTAAACTTGAACTACTACTACCAGTACCAAATTGTGAAAAAGTAGTTTGGTTACCATCAGTTGATTCTATTTCATGTTTAGTCATGTGTCTAAGTAAATGACATGTACCACCAGAAGAAGCATATGCATAATCTTTTTTACATTTTTTACAAACTGTCATTGATCCATTTTCCTCAACATTTTCTACATCAAATAGTTGTCATGTATTACTAGTTTTTTTTTTGAAGTTCTTCTATTTGATGATTGAATATTTGGTGTGCTTTCTTCATTTTCCTGATCATGATCGATTTCATCATCATAATTCACATTACAAGATGAATCGCCCAGTATGTATATAGACTACAATTATATAATGCAAAAATATAAAAGTTACCAAATATATGTGATCGCTTTTATTTTAAACAGCTTTTCCTCAGTGTAGCGATTCTCTACCGCAGGTGCACGGTGTCAAGTTTTAGTAACCGGGTTTAAAAGTAAGGAGTGTCGTACCGACAGGGACTAGTAGTAATTACCACGTTCGATTAGAATTTCTATATTTGACCTACGATTATGGAATGATTATCAAACTAAATAGACTTAAGCACAAAAATTAACCTAAACAGCAGTGATGGATGATTGAAGAGAATTTATAAACGAATTATCAAGACGTCGGTTCACCCATGTAATCCCCCAAAAGTTGTCTATTAAGTAAGATTCAAAGTTCTATGCTCTAGGGTGACGAGTTTTCCTATTTCATTCGTTATACCTTGGTCCGGTTATAACAAGTCTAGCATTAATCTACAATAAATCACTCCCGTGTCTTTATTGAATGAGTAATACCGAAAAACGCTTTGCGAAAACTACTAGCCTTCGATTTTGGTAAATCTATTGCTATCACACGTGTGCTAGATTTTACTTGGTCCGTCTCAACCTAAAACCCACGGCCTAATTTACTACGTCGTATCGTAATCTCCTATGGTCAATTCAATTACGATTACCAATATCATGCAAAAGGTAGCTAATCTTTTACAAGCACTAAAAACATAAATTATGCGCAAAGATCATAGAAATTAAATCAAAACCGTTAATTAACTCAAGGGTTCAAACATGGGATCCCCTATGTCTTGACATATCTTAGCCGACAACCATAATCAAATTATAATACAAAAACATGTCTTTAAACAAAATTAGCATCACAATCTGAAATTATCAAGTTCAGAAATACTAAGATAACGAGGATGTCGCTCCGTGCGTCGCTCTGTTCTTCCGTTCCTTGCGTTGCTCTTGCTCTTCAATGATTTGTGGTCTTGCCTTGGATGGAAGAATGGCTGCTAGGTTTTTGTAAAAGTTGGCCAAAGTCCTCTAAAATTCGTCCCTAGGTCTGATATATAGGGCCACAATAATTTGGGAAGGACTCCCCCTTGAACCAAACATGGAAAGTCTTTATTTTTCCAAAACCTCCTCGCGGCGATCGATCTTCGTCTCCTCGCGATCGATCTTCAATCTCTACTGGACGTGATACCCAAATTAAACAAATCCTCGATCGATCTTCGTTCCCTCGCGATCGATCGCGAGTCTTCACTGTATATTGGCGATCGATCGCGAGTTATGGCCGATCAATCGCCAATGTATTCTGTTCCGCAACAATTTTATAGCTCGGCGATCGATCGCGAATATTTGCCGACCGACCGCGAGCTGTATAAAAATAATACTTCGGGATTTCAGTCCATTTTCTCACGTCTTCGCTCGGTTTGGTCCTTTTTCAACATTATTAGCTTATTTCCTCCACTTTTATCCCCTTGGACCTATGATGTGATTCGAGATTTTCCAAATATAAGGTAGAATAAAGTGTTAATGAAAAAAACAACGATAAACACACCAAGATTTTTTACGTGGAAAACCCTCAAATTGAGAGAAAAACCACGGGACCTAGTCCAGTATAAAACTTCACTATAAATGTTGGTGATTTACAAGACTCTCTTGACACAAATGACAATCGTCCAATGACTTATATGAGTATCTTAGAAAAACAATAAAAAAGACCGAACAGAAATAAATTTGCTCTCTTCGGAGTCCTTTTTGCCCCTAAAAAATCCAACCCCTGTGCTAAGACCTTCACCTCTTATTTATAGGAGTTATTCTGGAGTTACTTGGCAGGGAAAGTATTGAATACGCCTCCCTTGATCGTGGCTGAGACATGGCAAACGTGTCCGAGAAATCCGCCCCATTAATGCACTTTCAATCCCCGCCGGTTAATTAGTTTTAATTATGACCGGGTCTTCCGCTACAATTGAACCAAATCCCGAAGAAGGTAAATGATACTCGGTAATACGCTGCTCGACATTTCGTCTTCGGTAACCATCTCTTCGGTCTAACTTCTGTTCGGCGATTTTAGAATTCGTATCTTCGTAAATGGATTTTACCCGAGAAAATCAATATGTCATATGACATCACCTCACCCCCTTGAAGTAAAGCAAGATGAAAGTAGTGAAATCTTGGTTTATTATCTTCGGGTAAAATCCTGATATGCTCGGGATATTTTACCGCCTAATTTTCCCGCCTAAAAATTTCAAAAAAACTTGCGACGTTTCGTTTCCCGAGGCACATCTATAACCGTTCGCTTGATTTATCTTGAACGGTGTCGATTCAGCGACTGTTCAAGTGGCCCCCCTATAAATACTCGTTCATTTCTACGGTTTAACTCAATTTACTGCAATTTGCTTCCGAGCTAGCATCAGACGTCCGACCAACTTTTATTTCCTACTTATTTTCTTTCCGTTCATCGAGTATGTCTTCTTCTGACGATTGCTTGAAAACTATAGACATGTTCGAGGAGGAAGGTACCCTGAGTCCCTCTCCTCGACATTCTTCTTCCTCTGATAGTGAGGAGACTTCCAGCTCGCCGTCAGCCCACGATGCTCGTAGAGAAGAGCTTCAGGCTGCGACAGAGCAGGATCTGATAAAAGCCCGCGTTCCCTGGTTTGAGATTTTTGAATCAGGGATTAAATCACAACGACACCTATCCAATATCCAAACTAAATGGGGGATTTCCGTGGGGACATCTATTATTGTTCCCCCTCCCAGATCTCGCCCCCACCTGCCTCCCGAGGGTTATTTTCCCTTCTACATAGACCAACTCCGAGGGGGACTTCGTTTTCCTATTCCCCCTTATTTTGTAGATGTTGCCTCCTATTTTGCCATCTCTCTTAGTCAGTTATTCCCCAACAGTTATCAATTGTTGGCGGGTTTCTACATAGTCTTATCCTTTTTTGGTTTTTCTCCGACTCCCGAACTCTTTCATTGTTTTTTTCAATTAAATCGAAAGGAGATCGGGCTCTTTTACTTTTCTTCTTGGACAGGGATGGGTTTCCTGAAAAACTACCCATCTTCCATAAAAAACTGGAAAATTTTTTTCTTCTTTGCTCGCCCACCCCAACCCTGGGATTGCCCCATGGAGTGGAAAGAAAACTTACCGAAGGGCAAGTCGATCAAGGGGCTACTTGAGGGAGAAACATATCTATCGGTTCGTCGTAAGCTTGGCGATCAGTGTTTTAACCTTGGGGAGCTGATTGACGACGGACTGCTGTATTTGTTCCAGCTTAGTCCTAAGGGTGTTTCCCTAAAAATGCCCATCGGTGAGTATTTACCGAGCATCCTGCTTTGTTTGCTTACTTCGTTTTGATATGCTTGAATAATTGCTATGATGTCTCTTTCTTGCAGAAACAAAGATGCTTAAGGCCAAGATTGCTGCTAACTTGAAGAAGATTGTCGTACAAGAGAAGGCTGTTAAACCGACCATTGAAACAATTCCTCCTCCATCTATTACCCCTGCTCCTACCGAAGAAGTGATTGAAATACCCGAGGGAGAAGCCTTGATTCCTTGGTCACTGAAGAGGGCGGCCCCCGAGGGCCAATATCCTTCCTCAAAACCTCCTCCTACCAAGAAAGCTTCTTCTCCTCGAATCAACCTTACCCGCCGAGCTAGTCCACCACCTCAAACTCGAGCTGTTTCTCAACCTGCTCCAGGTGGTTCTAGCTCTTCTCGGCCAATAGTATCCAGCTCAAAGGGATTTCTGATACAGCATGTTAGTCCCCAAATGATTTCCGCAACATCCTTCATGAATTTCCTTTAATAAATGTTCTCCTTCTTGCCTCGAGGCACATTGTAAAAAAGGAATTGAGAATCCTTTCTTGAGCAACTTGCCTTCTATCAACACAAATCGGTTCCTCATTCTTTTGACTCTAGCAGCTTCCTTTGGGTCAGGAGGCATAATCTTTGTCTTCAAAAATTTAGTAATATGCTCTCGCCAATCGGACATAATACATGGCTCCAGATTCATGATGCTATTGATGGATATATGAGAGATCAAAAGATCTTGTACGAGCACATTCCTGTTCTTCCATTCGTGTACTGAACTAGCCAGTTTTGCTAATTCATCGGCACGAGTGTTCTCTTCCCTTGGTATTTGCGTTAATTCCACCTCTTGAAATTGGGCCATCATTGCCCGCACATTTTCCACATACTTTCTAAGCTTCTCTTCTTTCACCTTATATACCCCATTCACTTGATGAACAACCAGCATTGAATCCATAAAAGCTTTTATCTTCCTAGCTCCAGCGTCCAATGCTATTCGGAAGCCTGAAATGATAGCTTCAAATTCAGCTTCATTGTTTGAGGAAGGAAACCCAAACTGGACGGCAACTCTGATTTCTTCCCCTTCGGGACTAATTAGTATGACACCTGCTCCACTTCCCAATCGGGTAGATGATCCATCTACAAACAAATTCCACTCTTTTTCCTCCGGAGTATGAGTTACTTCTACTAGAAAATCTGACAGGGCTTGAGCTTTGATTGTAGTTCGGGGTTGATAAGTAATATCAAACTCACTCAGCTCGGTGGCCCACTTTACCATCCTCCCTGATATATCAGCTTTGGATAAAAGTCTACCCAAAGGAGTATTTGTTACTACCATGATAGGATGAGACAGGAAGTATGGCCGAAGTCTTCTCGCAGTAGTGACTAGAGCTAATGCCAACTTCTCAATTTCGGGATATCGTTGCTCAGCTCTTTGCAGGGCTCGGCTGACATAATATACGGGCTGCTGTTGTCCAGACCTTTCTCTGATTAACACGGAACTGATTACTTCTTCGGCCACCGATAAGTAGATGAGAAGTGTTTCTTTAGGCTCAGGCTTATTCATCAAAGGTAACTGAGCCAAATAATCTTTCAGATCCTCGAAGGCCTTTTGGCATTGGTCATTCCATTCGAACTTAACTCCCTGCCTTAATGCTTTGAAGAAAGGCAAGCTCCGATCAGCTGATCGGGATATAAATCGGCTCAGTGCCGCTATTCTTCCTGCCAACCTTTGTACTTCATTTAGTGTCCTTGGAGGGTTCATTTCCTGTATGGCCCGGATTTTCTCCTGGTTGGCTTCAACACCTCTTTCTGTGACCATGTATCCCAGAAACTTGCCACTACGAATCCCAAAAGTCCATTTTGCGGGATTCAACCTCACGCCAAATTTTCTTAAGGTGCTGAATACCTCTTCCATATCCTTGACCAAGTCCTCGGCTTTTCGGCTCTTAATCAGGACATCATCCACATACACTTCCACCTTCCGACCAACCTGTTCTTTGAACATTTTGTCCATCAACCTTTGATAAGTGGCTCCAGCATTTTTCAATCCGAAAGGCATTACCACATAACAAAAGGTTCCCTCTGCTGTGACAAAACTCACTTTTGATTGATCTTCTTGTGCCAAAGGAATTTGATGATATCCTTGATAAGCATCCATAAGACATAATAATTCATGTCCGGCAGTAGAATCTACGAGCTGATCAATCCTGGGCAGTGGATAACAATCTTTGGGACATGCTTTATTCACATCCCTAAAATCCACACACATTCTCCATTTATCTCCGGCTTTAGGCACCAAAACTACATTCAAGAGCCATGTAGGGAAACCAATCTCGCGAATATGGCCTGTCTTGAACAACTCTTCTACCTGTTTAGCAATGACAGCGTCCTTTTCTGGCCCAAAATGCCTCATCTTTTGCTTTATCGCCCGAACATTGGGATCCACATTGAGGCGATGTTCGGCAATTTCAGGTTTTACTCCAACTAAATCGGATGTACTCCATGCAAATACATCCACATGTTGATTTAAACAATCAACCACCTTTTCCCGTAATTCCGGATCAAGTTGGGATCCCACTCGAGTAATTCTAGTAGGGTGACCCATCTCGATGCTGAGGAACTCCTCTTCGGGAGTTACTCGTTCCTCGTCGTCCCGCTTCCTCTTCTCACTTCCCCCTCGTTCTTTTCCTTCTTTCTTCTGCTCTTTTTCTTGCTTTAACTCTTGCACATAACATTTCCGTGATGAACTTTGATCACCTCTTACTTGCCCCACTTCTTCTCCTACCGGAAACTTCATGGTTAGATGATAGGTGGAGGCAACAGCTTCGAAGGCGGTTAGAGCTGGCCTTCCCAATATTACATTATAAGAAGATGGTGCCTCCACAACGAGGAAATTTATCATCTTCGTTTTGATCCTCGGTTCTTCACCAAGTGTAACTGGTAGAGATACCTGTCCTATCGGATTTATGACCTCCCCTGTAAATCCGTGCAAAGATGTGTTCACCCTCAGTATGGGTAAGCTCCCAAAGTGTAAGACCCCAACACTTATACTCGTCATTAGTTCATTTATGACGTCGTATGAGTATAAAAATTTTCCATTCTTTAAAAGAATTATTACATGCTTCTATATTCTCCATGACATAAATAATAACATCAGGGAATGATCACTTCTACTCGCAATAAAACTCAAGGATCACCCATTATCATCACCATTGCGCCATCTTTACATTGTGGATTTTTATAAAAATTTGGGCAGAGTCTCCCCACAAATTGAGCTATCCCAAAATAAAACACATCACCAATATAATTCCCATCCAGGGAAAAACACAACACTTACAAGAAAACAAAACTCTAAATAAGTTCCCAGCCAGGGAAAACACCATACTAGGAAGACATCAGAAGTGGGCTTCAACACCCTTATACAGTCCATATACATGCTTACAATTACTCACATACGAGCAACAAATAAATGAATACCAATCTAACTGAATAAATAGAGTATCCTATTTACCCACTCTCATATACGCTTCTGCTTCTGCAAGCGGCATGATCCAACAAAGCTCGAACCAATATCCCAAAGTAGTTTAGTACCTGTAGTACCTGTTTCAACAGAAACAGCCCCCACATGGGTGAGTATACTCCAACTCAATAACCACACATATCAATATACGAAATTGTAAAGCAACAGTTAAGGTTATTGAAAATCTATAAAAATATACTCCCTGTACAATTCCAACCTGTTCAATCTTATACACTTTCAAAACATCAAGCTCAGTATCGTTATTCCAAATATGGTACTCATCAATGCAATAGATTCACTATAATCACAATTCAACATTTTATGCTCAATCACAACGAATCTCATATTCAAGGCAACTATGCATATCGATTAAATCTCATTCTCAACCATTTCTCATATCGATCATGCCAAATGCATCAATGTTCAACTCGTATACCCGGATCACGTACCTCTACGTATCCACCATTCCACGTATATTCAATTCAACTACCAAACTCAATCACTTAGCCTTAATCATCACACTCAAAATGCATGTATATATATGAATATATAAATACTAGGTATACCTGCTCGTACGTCACCACGTACTTTATAGTCGACAACATGAACAAGCTATCATCAACGTCCGAAGTCTTGTATAGTGTCTATATCGAATATCAATTCAATATTAGCTCATATTCAAAACAATTAACATCATTAAGCACTCTTCATTTTCATGCTTCATAGTGTACACAAACAAGCCAATAATCCTCTATTTGAGTCATCTCCAACTCAACTATATTAGTAAATTCACAAAATCAAGACAATCTATATTGCTTAAATCAACTATACAGTTAGTTCATAGAATCGTCATTCAAATACTCAATAAAGTCTCCAATTCATGCTATTGCACACATGCATGTATATTCATTAATATACACTTTAATATATGTTATAACACCTATTAGCATGTATCTAGCTCAACCATTCACACATTACACATGCTCAAAGTTATTAGAAAATCAAACCATAGACCAATACTCTCCAAAACTCTATCATGATATGAGCCATAAAAGTAGACTTTCTCACTACACAATTAGTAGAGCTTTTGCCAACACTTGAACACCACTTTAGCATATTGTCAAACACCTTATGAGCATGATTTTCAAACAACCTTATATGCAAGTTCTTCAAGTTAAAATCAGCCCCTATAAACACTAAGACATCCCCAAAAGTCAAGTCAACTAACATCAGATTCTTTAAACTAAACCAACGAGCATTCGAGTCAAAATGAACCAACAAATTTTCGAACCAAAAGTAGAAAAATCAAACAAAATAGCACCAGATTTTCGAAGTACCTAGCTGCAGATTTTTCAAACCAAAATGCAACAGGTTTTTAACCCAAGAATAGCCTAAAATTCGAACTAGCTAGCACGCCCATTTCGAACCCAATCAGCAAAGATAATTCGATCAAAAATAGCAAGAAATCGAGCATAAAACATTAAGGTTTCGAACCACAAATCAGCATAATTTCGAGCATAAAAACAACAGGTTTTTTGAACTAAAATGCTACATATTTTCGAACCCAGATGCTGCAGATTTTTCGATCTTAGAACAGCATAAAATCGAACCAAGATTCAATTAGAAATCGAACCTAAACAGCTGCAAGATTTTCGAATCAGAACCCACATTTTGAACCAACAAACATCAACATTTAGAGTTCAAAACAGCAAGAAAAATCGCACAGATTACTATCATACGCAAGATGGAGCACGACTAAAGTGTAAGGGAAGATTGTTCAAGCAAACCTTCACAAAATCGAGCTAAAAAAGGATGGAAATCTTTCCTTGCTGCTGGTTTGGGGGGGGGGGGGGGGGGGGGGGGGGGGATTTGAGGGGAAAAGGAGAGGGGGGTAGCTGATTTAATTGTGTGGAAAGTGGTGTATGTGTGTGTCTTTTAATCTAAGCCTAGATTAAATAAACATCATCTAATTATCATCTCATCCCTTGATTAAAATTTCCAATTGAATCTCAAATTCAAATGATAATAACATTAATATTAAGAATCCCATTGATTCTAGTTTACACTATAAATTCAACCCGGAATTATTTATTTCAAAAACCACTCCGAAGTCCGATACCCAAGAATTAAATCCCGACATATCATATAAACATCATAATTTAAATCAAATAAAATTATTGATTATTTCTGGACATCACAATTCTCCCTACCTAATAAAATTTCGTCCTCGAAATTTAAATGCATGCTTACCATAAAAGTCCAACAGTAAAATTTACGTACCGTTATACAGCTCAAGATTGCGCTGTAACAAATCCGTAGGACGACACCATTATTGAAATCATCAGCTCTTAAACGTGGCGTACACACCAACGATCTCACGACTGCAAGTCACATCACTTTACCACATTCCAACATTAACATTCAGTGGGCTAATATATATATATGAATACCCTTATTCATATACTCGTTACGAAATCACCATCATCGTACTTTGGCCATTAAGTGCTCTTTATTATGATATGATAAATTATTGTTACTAGCACACTAGCATAATTCGAAGATTAGTATTAACATGCTAACAATTATCAAGTGCCATTAATTCGTAAAAGTCAACACTTACAGTGTTTAATCATCAAGCTTCTTTGTCATACTTCAGTACCTGCGTACTTCCATCGATACATTTTCCTTGCACAAAATCTGTGTTGTTGCAAATGTATGCAACTTATACCAACATCACCACCATCGTCCGTATGAAGTAGCGGTATTCTTGAGCCTTTACGCATCAACATCTCATATATCATCTCCTGGCTATTATCTGGTGCAAAGTAATTACTAGAAAACCCATTAGTAATTCTCACATATATCCACATCATACGCACCAACAGCCACAGATCATCAATATCAAATCATGATGGATGGCCTAACATTAATATTCCCATGTCACGATTATACTCCATCTAAAACAAGGCGTCAACATTAATATCGAATAATTCGTATCATACCTTTCTAGATGGAATCATCTACAATACACAATAGCAACATATTATCATGCTCATCATAGTACTCACATGCTCTTAAGCATCAATTTCCGCATTTCGTCACCCAACTATCATCTGTCATGGGACAAGTACAAAATAAACTCATTAGTATTTCTCAAAATACTCATAACATAACCACGTACCTTGTCATTTACGCATTTTGATATTCATAATGTTTCCATCATCGAACATTAATTTCCTCAACGACGTAATTCTCTTCAATTATTTATTCAATAGAGTACCATTTCATGAATGGACAACAAATCACAGTGTAGTAAGTATTCATGACTTCATGCGTCAGTCTGGTCGTATACCATCAGCTAACCAATATCTGTTGTCAAGCAACTACTAGAACATCCATTAGTAATTACTACATGCATACGTAATCATTTACATGCCTCTCAGTTACTAATTCAATGTCAAAATGATCCATCATTGAAAGTGAATGGTCATATATCTCATGTATTCTCACTATGACATTATTATATTGTCTATCATATCATGTCTAGCTCATCATTAATCATTCCATGATTATTTATCAGTGTTGTCATTATATACCAGAGAATAACATCATAAATTTCGTACTTACTACGTCGACTCACAATGTTCACAATGATCACACGTCCACACAGGACATTCATAGCGATCTCACGTCATTCCGTGACGTTCCATGTCATCTCATGACCTGTTCATTAATCCCATTCCAACATGGTTACATTTAACTCAACATAACATGATTACAAGATCATTACTCTCACAGTATACGAAATAATCATGTTTTCATAAACCAATATCATTTCAATCTGATCATCATTACCCCACTGTTATCTCGTCTCTGCACAGTTAATCAATGAACATATCAATACTACATGTCATTTCAATTTCATTTTCAATTCTTCCTCATATATAAATTGATTCTCATAAACCATATAAAGCAATCGAGATAATTCACAATCCACGTATATCAAACAGGTTAGACCAAACGAAATGGTTTACCTCAATTCCTCGTTCCCGTGGTTATTTCAATATTCTCTTGAGCCTACAACTCATGTGTCCAAGAAATAACAACAACACAATTGTCCACTGTTATCTGCGATCAAACATCATCAATATACAATGCTAACACAATAGCAATACAATAAACTCATGCTAACATAATAACAGCACATCAATATTTGTCGCCCAACGACGGCACATTAATATTCATTGCTAACGCAATAGCAATATATCAACACTCATCGCCCACACTAGCATGCATAATCTCATCGTCACTACGGGCATGCACAATGTCATCACCACTACTGACATCCATATAATATCAATAATCACTATGAATAAACATTCCTAAAACAACAAGAGTAATAACACTTACTGTACACAGTTGATCCATACTTGATCCTTTAAATTGTCCCTGCTCTCAACATAAATATTCCACAAAATATGATTTCATATCAATACACAAATTGATATACTCACCATCAACAGAATAGCGGAATGAGACGTCTCTATATATATAATCGGCGGCAAGAACCATCGCCATGGAATCAGCGGAATGCACCATCGCTAAACACATGTCTGGCGGCATGAGCCATCGCCAATGACATAGTGGAAAGAGGCATCGCTATACATGTACCCGACGACATAAACCATCGCCAATCAATATAGCGGAATGAGACATCGCTATCAATATACCTGGCGGCATGAACCATCGCCAACCAATATAGCGGAATGAGACATCGCTATCAATATCGATAATGTGGTTGTTCCGGTCTTGTTATAGCAGCGGAATTTTAGGACCCCTCGCTTCGACATATAGCGGCATCATATGATATCCCTCGCTTCGACAATGACAGCGGCATGTACATCGCTTCGACATGACAGCGGCAAATATCATATTACCATCGCTTCATATGACAGCGGCAAGTACCTCAGTCACTCGAATATAACAACTATCGGAACTTCCACTAGCTCCATGTACCTGCATCCAGGTTAATACAACAGTTCACAAATATAATGATCGATACAACACTTATACTCGTCATTAGTTCATTTATGACGTCGTATGAGTATAAAAATTTTCCATTCTTTAAAAGAATTATTACATGCTTCTATATTCTCCATGACATAAATAATAACATCAAGGAATGATCACTTCTACCCGCAATAAAACTCAAGGATCACCCATTATCATCACCATTGCGCCACTTTTACATTGTGGGTTTTTATAAAAATTTGGGCAGAGTCTCCCCACAAATTGAGCTATCCCAAAATAAAACACATCACCAATATAATTCTCAGCTAGGGAAAAACACAACACTTACAAGAAAACAAAACTCTAAATAAGTTCCCAGCCAGGGAAAACACCATACTAGGAAGACATCAGAAGTGGGCTTAAACACCCTTATACAGTCCATATACATGCTTCCAATTACTCATATACGAGCAACAAATAAATGAATACCAATCTAACTGAATAAATAGATATCCTATTTACCCACTCTCATATACGCTTCTGCTTCTGGAAGCGGCATGATCCAACAAAGCTCGAACCAATATCCCAAAGTAGTTTAGTACCTGTTGTACCTGTTTCAACAGAAACAGCCCCCACATGGGTGAGCATACTCCAACTCAATAACCACACATATCAATATACGAAATTGTAAAGCAACAATTAAGGTTATTGAAAATCTATAAAAATATACTCCCTGTACAATTCCGAACCGGCATAGCCATCACGAACTGTTCCTGTTCAATCTTATACACTTTCAAAACATCAAGCTCAGTATCGTTATTCCAAATATGGTACTCATCAATGCAATAGATTCACTATAATCACAATTCAACATTTTATGCTCAATCACAACGAATCTCATATTCAAGGCAACTATGCCTATCGATTAAATCTCATTCTCAACCATTTCTCATATCGATCATGCCAAATGCATCAATGTTCAACTCGTATACCCGGATCACGTACCTCTACGTATCCACCATTCCACGTATATTCAATTCAACTACAAACTCAATCACTTAGCCTTAATCATCACACTCAAAATACATGTATATATATGAATATATAAATACTGGGTATACCTGCTCGTACGTCACCACGTACCTTATAGTCGACAACATGAACAAGCTATCATCAATGTTCGAAGTCTTGTATAGTGTCTATATCGAATATCAATTCAATATTAGCTCATATTCAAAACAATTAACATCATTAAGCACTCTTCATTTTCATGTTTCATAGTGTACACAAACAAGCCAATAATCCTCTATTTGAGTCATCTCCAACTCAACTATATAGTGAGTAAATTCACAAAATCAAGACAATCTATATTGCTTAAATCAACTATACAGTTAGTTCATAGAATCGTCATTCAAATACTCAATAAAGTCTCCAATTCATGCTATTGCACACATGCATGTATATTCATTAATATACACTTTAATATATGTTATAACACCTATTAGCATGTATCTAGCTCAACCATTCACACATTACACATGCTCAAAGTTATTAGAAAATCAAACCATAGACCAATACTCTCCAAAACTCTATCATGATATGAGCCATAAAAGTAGACTTTCTCACTACACAACTAGTAGAGCTTTTGCCAACACTTGAACACCACTTTAGCATATTGTCAAACACCTTATGAGCATGATTTTCAAACAACTTATATGCAAGTTCTTCAAGTTAAAATCAGCCCCTATAAACACTAAGACATCCCCAAAAGTCAAGTCAACTAACATCAGATTCTTTAAACTAAACCAACGAGCATTCGAGTCAAAATGAACCAACAAATTTTCGAACCAAAAGTAGAAAAATCGAACAAAATAGCACCAGATTTTCGAAGTACCTAGCAGCAGATTTTTCAAACCAAAATGCAACAGGTTTTTAACCCAAGAATAGCCTAAAATTCGAACTAGCTAGCACGCCCATTTCGAACCCAATCAGCAAAGATAATTCGATCAAAAACAGCAAGAAATCGAGCATAAAACATTAAGGTTTCGAACCACAAATCAGCATAATTTCGAGCATAAAAACAACAGGTTTTTTGAACTAAAATGCTGCATATTTTCGAACCCAGATGCTGCAGATTTTTCGATCTTAGAACAGCATAAAATCGAACCAAGATTCAGTTAGAAATCGAACCTAAACAGCTGCAAGATTTTCGAATCAGAACCCACATTTTGAACCAACAAACATCAACATTTCGAGTTCAAAACAGCAAGAAAAATCGCACAGATTACTATCATACGCAAGATGGAGCACGACTAAAGTGTAAGGGAAGATTGTTCAAGCAAACCTTCACAAAATCGAGCTCAAAAAGGATGGAAATCTTTCCTTGCTGCTGGTTTGGGGGGGGGGGGGGGGGGGGGGATTTGAGGGGAAAAGGAGAGGGGGGTAGCTGATTTAATTGTGTGGAAAGTGGTGTATGTGTGTGTCTTTTAATCTAACCCTAGATTAAATAAACACCATCTAATTATCATCTCATCCCTTGATTAAAATTTCCAATTGAATCTCAAATTCAAATGATAATAACATTAATATTAAGAATCCCATTGATTCTAGTTTACACTATAAATTCAACCCGGAATTATTTATTTCAAAAACCACTCCGAAGTCCGATACCCAAGAATTAAATCCCGACATATCATATAAACATCATAATTTAAATCAAATAAAAATTATTGATTATTTCTGGACATCACACAAAGTCCATTTGATTTAATGTACTAAGGAAAAGTACGTCTGCTGAGCTTCCCGTATCCACGAAAATCATTTGCACATTATAATTAGCCACTGTGGCAGAGATAACCAATGCATCATCATGGGGAAAATGGATCCCTTGTAGATCTGCGGGCCCAAAAGATATGGACGGACCTCCATGTACATGATTGGGGTCAATAGACAATACTTGAAGTTTCTGAGAATGACTCTTTCTTGCTCTGTTTGAATCTCCCCCCGACATTCCTCTTGATAACATGTGTATAGTTCCCCGATTAGGGACATTGTTCAAGGTTTCTTCCTCCCCCTCTGTTCTTCCTCCCCGAACCGACCAAGGGACTGGCTGAGGCGCTCCTCTTCCGGGATTTACATTATTTTTTGGAATGAAATTATTGTCCTTGAACTCCTCACTGAGTCCCTGCCTTCCATCCGACTCATTAAATCTTCCACCTCGAAAACCTCCTCCTTGGGATCCTCTTCCTCGGAACCCTCCTCGGAACATTCCTCCTCGGGGTCCCCCCCGACCTCTCTTCGGTATACTTTGATTCATGGCCACCTCTCGATGAGGTCTCATCGGGAGATATTGATCAAAACTTCTTTCGATCGGCTCTACTGGCTTATTCTTTTTGTTCGCCTCTTCCCCAACTTTACATTCTCTTCTTTGTTTCATCCTTTGGGCTTCCTCCAGATTAATGTATTTGGAAGCTCTTCCCAACAGCTCATCATAATCAGAGGGTGGTTTTTTTTGCCAAAGATCGGAACAAATCCCCTTCTTTTAACCCCTGGGTGAACGCGCTGACAAGTATTTCAGCAGTGACATGGGGGATGTCAAGACATGCATGACTGAATCTTTTCAGGAAGTCTCGAAGAGATTCCTTCTCCGCTTGCTTAATCCCGAACAGACTAAGAGCTGTTCTCCTGCAACTCTGACTACTTGCAAACTGATGTAAAAATAAAGAACTAAACTTCGGGAAAGAGTCTATGATTCCCGTTGGCAACTGATTAAACCATGATTGTGCCGCACCAGACAATGTAGTCAGGAAAAACCGACATTTCACTCCATCTGTAAGTTGATGAAGAAGCGAAACGTTTTCAAATCGAGACAAATATTCTTCAGGATCTGCACTACCGTCGTAATTTCCCACATTTAGAGCCTTGAAGTTTGGGGGCAAAGGATCACCAACAACATGGAGAGTAAATGGAGTGCTCCTTTGCGGGGGATACAGACGTCCCTCCATTTTATTACGCATCTGCTGTATCTCATTCTTCAGCTCTTCCATTTGGTGATTTAGAGCTTTGTCAGTTTCATCATTCAAATGACTGGGAATATCTTTAACCTCTTCAGGTTCTTTTTCAGGCTCCTGCATGGAGGCCAAATCTTCCCCTTCTTCTTCCTGCATGGTTTCTTGTTTCTGGGGAGGGGTCATAAATTGCTTCATGATCTCCCCAACAGTTCTGGCTATCATTTTTGTCAAATGTTCCATGGGCATTCCCCCAGCAGGAAATGTCCGAGGAATATGCTGAGATGATCATGCGTCCACTGGCCCTTCTCTTGGTTCTGTGAACGAGTATGGGCGAGAATTAGATCCATTTCCCCTGGAAGCTTGCCCCCTACCTCTACCTCTAGCCATCTTGCCTTTTGATTTACTTTTTGATAGAAAATTTTTCCTATTTCAACGTCTTTACTCCAAGTTCCCACAGACGGCGCCAATGATGTGATTCGAGATTTTTCAAATATAAGGTAGAATAAAGTGTTAATGAAAAAAACAACGATAAACACACCAAGATTTTTTACGTGGAAAACCCTCAAATTGAGAGAAAAACCACGGGACCTAGTCCAATATAAAACTTCACTATAAACGTTGGTGATTTACAAGACTCTCTTGACACAAATGACAATCGTCCAATGACTTATATGAGTATCTTAGAAAAACAATAAAAAAGACCGAACATAAATAAATTTGCTCTCTTCGGAGTCCCTTTTGCCCCTAAAAATCCAACCCCTTTGCTAAGACCTTCACCTCTTATTTATAGGAGTTATTCTGGAGTTACTTGGCGGGAAAGTATTGAATACGCCCCCCTTGATCGTGGCTGAGACATGGCAAACGTGTCCGAGAAATCCGCCCCATTAATGCACTTTCAATCCAGCCGGTTAATTAGTTTTAGTTATGACCGGGTCTTCCACTACAATTTCACCAAAATCCCGAAGAAGGTAAAGGATACTCGGTAATACGCTGCTCGGCATTTCGTCTTCGGTAACCATCTCTTCGGTCTAACTTCTGTTCGGCGATTTTAGAATTCGTATCTTCATAAATGGATTCTACCCGAGAAAATCAATATGTCATATGACATCAACCTAGATTCCTGAAATACACAAAAATATACCAAGAAGCGTAAACTCATCCAGGAATCAATACGAAAATCAATACAAAAACATAGCAAAATAAGTGTAAAATTCACACTTATCAATATGCTTGGAGGAGTATTGGCTTTGTTGCTTGTGCTTGTATTGGCAAACGTAAGACGAACTTCTTTCTTCTTGTGAACAAATTTAGAGTATAGTGTTTCAAGTATATAGAGCTTAGAGATTGAGAGGATAAAATGTTTCCTCAACATACACCTATATATAACAAAAAAAAGGTTTTTTTTTTTTAAAAAATAAGCAGCTGAACGACATTTTTTTGACTGTTGGCCATCGACGATCAATCGTCAAGCCCGTGTATAGCCTACTGTCACTCAGCGATCGATCGCCAATTATGTGGTGATCGATCGCCAAGCATTACTACCACTCGGTGATCGCGCCACATAATTGCCGATTGATCGTCGATTAATTTAGAAAAAAACACACATCTACAGTGTCGTGATGTGCCCGTGCCAGCCCACGGGCTGGCATCCCTTGGCCCGACACGGTACGACACTGTAGTAAAATGGGTCATGTTGTGCTGCCCCGTGTCGTGCCGTGGCTCGTGTCGTGGCGTGGCTCGTGCCGTCCTTCGTTTGACATTTTATGTTTGGATATGGCTTGCCATTATGATAGCTCTAATCTTGTTGCCGGGAACCTACAAACTTTAGATCAATTTATCTCAACTCTATGGATGATTCCCGATTAATAAGTTGTTTTATGTTGGAATATTTTTCGGTTACGTCCCTTTTCTTTCGTGTATATCAATTAGTATGTGTCGTTATATAGTAATGTTAAAAAGAAGGTGGTAGTTATTTTTGGAAAAATAAAATAAAAATACTAATAAATAGACAAGTGATTCTATTTTCTTAATAATATAATTACATTAGTATACTGGGGGCATCCATTATATACATGTATAACATATTTAAAGCATTTGATATTCAATTTTTAATTGCTCGTCGCTTAATTAAAATATAAGACAAAAAAATAATTATTGACTATGGACCGACTAAAGCGATCAAAATTAATCAGTATGTTTGCAGTTACTTATTTAAAAAAACTTCTATGTTCATTTTGTTGGAAAAGTTGTTTTAAGCAAAAAACATTAAATTTTTGCTATTAAAATAAAAAAAACAGTTTAATGAATTTCAGTTAATTATAAAATTATATCACGTAAGTTGAAACAATCAAAAACATGTCATGACTTGCTTCTTTGCTTCTGTTTAATTTTAAAGAAGCAATGACAGAAACAAGTAAATCAAACACCAAAAATCTGTTTTTTTTTTTATCTGGAAAGTATTAAGGATGTGTTTGCAATTGCTTATTCAAACACTTCTATGTTGATTTTGCTTAAAGTTGGAAAAAAACTGTTTTTAAGCAAAAACATTGAGTATTTGCTATTAAAATAAAAAAACAGCTTAATAAACTTCAATTAATTACAAAATTGCCACAAAACAACTTAAAGCAGTCAAAAGCTTATCATAACCTGCTCCTCAGATTCTGCTTTTTTCTGCTTTTTTTAGAGAAGAAATAGTAGACGCAAGGAAATAAAACACTCAAATTCTTTTTTTTTAATCTGAAAAACTGATAAACAGTTTGCAAAAGCATTTGTAAATATCCACTAAGTACCTCTGAGAAACATTTGTAAACATCGCCTTAAGCCACCCACGAACGTAGTTATTCGCGTGTATAGAATTTAAATTAAATTAATTTCTAAAAAATGAAATTCAGATATTGCCCCATGCAAATCTCTCAACTGAAATTAATTATTTCCTAAAATTTTTTTATTTGATACTCATGGCTAAAAGTAAATATAATATATCAGATATGTTTTTATAACTTTAAATATAGATAACTTCAGAATATTTAAAGATCTGGAAAATATGAAAATTAGAAATATTTAGTATGATAATTACAAGTATGCTACAAAATTACAAAAATAAATATCTATCATATTTTTATGTTTTTTTGGGATGAATTGCTTTTCAAAAATTGTTTATTTATTTGTTGATAAAAAAATTTTAAATTTTTGATTTCATTACTTCTGCTATCAATTCTCTAAAAAAATAGATAAGCAAATAATGAGTTACTTTTGGCTATTTTATAAAATCCTATGAAAACCGTCATATTTGTTGATGGGGTGGCAGTACTTGATTGGACACCTCCGGGTGTGTGTGGTGCGGCTTAATATCAGCGATTGTGTATTTAACATGTATAATTTGATGCACAATTTTAGTAGTGTGTGAAATGATTAAAGTAACACAAACTTTTTGAATTTTTTTTTTTTTTTTTTGAGAAAAACTTTTTTGAATTTTTAAATTTGAAATAATTGCCAAAACAAACTTTAAAATATAAGAAAATGTTGAAATTCTTTGTTAATCTTTTAGCATTAATTATTAGAAAATACTAAAAATCTCTTGGAAATCTAGTCTTTGCCCACATTGGCTTTTGTCTTAGCTACCGTATGGGGTATTACCCCATGAACAGTGTTTTAAAAATCAGACAGACATGAAATCAACTTCCTTACTGGTTACAAGTTCGATCGGTTCGACTGGTTAAACCACCGGTTCAACCGGTGAAATTAGATCAAACCAAATGTTCAATATAAAAGAAAAACAATAAAACATCTACAAAAACAACAAACAATACCAAAAAAAGAACAATACCCCAAAATCATAAGAAAATATTTAAAAAATTATGAAATGATTCACATATTTTATAATTTACGAGAAACTAAATGTATTTATATATAATATGGCATATTTATGTAATTATAGATTTTTGATTTATACATAAATATTATTTTATAATTACTTAAATAACAATAATTATATATAACATATTTTTGTTCTATAAATTTGATTTATAATTTTATAAAAAATAAAAAAATTTAAGTTCGACCGATCGACCGGTTCATCATTGTAGAGAAAAATTGATATTGTAGATGAGGCCCAAAATAAGGGCCGAATCATTGTAGAAAAAAAATGATGGGCTGGATGTCAGAAAACTGATCTAAAACCCGTAAGTGGCACATTACATCCTCATAGTCTCACGCGGGTGAGATGATCCAATGTGGGCAATTGGCAAACAAAGATTGCCACATCTAATTAAACGAGAAATTTTTAAATTTTTTTTACATTTTTCAAGAAATTACAAGATCTCTTGATGCAACATAGCAATTTCCATCTTAATCTTGATATTAATTAATAATAATAAATTATGTTGAAACACTTGTACAGATCATTGTAGAATCCAAATAGAAATGGACGAGGCTTTAAAGTCTCTTGCAACAATGGAACATGAGTCACATGAACAATTGCTTACGCGTACCGTTTGGCATTTGGTGTGATATTTGACTTTTAATTATTCGCACTGTGCACTTGTACAAGTATTAGAAAACCCCACAGTGATCCTAAGGTTAAACCTTATTCACATTACAACTTGTTCTTTTTTAGTACCTTTTGAACCTTTGCATCTCTTCTATTTCCAAAACTCGTCACTTATACCATCTCATCTATTGTACAATACGATGTATATAAAAGAAAGAATGGTTCATGTGTACTATATCCAATGACAAGTTAATTTACTCTTTCTTACCTTGGAGTCTCAGAGTAAAGTCATACAAGGATAATAAAACGTCTTTCAAATTTTGTTTGGTTGAATCATCAATCAAGTTGGAGTCTATGTCGAATTTGACAGGAGGCTCTCGCCCATTGAGAAAAAACTCGGGCTTATTGATGAAATGAAGATTAAGGAAAACACCGATCTGGCGGAGATGATATTGTGATCGTGAGCCACGAGATCCACCTGATGCACTCACCACTGCGGCGGCTTTATCAGCCCAGACATTTGGAGGCCTAGATGCCCAGTCCAGTGCATTTTTCAGAGGTCCTAATCATATGATGAATGAAAAGAAAGATAAATTAGGAAATATACGAATCTTTATCGAGGAGAAAGTAAAGAATCTGACAAACATTGACGCATCATATGCATGAGAATGTAGCCATCTTCCGCAGTACATTCTAAAATCTGAATGTGCATATCTTCATTTTACTGCCCACTAAGATGAATTCCATAATATCAAAACATAAAAGAGTGAGGTAGATTATGATATATGGACTCTATATCAACTGAAATATCAAGTTTCCAAGGAAAAATCTTACTGAGTCGAGATTTTTTAATTATGACGGCAACTATCAACTTTTCATACTAGCGCCTAGCAAATCTCTTAAGCTTAGTCCCTTCGAAGAAACCGACTTCAAACTTCCTCGAGTTCTATTCTGATTTTTCTCACTCTACTTTTTAAATTTTTGGGGAGTAAAAGTTAATTTCCCGATTACAGCAAACTAGAATCCAAAGAACAGATATGAAGCACAAAATTCTTTAAGACAAGGCATAATGGAAAAAGCCCTTGCTCAAACATTTCTGCACATCCCTCTTTCATTTTCTCGTTTCAAAAGCCTTCCATGGATTGTGTTGGGGGACAGTTTGCAAGACCCTTAGTGCTCTAATTTTTGCTAAAAGAGAGTATTAAATTGAGGATTTCTAACTTTCAACTGGTATTCTCCTCACTCTTTCTTGTTTTGCAATTTCATAGAAACCCGTTAAAGGCAGTCAACAACCACTCGTCAGTCTGATTCAGTTGCTATAAGATCAACTGAATTGGTCAGGTAGTTGGATTTGATTTTTGAGTAAGTGAGAACTAAAACTCATCAGGACCTAAGAGTTAGTTACCAGCTATGTTGTACAAACTTGGATATGTCACAACATGGATATGGAATACATTAATCATCAAATAATTTGGAGAATGATATGAAGAGCATGACTATGTTATATATCTTTACGTGTGTGAGTGTGTGTTTTGATAGAGAAATCATTTCAAAAAATAAAACACTGAAAATAGAGTTATTCTTTCTTCTGCTTCTCTTTCTATTTCTCTTAAAAAGTAAAGTTTTCTTTATAATCACATCAAACATAAAAGTACTTGAGTTAATATCCCACAAAAGAACTTTAAAAAAATTCAATAAATTGTGTCTCCACATTTGTTGTGCATAGTAACAATTAAAAAACAAAGAATATTGATAATTAACATCGAGCAACTATATGCACGCGATAATAATCCAGTATAATTTTGATACATTATGTTTAACAACTGCACAATCCACTGGTCGAAAATATAAGAAAAATTCAAGTCTATAAGTTATCATTGAAGTTTACAGGCATAAACTTCAATAATGTTTTATGGTCTAAATTCATTACAACATTATAAGATAACTGATTCTTGATAGGACTAATAAAACAGACTCAAAAAGAGAATTTTGTGCTATAATATCTAAGTTTTTAATGAAAATATCCGAACTTTTCAAAAATAATTCTCGTTGCATCGGACAAGGTCAAATATTGATTATATCAGATATAGTTCCTTTTCCAACTTAATTTATGAAACTGAACTAGAAGTAGCTGGCACATACAGACCACGCATCAATATCCTGAAAGTATTCGACACAATACATGATTATTTTTTAATGTAAACATGAACCATAAGTTATTATCATAGAAACTAAGGCACCACAATAAAGCAGGAGCTCACAACTATGAGAGATTAAGGAGTTAGAAACTAAGGCATCACAATAAAGCATGAGCTCACAACTATGAGAGATTAAAGGAGTTAGAAACTAAGGCATCACAATAAAGCATGAGCTCACAACTATGAGAGATTAAAGGAGTTGGGGTCAATATGAATGTATACGTAGAAAAATTCACATGCGAAACTTAGATCTGTTTTTTTGCAAACTCTTGCACGTGGAATGAGACATCCAAACATCTCCTTGTGCGAATAACTATTAGTACTATTCACACTAATTGTGTCCCTCAATTCTATGAAATTCTTTGTTGACTCGCCAAAAAAAGAACGTAGTGAGAAATTATAGGAGAGTTTAGGGAGAGAGAATTATTTTCACAATCAATTATTGTCAAGAGGATATTGTTATAGCATTTAGGAAGACCCTTGCTTATAATTCTTTCTGTATAAAAATACAATAGCACTCAATCACTATGTTTGATTTTGGAATCACTTATCTACTACCAACATAACTAAATAACATCAAATACAAACATGAATGCCCAGTGAACACTGCAGCATATATTATGCATACAAATCCAGCATAAATGAACAATAAGCTTCATTAAGTTGCCAAGGATAATTTTTCGGTTTATTTACCAGATAAGGAGTAATTGTACTCAGGAGAGGCAAAGAGTATACTATCAGCATTCAGGATTTTCTGCCGGAAAGCCTCCACATCCGGGGGATAAGTCCCATCCACCTCAAGATCCGTGTTCAGTAAGGGTAATGAAGAGATGTCAACATACTCAATCTCCAAACCATCAATTGACTTCGCTAATTCCATAGCTAAAGCCCCAAGAGATTTACAAGCACCCCCCTACCGAAAGATTGGAGGGGGGAGATAGAAACTGTTTAGCTTAACTAGCAAATGAAATTAAAAAGCATCAACATCAACTTCTTCCATCCATATTCACCAAAATTGTAATAGTTCCAAATTTAGTTACTAATATCACTAGGAAGAAAATCAGAACTACTATTAAAGCTTCCTTGAGAACGAATACATCACAATCAAAATTCCAATTTGGCATTCATAGAGAAAATCAAGTATTGAAATATAATAATCCATTAATGAAGATATCAGCATCCTAAACTTTACTATACAATAAATAAACAACTGAATACAAAGAGAAAAGGAAGAGGGATTTACCGGCACGAAGGAGGCCGCGATTGTACGAACCTTTGCGGAGGGAACCGCAGAGGGCAGCAACTTTGATTGCCGGAGCTGCTGCTTCTGCCATGCCTTCTTTTCCACGGATAGTGGAACACTATGTGATGATATCTATTTTAATTTATTCTTTACCTATGCTAATCTATTCCATATACCTATAAGTCATTTTCCAAAAAAATTTTTTAAATCTTGGCTTTAAATTTTTAGAGAAAATGTGTATTTTACGATGAATAATGCGTATTAATGCTTGTTCCGGAACAATGTGGGTATGTGACCATGGCATATTAAACGTTCTTTTAACTATGTTAACTATTACAACTTAATAGTACTTGAGAGTGAAATTTTATTAATTTAGAGGGGTATTAATTAATTAATAATTTATTAATTTAAAAATTGCTTTATCGATTCAGCAAATTTATCGTGAAGAAGAAATTCACGCTCTTCACAATATGATAAATGATCTTAGTTATCGAAATAAAATGGACGACAATCACATGTTGAACTACCTGGAACAAAAATGATAAATGTTCAAAGTTCCAAAGCTTAGAAGATATTTTGGCTAGTGTCACTGAAAATCTTGTCAATGATAACAGTGAATGATTCAATATCTTTAGAACTAATCACACAAATATTAAACACTCATAGAAGCAACAACTCTTCATAATTTTGTGTTACAGTTCGAAAACACTACACCAGAGCTTTTGAATGTAATGTGAAAAGCTAGAGATGCAATCCACCTAGATTCGAGGAAGAAATAAACAACAATATATTCATATTCTACTAAATTGTCATAATTATGTTTGCAATTTTAGAGAATTAGTTATCCGCCAAAAGCCATAAGCAAATCTAGGGCCACAATCCGAAACTATTGATTTGGGAACACAGTGTAATCTCACTATTTTTGGGATATAAATTTCCACCATCTTGTCCAACTTGAATATCTTTAGGGTATAAAATGTGATATCTTTGTCAGTCTATCTACAATGACCCAAACTACATCATGCCTCTTGAGGTACATGATAAATGGGTAACGAAATCCATCGTTATGTACTCCCATTTCCACTGTGGCACGTCTATAAGCTCTTTCTTAAGCATCTTGGCTTTAATTTTTTCCGCTTTTACCTGTTTCTTTTCCACCAATAATGAGTCTGGAGATCATGGTACATCTTCTTTAATCCAGGATGGATACTAAACGACTACAATGTGCATGTTGTGATATTTCACCCCTCAAATCAGAATCAGCAGGAATCACTAATCTCGTGTGTAATCGAAGATTTTCATCCTCAACAAAAATGAAACTAAATATATTCTCTTTTATTACCAATCGTCTCGATCTCTGGATTTCATGATCGGATTTCTATGTCTTTTGAATACTAACAATCAACTCTGATTCAATTTGTGCAGTAAATACCTAGAAGGACTATGAGATATATCAAAGTTATAACCAAAAGTACAACAATCAACAATTAGACTAGAAATTTGACAAGGTAGGACAGTCTTTTGACAAACATGTCTACAAACAAGTCAACGATAGTATTTGAGATACCCGGGTAATACCATATTCACAATCATACCCTTTTGTTGGAATCGAAGAGGGGGGTGAATGAGATTCCTTGGCTACTTTAGCGTTTTAAAATGAGTTTGTAAAAATAAAATATTTTGCGCTTGCGGAAGCCTTACGTCAATCGATAAATAAAAAGAATAAGTAAATAAATGCGTAATGAAAATTAAAGCAATAAAAGACACAAAGATTTGTTATAGAAGTTCGGCGATGAATCGCCTACGTCTCCTCTTCCCGGTTAGATAACCTCCAACCGAGGTTCCACTAGAATAAATGATCTTGGCCTTGAGGGCTCCAAGTTAGCCACAACCCAACTCTTCCCGAGTTTACAAAGCTCTTCCCGAGCACACTACTCTTCCCGAGTACACAACGCTCTTCCCGAGCACAATACCCTTCACGAGTATACAAAGCTCTTCACGAGCTACCAACACTCTTCACGAGTATTCTTGGCCTTAAGGGCTCCAAGGATAGCCACACACTTGCACCAACTAGATTTGTTGATGACTTTACAATTTTCCAACTTGCTTTGGTATTGGAGGACCTTTACAATAAATTAAACCAACAAACACCTTCACGGTGTACTCACACGAAGAAACACAAGACTCTAACAAAGAAAAGAATTACAAGCTCCAATACAACAACAATGTATGGAGATTGCAATGCAATATGAATTTGAATTGATCAAGGCTTTGTAGAAGTTTGTAGACTTGTTTCTTGCCTTCAAAAAGCTCCAAAAGATCCATATTTATAGTGTAGGAGGCCCCCAAAGCTCCTACTAGCCGTTGCTACACATAAGGCTTGAATCACGCCTCGATCGCCTCGGACATCGCCTCGGGCGATCTCCATCGCCACCCTTTAACGGTCAAATCTGGCCCAGATCGCCTCGGGCGATCTCCCCATCGCCTGGGGCGATCATCAATGATAAACAAGGCCATAGGTAAAATTCTGGATCGCCTCGGGCGTTCCGTGCATCGCCTGGGGCGATCGCCCTCAAAAAAATGGCCTAGGAAGCATTCTGGATCGCCTGGGGCGAGGTTGAACATCGCCTGGGGCGATCGGATCGACAGCGTGCCCACCGTGCCATCGCTTCAGTCGATGGTGCGCAACATGGCTCGGATCGCCTGAGGTGATGGCCCGGATCGCCTGAGGTGATCTGCCAGATTTCAGCACTCTCAAACTTTGCACTATTCGACCATCTTAAGCTCATTTCTGGGACAAGTGGTAAACATAAAAGTTGTAGCTCTTCCTCTTATCTAGGCGTGTACAAAATGTCATTGCATTTCATTAAGGTATGAAGAAGTTATGCCCAAAATGCTACAGTCGCTCAAACCTTGCTACAATCTGCACTTGTTATGACTTCCATGACATTTTGCTCCATGATGCAATCCGAATTGGACTGAGATGTTCGAATATGAAATCTAGCATATTGAGTTTGATTTCCAACCTCTTTGGATTCACCTTGTTCGGAGCATCGATCCAAGAGATATAATCAAAACATTGCACTGCGCTCCAATTGGCTTCTATACGAATTTGCCCACCAACGGACCATTGGTTTGTGGGTCTTCATCCTATCATAAGAAATTGTTCCAACATCATTCCACACATGTTGAACACTTAAATTGGTTGTTCATAGATGTCATTCCTTCTCGTCCAAGCTCAATAGATTCCTTGATAAAAATCACCGCTTGTCCTATGAACTCGCATATGTTATTGTATAACTTGGGTTCTCTTCCATTGGTCTTCCCAACCAATTTATCAATATAACCCTGTACACTAAGTAGACATATTAGTATAACAAATGCAAGTTTTGTTGATCATCAAAACTCAAGGATTAACCGGGGATAATTTAACGCATTAAACGCAACCATGCGTTTAAGGCTCAACAATCTCCCCCTTTTTGATGATCACAAAACTTGATAAACTTGAATAAGTAATATGCATGAAATGTGAGTAAAAATAACTCCCCCTTAACAATTGCATACACTACAAGTTAATCAAGCAAATAACTCTCCCCCTCAAACCATGCATACTCAAGCTCTCCCCCTTAAACTATGCATGAATTAAGGTTCAAGTTTATCACAAAATTCTCCCCCTTTTTGTGATAATCAAAAAGCACAAAATTTAAATAAACATAGTTCAATTATATGTTGCCACATAGCCATATTTCAACAATTTACACATGTTCCTCATCAAGCATGTAATAAGCATAAGATTTAATCAATGAGATGAAAAAAAACATGCGTTTAAGGCAATCAACAATGAATTCTAAATTTTGCAAAGTGTGCATATGTTCTACCATGAGTTCATGCACTTATGCCCAATAAACATTAAAAATATCAAAGCATTATTAGATAAGTTAACAAAACATATAATTGCAAATTTCCACATTGCATATTCAAATTTGAATTTTAGGCATATCAAGATATATATACCAAAAAGAGATAAGCAAGAATCATGCATCAAAATAATTTATATGTGCATATGCTAAGGGGTTATGCATTTTACTACCAATGAATATTGAGCTTCATATTTATTGGTCACAATTAATTTGTGCCAATTAAATTTTGAATTGCTCTTTTAACATGTAAAAAGTAAATTTTACCCTAGATGACAAGAGTTCGTTCTTGTCATTGGTCCAACGCCTCGAGCCTCTTCTATAGTGGTGAATAATACAAACTCCTCCTTTGAGTTGCTTGGCCCTTCATCCTCCATTCCATTTTTGTTCCTACAAGATAAATTTACAATAGGAGGAACTTTGGTACCCATTTGATTTTTGGGTCCTTGAGGGTTAACTTTCAAAGGCACTTTTGGAATCCATTTCCACCTCTTATTAGGTTGGTATTGGATTCTAGCAAACCTACACTTATTTTTAGTGTGGCCATTTTTGCAACAATAATTACAAGTAGGAGAATCATGCTTTGCATTGGCCAACAAGCTAGAAAAAGTTTTTGATTTGCTTGAAAAACCTAACCCGGCTTTGTCAAAGCTACAACGTTGCAAGCCAAGCAATTCATTCATCTTTTTACTACTTTCACTAAATTTGCAAAATGATATCTTTAAAGAATTTAATTCATTTTTCAATGAATTATTTTCTTCATCTTTCTTAGCAATCTCAAGTTTGAGTAATTTGTTACTCATCTTGGTTTTGCCAAGAGCATCAATAAGATCATTATAAGACTCTAAAAGTTCATCAAATGAAGGTACCTCATTGTCACTTTCATCTCCTTCATCTCCAAGAGCCATTAGACATAGATTGGTGGCTTCTTCTTCATCGGAGTCGCTATCACTCCATGTGGCTATAAACGCCTTCTTCTTCCCTTTGTCCTCATTCTTCTTCCTAGGGCATTTGTTAGCATAATGACCTTTATCATTGCAATTATAACAAGTTACCTCATTTTTGGATTCATTTTTGGTTGCACTTGAGGTCTTTGACTTGATATGTTTGGTGAAGAGCTTCTTGAACTTCTTTGTGAATAGGATCATCTCCTCATCATCATCATCTTCTTCATCATCGGAGTGGTCTTTCCTTCCAACCAAGGCAATCCCATTTCTCTTGGATCTATCCTCATCCTTTACTTCTCTCCTTGTGGCAACTTCAAGCTCATGAGTCACCAATGTGCCATGGAGCTCATCAAGATCATAAGATGCGTTCTCCCCTTTGTTGGACTCGATGATGGCCGTCCTCTTGGCATCCCATTCCTTTGGTAAGGCTCTTAGTGCTCTCCTCCATATTTTCTTTGGAGGATACTTCTCTCCAAGTTGGGCAAGCTCGTTTATGATTTGAGTGAGCCTCCTAAACATTGAATCCACATCTTCTCCGGAATCCATCTCAAATGTCTCATATTTGAGTTGCAATAGATCAATCTTGGTCTCCTTCACTTGATTAGTGCCTTCATGACAAATTTGTAATTTGTCCCATATCTCCTTAGCGGTTGAGCACATCGAGATCCGGTTGTACTCCTTCATATCTAAAGCACAATGCAAAATATTAATCGCTTTAGCATTTTGTGAAATTAACATCATATCCGCTTTTGTGAAGTCGTCCATTTCTTTGGGAACACTAATTCCCCCAACATCCTTTAAAGGAGTATGTGGACCTTTCACAATGATTTTCCATAGATCATAATCTACGGATTGGATGTATAGAGAAATTCTATTTTTCCAATAACCGTAGTTATCACCCGTGAAAAGCGGAGGGCGATTTGTCGATTGACCTTGAGCAAACTCATTTGCTAGATTAGCCATATAATTTTTTTGATTTAAAACAAAAATCAAATGGCTCTGATACCACTTGTTGGAATCGAAGAGGGGGGGGTGAATGAGATTCCTTGGCTACTTTAGCGTTTTAAAATGAGTTTGTAAAAATAAAATATTTTGCGCTTGCGGAAGCCTTACGTCAATCGATAAATAAAAAGAATAAGTAAATAAATGCGTAATGAAAATTAAAGCAATAAAAGACACAAAGATTTGTTATAGAAGTTCGGCGATGAATCGCCTACGTCTCCTCTTCCCGGTTAGATAACCTCCAACCGAGGTTCCACTAGAATAAATGATCTTGGCCTTGAGGGCTCCAAGTTAGCCACAACCCAACTCTTCCTGAGTTTACAAAGCTCTTCCCGAGCACACTACTCTTCCCGAGTACACAACGCTCTTCCCGAGAACAATACCCTTCACGAGTATACAAAGCTCTTCACGGGCTACCAACACTCTTCACGAGTCTTCTTGGCCTTAAGGGCTCCAAGGATAGCCACACACTTGCACCAACTAGACTTGTTGATGACTTTACAATTTTCCAACTTGCTTTGGTGTTGGAGGACCTTTACAATAAATTAAACCAACAAACACCTTCACGGTGTACTCACACGAAGAAACACAAGACTCTAACAAAGAAAAGAATTACAAGCTCCAATACAAAACAATGTATGGAGATTGCAATGCAATATGAATTTGAATTGATCAAGGCTTTGTAGAAGTTTGTAGACTTGTTTCTTGCCTTCAAAAAGCTCCAAAAGATCCATATTTATAGTGTAGGAGGCCCCCAAAGCTCCTACTAGCCGTTGCTACACATAAGGCTTGAATCACGCCTCGATCGCCTCGGACATCGCCTCGGGCGATCTCCATCGCCACCCTTTAACGGTCAAATCTGGCCCAGATCACCTCGGGCGATCTCCCCATCGCCTGGGGCGATCATCAATGATAAACAAGGCCGTAGGTAAAGTTCTGGATCACCTCGGGCGTTCCGTGCATCGCCTGGGGCGATCGCCCTCAAAGAAATGGCCTAGGAAGCATTCTGGATCGCCTGGGGCGAGGTTGACCATCGCCTGGGGTGATCGGATCGCCAGCGTGCCCACCGTGCCATCGCTTCAGTCGATGGTGCGCAACATGGCTCGGATCGCCTGAGGTGATGGCCCGGATCGCCTGAGGTGATCTGCCAGATTTCAGCACTCTCAAACTTTGCAATATTCGACCATCTTAAGCTCATTTCTGGGAAAAGTAGTAAACATGAAAGTTGTATCTCTTCCTCTTATCTAGGCGTGTACAAAATTTCATTGCATTTCATTAAGGTATGAAGAAGTTATGCCCAAAATGCTACAGTCGCTCAAACCTTGCTACAATCTGCACTTGTTATGACTTCCATGACATTTTGCTCCATGATGCAATCCGAATTGGACTGAGATGTTCGAATATAAATCTAGCATATTGAGTTTGATTTCCAACCTCTTTGGATTCACCTTGTTCGGAGCATCGAGCCAAGAGATATAATCAAAACATTGCACTGCGCTCCAATTGGCTTCTATACGAATTTGCCCACCAACGGACCATTGGTTTGTGGGTCTTCATCCCATCATAAGAAATTGTTCCAACATCATTCCACACATGTTGAACACTTAAATTGGTTGTTCATAGATGCCATTCCTTCTCGTCCAAGCTCGATAGATTCCTTGATAAAAATCACCACTTGTCCTATGAACTCGCATATGTTATTGTATAACTTGGGTTCTCTTCCATTGGTCTTCCCAACCAATTTATCAATATAACCCTGTACACTAAGTAGACATATTAGTATAACAAATGCAAGTTTTGTTGATCATCAAAACTCAAGGATTAACCGGGGATAATTTAACGCATTAAACGCAACCATGCGTTTAAGGCTCAACACCTTTTAACAGATAAGCCACATCATCTGTCTCATATTTAACTCAGACTATGTGAACAAATACTTTAAACTTGTATGATCAATATAAATATCAAAAGTCTCACCGTTATAGATAATGTATTAGAATCTTGAGGTCAAATACAATAGCCGCTAGTTCCAAGTCATGTATATGATATTTCGGCTCGTGTGTCTTCAATTGTCTTGATGCATATGCAATCACATGCCTGTGTTGCATCAAAACACATCCCAAATCATATAAAAAAGCGTCAGTATAACAACATAACCACTTGTACCGGAACGGATAGCAAGCACTAGAGCTGTCGTCAACCTCGTCTTCAACTCCGAAAAGTTAGCCTCTCAGGAGTCCATACAAACTTAACATTTTTCTTTGTTAGTTCAGCAAGATGTTGGGTGATCTTGAGAATCCTTCGATACATCTTCTGTAGTAACCAGTCATCCCAAGAAAGCTCTGAATCTCAGGAACTGAAGGAGGTGCTACACATTTCAATATTGCTTCTACCTTACTAAGATTAACAGAAATACAGTCTCGGTAGACAACATGACCAAGAAATACTACATTATTCAACCAAAACTCACATCTACTCAATTTGGCATACAATTGTTTTTCTCGTGAAATATGTGATCACGATTTATTTAGACAATAATTCTCAATGTAGCGTGATTATACCGCAAGTGCAAGGTGTAAGTTTAGTATAGTAGAATAAAGTAGGATGTCGTACCCACATGGACTAGAAAATAAGTACCAAATTCATTTAGCTTAACTATATTTAGCCTACAATTATTAACAAATTATTAAACTAAATTAACCAAGAACAAAAGCCAACCAAACAAGCAAGCAATAAAAAGTATAGAAAATCAGTAGAAACAATTATCAAAACTTCGGTTCACCCATGTAATCTCTTACAATTCATTTATTAGTTATTATTTAAAATCTTACATTCTAAGGTGACGAGTTTTCCTAATGCATTCGTTATACTATGGTCAAGCTATAACAAATCTAATATTGAGATGTAACAAGTCATGGTCATGCACTTATGTAACACTCAATATTGTATGAAGATCTATGAAAACTACTAGCCTTCGAATTTGGTAAATCTATTGCTATCACACGTGTGTTCGATTTTACTTGGTCAGTCTCAATCTAAACCCACAGCCTAATTTACTATATGTATTGCAATATCGTAGGTCAACCTTAATCGCAATATAAATAATCATTCAAGGGTGATCAATCCCTCAAAAGTATGAAGAACAATAAATTACGCACATAGAGTTGTAAGAATTAATCAAAAAAATTATTAAATCATGTGTTTAAAACATGGGATTCCTTAGTCTTGACAACAAAACTTAACCAACTATCATGCTCAAATAACAATGAATTGAAGACTAGTGGAATTCGAAATTGTTGAGAAGGTATATGTGAAAGTTTCATCAACGAGGGGGGTAATTTGATTCGACAAAGCCGGAAAGTTGGGTCCCAGATTTGTGGGTCAGTTTGAAATTTTAAAGAATGTGGGAATTTTAGCTTACCAAATAGCCTTACCACCCAATCTATCAAGGATTCATAATATCTTCCACGTATCACAACTGAGGAAGCACATCTCCGATCCAAGCCACGTACTCAAAGATGGATCCCTAGTAGGCCAAGGGAACTTGAACGAAACTTTGAATATGAAGAATTCTCGATCCGGAATGTAGACTCAAAGGACCAAGTACTGAGGAGAAGGAATATTCTTTGGTCCTGAGGAGAAAAAAATATCCCTTACTTCAAATTTCAGTGGTCAAACCACACCGAACGAGAAGCTACTTGGAACTCGAAGAGAATATGCGCGAGAAATACCTTACCTTTTTCAAGGAAAATCTGACTCAAGTTTTGAGGATTAAACTTCTAATAAGGATAGAGTGATGCGAAGACGTGAATCTGTAGCTAAAAAAATCAGCACAACAGATGCTTCAATCAGCATAGTTTGCAATCTGCTTAACCTATGGAATCTGCTCAACTTGTTACAGAAACCATCAGCTCTAGATACTCAAGTTCATCAACTCTACTTATGCAGTTAACCATCAGTTCAACCTGTCATATTCTCAACATATGCTCAATCTTACAAGCTCCTCAACTTGTTGAATCAGCTCCACCTATGCAATGCCACCAGCTCAACTTACGTGATTCCGTCAACTCAACTTATCTAAGCAATCCGTTCAAGAGACTTGGTCAACCCCATTAACCCAACATTTACAAAAAATGGCGATGGAGACTACGGTTAAAGAATTTAAGGGGTTTGGCATTCAAGTGAAATCATGACAGAGTTAATGGAGATTTATCGCGCATTTCTTTAGCAAATAAATATTAAGCGGTGAATGATATAAATCAACACCACAAATCAATCGCAAGCGTACAGTGTCAAGTTTTAATATAGTGATTCATAAGTACGAGTGTCGAGCCTTGGACTAACAAGCAAGTATCAAATAAGATTTCTTTAAACTATATTTAACATTTGCTAATGAATTAATAATTAAACTAATAACTAGATTAAACTACTAATCTAACCTAAACGATCAATGATCAGGAGAAAAGTCCACAAGAGAGAATTATCAAGATAATGAGTCACCTAACCAATCCCCTACAATTCTCTTATCCAACCATCTCTAAGTGATGGGTTTTCTGAATTTATTCAATATACTCTCTCAAGCTATATTGAATCTAACAACAAATTGCAACAAGTAACGTTCATTCACTTAATTTAACAATTTAATATTGAATGGAACTTTATGAAAACCACTAACTTTAGATTAAATAACCCAAAGCCATCACTCGTATATGATTTTATATTCCGATCTCAATCTTAAACACACGGCATGAATTACTATGTCGTATTATAATATTATCTTTTGATATCAATTACAATAACAAGAATCATCCAAAGGTGGCCAAACCTTCAATAGTATAAAGAACAATAAAACATGCACATAGAAGATGTATGAATTCAATCACAATATCAAAGGAAAAACTATGTTTAAGATATCTTTCAATCATCGAAAACACATTAAATCCAATAATCATTCAAAACTAAAATAGAAAAGTAAGAAAAACTCCCAAGTCGACTTCATTTGTTGATTCTTGATCCTTCTCTCGCTTATTTCTCGATCGTGCTCCTCAATTCCTTGTTAGATTGTTCCAAAGCTATGATAAAATTGTGGTATGATGGATGATATATGGTGGTAGAAATATGAAGGCTAGTGTGTAGATGATGGAGTGAAGGAAATGGCTGAGGCGTGTGATGGGTTGTGGAGGATTGACGTGAATTGTGTCTCGATGAAGGGAGGCGTATGTTGTGTGTCTCTTCGATCAAAGGAGGTGTCCCCTAAATATATTCATTTGATTCATGGGCCCTTCTTTTCTATAATCATTAGCCCATTAAATTATAACGTAATGCATTGAAAATCCTGATCATATTACCGACCCTACAATATCTTTGATTAAATCTTGCATGAATAATCTTGCAGAATTTCCTTCTGCTGCGTTTTCCATATTGTTGTCCAAGTTATCATGATGTCATGTATAATCTTCCAACGCACCTTGGGATACAAGTGAATCTTTGTGGGATTAAAATTCCATTTTGAATCAACCTTTGCTGCTGATGTCCTCACATAAATCTAATGTGATTACCACGTAATTAAGGTGAATTATGAGCTGCTGAATCCTCTATTGCATGAGTTTCCTTGTGACATGAATCTTTTATGATAATCAGTTGGTACAAGAGTCCAAGATTCCATGCACACAAGATTCTGTCATTATTAGTTGTAGCGTGAATTTTGGAAACAAATCACTTTGGCGATCGATTAGAGCATAAGTTGGCGATCGATCGATGCTTTTCAAGTTTTGGTTCTTCAGACCCTGCCTTAGCCAATCGATCGCCTGTGTGTACTGATCGATAGAGCCATGCCAAATTTTCTTCCCTCGAGAATTTTGTCAATGCTTCGAAGTGTTGGCTCTATTGCGTCATATTTAATCGTTCTCAGGTCATTTTCTTCATTTCCACGTAAATTTCTGAAACATGTAAATTAATACCACAAAATATAATATCATTAAAGAATCACTGTAAAATACTACTAGAAAACGTCGAATATAAGTGCAAAAATGGCACTTATCAACTCCCCATCGTCATCGATTAAGCATTAAAATCAAACGGTAGAAATCATTCTTGATAGTTGAAACAAATTAGCTCATTACAAGATTTTATCTCAGAAATCTCACTTACACATTCGAAAGTTGAACAATACATGTTTTCTCCTAAATCAAGCAATCAATCAAAATGTCTTTTTAAGCTTGTAATGTTAGGCCTTTGGTGTCGGTTACAAAGAAAAGATAAGATTAGCACAAAGAAGAGAATATAATAATGCAAAGTTCATATTTTTAGCACATATTGAGCTTCTTTTCTTTTTTCTAACCTTGGCCATGTTGGGTCTTATTCATTTAGATAATAATTTTTTTTCGCAAGGCTCTTTCTTTTCTTTTTTTCTTCGTTCTCATCCATCAATGTTTTTCAATAATAAGCTCATCAAAATATAACAATGTATGTGCATCTAATGAGATTCTATACTCCCTTATGACAAGGATAAAGATTTTTTTTTAGGCCCGTGAGGGTAGGTATAATGAGTTCCCCAAGAATGTCGAATGTGGGCTAATTGTATGGTAAACATACTCCATTCTTTTTCATTAAATGTAAGGCCTCAATCCCTTAACTCGTCATTAGTGCATTTATGACGTCGTATGAGTATAGAAATTTTCCATCCTTTAAAAGAATCATTACATGCTTCACATATTCTCCATGACATAAATAATAACAGCATGGAATGATCACTTCTACCAGCAATAAAACTCAAGGTTCACCCATTATCATCACCATTGCACCACTTTTACATTGTGGGTTTTTATAAAAATTTGGGCAGAGTCTCCCCATAAATTGAGCTATACGAAAATGAAACAATCAGAAAATAACTCCCAGCCAGGGAAAAACACAACACTTAAAAGAAACCAAAACCCTAAGTAAGTTCCCGGCCAGGGAAAACACCATACTAAGAAGACATCAAAAGTGGGCTTCAACACCCTTATACAGTCCATATACATGCTTCCAGTTGCTCACATACGAGCAACAAATAAATGGATACCAATCTAACTGAATAAATAACGTATACTATTTACCCACACTCATATACGCTTCTGGAAGCGGCATGATCCAACAAAGCTCGAACTAATATCCCAAAATAGCTTAGTACGTGTTTCAACAGAAACAGCCCCCACACGGGTGAGCATACCCCATCACAATACTCATACTCATAACAATGCTTAATGGTTATAATGATATCATAATATCACAATTAAGATTATTGAAAATCTATATGAAGATGTACTCCCTGTAAAGTTTTGAATCCATAGCTTTCCACGAACTGTCCCTGTTTCAATCTCACACACTTTCATAACAACAAGTTCAGTATCGTTATTCACATTATGATACTCATCAACACGATAAATTCAATACAACTAGAATCTAGTATATATGCTTAATCATGAATAATTCCATGATTCAGGTAATCCTTCCTACCAGTCTATCTCATTGTCAATATTCACATTGATCACGCCCAAGGCATCGTTACCCAACTTCGTATACTCGGATCACGTACAACTACGTATCCCCCTCAGATCACGTACAACTATGTATCCCTCATATCACATATATGTGCATATTCATTTCTTTACTCATATATTCGGATTACATACAATTACGTGACCACCATACTGCATATGTCAAACTCAACACACAATCATTACATTCAACGATACATGATATACGAATATGTCATTATTCATAGTATATATATATATACCTGCTCTTACGTCACTACGTACCTTATAAACTGTGTTTACCGTCAAGTCATCCTCTTTGTTGTCCGAGAGCTCAAGAAGGCTCTACATGAACTTAAAGGTATAAGGGTTATCTCATAACCAATATTTGATGCATAAAATATCATAATAATTCATAAATTATGCCCATAATATCACATAATCCAACCACCCAACAACAAAACCCAATTTAGCCAATTAACATGTTCCAAACATCCCAACCAACACCGAAGTGATTCAAACCAAGACATGAATGAAAGGATCCATGTAGATACGAGATTCTACCCTTTAAATCCAATTCCCTTAATCACAACATAAAATCATTCATTTGTATAAATTCAACTTAAACAAATTAAACATGCATTGAGTTTCAATCTAGAACTCATATGATGTCTTCAAGCATATACCTCACCACAATCTTTATTCCAAGTTATAACTCACGCTACCATGTGTCTAACTCATTTATTCACACACTACACATGTTCCAAGTTAAAAGGATCTCAAACTAAAGTCAATACAATCCTAAACACTAACATGATATAATTCCATAAGTAGGCTTTCATACTAAACATTTAGTATAGCTTTTGGCCACACTTGAACTCCACTTAAGCATTATATCAAACACCATATAGGCACGATTTCAAGCACAAAACAGTCTAAAAAATCGAGCTACCACAACCAGATTTTCGAAGTACATAGGGGTAGATTTTTCAAACCAAAATGCAACAGATTTTTGAACCAGAACAGCCTAAAATTCAAACCAAAATAGCAGGCCAATTTCGAACCCAAACAGCAAGAATCAGTTGATCAAAACAGCAAAAATTCGAAACCAATACCGCACAAATTCGAACCATATCAGGTGATTTTTGATCAACAACCAAAGCACACATTTTCAAGCCAAACTTAGCAATATTTCATCTACATAGTCATCAAAACATGAAGAGTAACTTTCTTGACAGGAAAAATGAAGTAACAGCAACTTTCCTTCCCAAAATCGATCCAAAGTGCATCAAAAACCCTAGAAATCGAAGAGCAAGAAGGAATAATGACCAAGGTAGTGTATAGCATCTTACCCATACCAATCTTCAAGAGAAATCGAGCTCAATCTTGCCAAAATCGCCGATAAGCGTGAGGGAGGAGAGAGTTGGTGTGAAGTAGGAGAAGAGGCGTGAGTTTAGTGTGTATAGGAAGTTTTAGTTTGTGTTTTAACCCTCAAGTCATTCTTCTTATACATAGCTCACTAAATTAATATGCAAACATCTCTTTTTAAATTTAAATCAAGATACATGCTTTTCCCGTAATTTATTTATTCCAATTCCGGGCCAAAATTATATTCTCATGAATTTAAAGAATTTCTTTGAATTTAATTAACATTATAATACAATCTCGGAATCATTTGTCCAATTTCCGATCCCAACATCCGATACTCAAAAATTAAATCCCGAGATATCATAAAAATATCATAATTAAATCCATTTGACAATTAATAATTATTCCGGACATCACAATTCTCCCCAACTAATAAAATTTTGACCTCGAAATTAAAATGCGTGCTTACCATAAAAGCCAACAGTAAATTCACGTACCGGCATACAGCTCAAGATAGTGACTTGACCATCTCTAGGATGACAGTCATCCAACTCATCACGGTTCACACATGTGCCCCATTACACCAACGATCGTAAGACTGTAATTCACATCACTTTACCATATTCCAACATTAAAATTCAATGAGTTATCATATATGAATACACTTATTCATGTAAATCGTCACGACATTACCATCATCGTACTTTAGCCATTATGTACTCTTTCTTATGATATGATAAATTATCGTTACTAGCACAAGTGTTTAATCATCAAGCTTCTTTGTCATACTTCAGTACCTGTGTACTCCAATCGGTATAGTTTCCTTGCACAAAATCTTAATCCGTCATAGTTTACTTTGATCATAGTACACATCATATAACTCTAAATCATGCAACTCATGCATATCATGTGTATATAAGAATGTATGACAATACACCAACCTTTTGTTGTATAAATAACTTCATACCTGTTTTGTTGCAAATATATGCAACTTATACCAACATCTCATATACATCTCCTGGCTATTATCTGGTGCAAAGTAATTACTAGAAAACCCATTAGTAATTCTCACATATATCCACATTATACGCACCAACAACCACAGATCATCAATATCAAATCATGATGAATGTCCTAACATCAATATTCTTATGTCACGATTATACTCCATCTAAAACAAGGCGTCAACATCAATATCGAATAATTCGTATCATACCTTTGTAGATGGAATCATCTACAATACACAATAGCATCATAGTATCATGCTCATCACAGTACTCACATGCTCTTAAGCATCAACTTCCGCATTTCATCACCCAACTATCATCTGTCATGGGACAAGTACAAAATAAACTCATTAGTATTTCTCAAATACTCATAACATAACCATGTACCTTGTCATTTACGCATTTTGATATTCATAATGTTTCCATTATCAAACATTAATTCCCTGCGTCAAAAGTTCACACAATCCTATACACATCATGCTACAACACACTATCACATGTCTGTGTGATTGAAATTCAACATAAGAATCAATTACATGCCTCAATGACGCAATTCATTTCAATCCTTTATCCAACAAGTACTATTTCATGAATGTTCACAATGATCGCATGTCCGCACACGACATTCATAGTGATCCCATGCCATCACTTGACGTACCCATTAATCTAATGTCAACATGATCACATTTAACTCAACATAACATGATTAATAGATCATCAGTCTCACAGTACCAAACAATCATGTTTTCATAAACAAATATCATTCAATCTGACCATCATTACCCCACTATTATCTAGCCTCTGCAACAATAATCAATGAACATATCAACTATATGTCATTACAATTTCTTTCTCAATTCAATTGGTTCTCATAAACCACACCAATCAATCACGATAGTTCACAATCCACATATATCAAACATATTAAACCAAACGAAATGGTATACCTCAATTCCTCGTTCCTCTAGAACATTCCAATATCCTATTGGGCCTACATCTCATGCACCCAAGGAACAACAATAACACAATGTCCACAACTATCTGAAATGAACACATCATCAATATACATCGCTAGCACAATAACAGTACACTAATACTCATGCTAACATAATAGCAGCACATCAATATTCATCGCTCAATGACGGCACCCTAATATTCATTGCTAACACAATAGCAATATATCAATATTCATCTCCAACACTGGCATGCATAATCTCATCGCCACTACGGGCATGCACAATATCATCGCCACTACTGGCATCCATATAATATCCATAATCACAATGAATAAAATTACATTCTTAAAACAATAAGATGTAATAACACTTACTGTACACAGTGGATCCACACTCGATCCTTTAAACTGCCCCTGTTCTCAACATAAATATTCCACAAAATATAATTTCATATCAATACACAATTGATATACTCATCATCAATAACATGACCGTCCAAAAATATTCATTGCCTCGACATATCAGCAGCATTCACAATATTTCCATAGCTTCGATATGATAGAGGTAAATAATATAAATCACAAATATCACAATATAATCATACCATCATCTCGCCAATAAATGTCATCAATATATCGGTATCAATCACACCCGCTATTGCATCCACTGCAATAAAAATGAAAGAAAACAATAATGTCTCTTCATCCACTCTCCACATGATCGCTTCCACCCGTACATTTGATTATCACAATACATCCAATCAACAAGGTCAATTTAAATCAATGTATATTCATCACCCTCCCTTTATAGTGGAGGCACATAAAATACATTGCACACTCTCAATAGTGTCGATCCCGACAATAATCACATCGCATGATCTCCCCAGCACCAACTCAATGTCAATATACATGTCACATGCTCTCTCTAGCATTGACCCTGAAATATACACGTCGCTCGCTTGCCAGCGGCGACCACATCACTCACTTGTCAGTGGTGACCCGAATCACATCGCTCACTCCTCAGTGGCAACCCAATATCACATCGCTCGCTCGTCAGTGGCGATCACATCACTCACCCTTCAGTGGTGACCCAATATCACATCGCTCACTCAATCAGTGGCGACCCATATCACATCGCTCGCTCGTCAGCGACGACCCACAAATCATATATACACATCACTCGCCTCAGCGGTGACCCCACTCTACATTCACATAACATGATCACATCGCACACTCTAGTGGCGACCTCTAAATAAACACATCACTCGCCTCAGCGGTGACCCTCTGTACATTCACACACACATAATCACATCGCACACTCTAGTGGCGACCCACATATAATAATAACACATCGGTCAACCATAAAAACTACCCTAAACCTAAGCGACACTTTGATTTTTCAATAATACAGTGGAAAATATATTCATCCATGCTTGTACATCATTACGTACCTATGCCATCATGTAAATGACATACACATACCCGATTGTCACATCATCTGTTGTCATACTCCAACCGCAGAGTACTGCCTGCCATTTCCTATCCTCAGATATCATATCTCATTTTCTGATTTCTCCTGCAAAATCAGATTTCTCAGCACTGCACATACATATACATAACATGTACACAAAACTGAACTCAATAAAATGCATTTATCCCTCTACTAGTAACAACGTCCACTTATCATCAACATTAATTACCGTCAGCGATGTCATTCATCACGCACCTTAAAAGGCATTATCATTTTCACCGTAGTCAAGCTAATGATATAAATAAAACGAGTTACCATACTCGAGGCTTTTCAACCATACCACCCTCATTGTGTATGTTCATCGTATCTCATACGATCCTGCAATCACGATGGTTAGCAATAACACCAATTTTCATTGCTTCATATCATAAAATGCACATAGCAGGCATCATGTCACAATGACAGAAAACTACAATCATGCATAAAAGTATATGATATACATGTCTATCAACACATCCCTAGGCCATTAAACATCCCAAAGAGCTAACCACTGCTCTGATGCCACTAATGTAAAGCCCCAACCCCTTAACTCGTCATTAGTGCATTTATGACGTCGTATGAGTATAGAAATTTTCAGTTCTTTAAAGCTTCACATATTCTCCATGACATAAATAATAACAGCATGGAATGATCACTTCTACCAGCAATAAAACTCAAGGTTCACCCATTATCATCACCATTGCACCACTTTTACATTGTGGGTTTTTATAAAAATTTGGGCAGAGTCTCCCCATAAATTGAGCTATCCGAAAATGAAACAATCAGAAAATAACTCCCAGCCAGGGAAAAACACAACACTTAAAAGAAACCAAAACCCTAAGTAAGTTCCCGGCCAGGGAAAACACCATACTAAGAAGACATCAAAAGTGGGCTTCAACACCCTTATACAGTCCATATACATGCTTCCAGTTGCTCACATACGAGCAACAAATAAATGGATACCAATCTAACTGAATAAATAACGTATACTATTTACCCACACTCATATACGCTTCTGGAAGCGGCATGATCCAACAAAGCTCGAACTAATATCCCAAAATAGCTTAGTACGTGTTTCAACAGAAACAGCCCCCACACGGGTGAGCATACCCCATCACAATACTCATACTCATAACAATGCTTAATGGTTATAATGAGATCATAATATCACAATTAAGATTATTGAAAATCTATATGAAGATGTACTCCCTGTAAAGTTTTGAATCCATAGCTTTCCACGAACTGTCCCTGTTTCAATCTCACACACTTTCATAACAACAAGTTCAGTATCGTTATTCACATTATGATACTCATCAACACGATAAATTCAATACAACTAGAATCTAGTATATACGCTTAATCATGAATAATTCCATTATTCAGGTAATCCTTCCTACCAGTCAATCTCATTGTCAATATTCACATTGATCATGCCCAAGGCATCGCTACCCAACTTCGTATACTCGGATCACGTACAACTACGTATCCCCCTCAGATCACGTACAACTACGTATCCCCCATATCACATATATGTTCATATTCATTTCTTTACTCATATATTCGGATTACATACAATTACGTGACCACCATACTGCATATGTCAAACTCAACACACAATCATTACATTCAACGATACATGATATACGAATATGTCATTATTCATAGTATATATATATACCTGCTCGTACGTCACTACGTACCTTATAATCTGTGTTTACCGTCAAGTCATCCTCTTTGTTGTCCGAGAGCTCAAGAAGGCTCTACATGAACTTAAATGTATAAGGGTTATCTCATAACCAATATTTGATGCATAAAATATCATAACAATTCATAAATTATGCCCATAATATCACATAATCCAACCCACCCAACAACAAAACTCAATTTAGCCAATTAACATGTTCCAAACATCCCAACCAACACCGAAGTGATTCAAACCAAGACATGAAAGAAAGGATCCATGTAGATACGAGATTCTACCCTTTAAATCCAATTCCCTTAATCACAACATAAAGTCATTCATTTGTATAAATTAACTTAAACAAATTAAACATGCATTGAGTTTCAATCTAAAACTCATATGATGTCTTCAAGCATATACATCACCACAATCTTTATTCCAAGTTATAACTCACACTACCATGTGTCTAACCCATTTATTCAGACACTACACATGTTCCAAGTTAAAAGGATCTCAAACTAAAGCCAAGACAATCCTAAACACTAACATGATATAATTCCAAAAGTAGGCTTTCATACTAAACATTTAGTATAGCTTTTGGCCACACTTGAACTCCACTTAAGCATTATATCAAACACCATATAGGCACGATTTCAAGCACAAAACAGTCTAAAACATTGAGCTACCATAACCAGATTTTCGAAGTACATAGGGGCAGATTTTTCAAACCAAAATGCAACAGATTTTTGAACCAAGAACAGCCTAAAATTCAAACCAAAATAGCAGGCCAATTTCGAACCCAAACAGCAAGAATCAGTTGATCAAAACGGCACAAATTCGAAACCAATACTGCACAAATTCGAACCATAGCAGGTGATTTTCGATCAACAACCAAAGCACACATTTTCGAGCCAAACTTAGCAATAAATCATCTACATAGTCATCAAAACATGAAGAGTAACTTTCTTGACAGGAAAAATGAAGTAACAGCAACTTTCCTTCCCAAAATCGATCCAAAGTGCATCAAAAACCCTAGAAATCGAAGAGCAAGAAGGAATAATGACCAAGGTAGTGTATAGCATCTTACCCACACCAATCTTCAAGAGAAATCGAGCTCAATCTCTCCAAAATCGCCTATAAGCGTGAGGGAGGAGAGAGTTGGCGTGAAGTAGGAGAAGAGGCGTGAGTTTAGTGTGTGTAGGAAGTTTTAGTGTATGTTTTAACTCTCAAGTCATTCTTCTTATACATAGCTTACTAAATTAATATGCAAACATCTCTTTTTAAATTTAAACAAGATACATGCTTTTCCCGTAATTTATTTATTCCAATTCCGGGCCAAAATTATATTCTCATGAATTTAAAGAATTTCTTTGAACTTAATTAACATTATAATACAATCCCGGAATCATTTTTCAAATTTTCGGTCCCAACATCCGATACTCAAAAATTAAATCCCGAGATATCATAAAAATATCACAATTAAATCCACTTGACAATTAATAATTATTCCGGACATCACATTAAAGCTCAAAGTAGGATACTAGGGAATAATATAGACAATGTAAGCTTGAAAGCTCACACGTGTCAAAGATCGTCTAGATCATTTCCAGGTCAAGTTTGTAACTATAAAATTTCACCTCAAAAACTCTAATATATTCAAGACAAATCATCGAGTTCACGATAATTGGCTTTTGAAAGCTCCACTGCTGCAGAGATGTATTGCTCCAACTAAGTACCTCACAAGAGAGATGGAAATAGTAAAAAGTACACTCGAGAGATAATATAAACTAAAAGCAAATACTAAAAAAGAAAAAAAACAAAATAGTAAAGGATATTGCTTGGGTTGCCTCCCAAGAAGCACTGATTTCTAGTCATCGGCTTGACCATCAGAAGCAACCATCAAAGAGTGGCTGCAGCCTAAAAGTAACCATCAAAGAGTGGATGCCGCCCATAATAGTATCGTATGATATTACGATTGGATCTTCATTCAGTATGCCCTCAAGCTTGGCTAGATATGAACAGTGTAGGCTCGTCACTCTAACTTTCTTTATGAATTGATAGGCGTGGGAGAAGGATTCTTGGCTTGACTTCATCTCTTGGAGGGTGTAGTGTGATGGAGTTGGCACTGATGAGAAATAAGGATCCACATATGACATAGAACATGTCTCCCTCGATGTCTGCTCATCAATCTCATCGAAAAATTCCCCAGTCTCCAACATCACCCTTGGCTCATCTTCCAATGGGAACTCCTCGGATAACATCTATACAATAGGCTCCATCTCTTGAGGAGGCTCAAGTTCTCTTGAATCTTCATCATGAGTAAGATCACTCCCTCAAACTTGTCGGTGGATTGGTCATTATCAAATAACCAAACTGGATTCGTCACATTTTCATTTGTAGATCGCGCCTCATCCTCTTGACAACTCATTGAAATTGTTTCCATAAGGATCACTATTTACTGCTCCATGTGACGTATAGAATTGTTCTGGTTTTCTAATTGTTGCTCAGTTGATGCCATGAATCTGCATACCATATCATTAAGCTGAGTTATGTCTCCTTCAAAACTAGCCCTTTCCTCTCCTTGATGCTCGAATGGTTGGTGTGTAAATTGCGAGTTGTAAGGCTCTGGTGGGTAATGGTGGCTTCAATCCTGCAGTGAAGGATCTCAATACCAATGGTGGTTGAAGTCCTCCATATCAGTGAACAGGTGCAACACAATGCCCTCATCTCTATCAAACAAGGGGCTCACATATGCCAAAGCTCCCTTCAATACACATCCTTGTGTATCCGCATCCAATCCATTGAAGAAATGTTTAATTGGGGCATAGTTCAAAAAACTATGGTACTACGTTTTCGTCAAATTGTTGAATCTCTCCCAAACTGCATTGAATGGCTCGGAAGTTTGTTGGGCAAAACTTGTGAAGACTTGGTGATGAAACATCACAAGCTCCTCGGAAGAAAGATAAAATAATATAACATAATAAATTTTTTTTTTCGAAATAAATAAATAAAAAAAAATAATGGTTAAATTACAGTCAAATAACCTCGTATGATATTACTAAAGTTAGTCCCCGGCAACGGCACAAAAAAACTTGATCACACTTTTCTTTAGCAAATAAATATTAAGCGTTATAAATCAATAGCCCAAATCGACCGCAAGCGTACGGTGTCAAGTTTTAATATAGTGATTCGTAAGTACGAGTGTCGAACATTGGACTAAAAAACAAGTACCAAATAAGATTTCTTTAAAATATATTTAACATATGGTAATGAATTAATAGTTAAACTATAACTAGATTAAACTACTACTAACCCAACCAAAACAATCGATAATCACGAACAATCCACAAGAAAGAATTATAAAGATAATGATTAACTTAACCAATCCTCTACAATTCTTTATCCAACCATCTCTAAGGTGATGAGTTTTCCGAATTTATTCAATATACTCTCTCAAGGTAATCTAACATTAAATTGCAACAAGTAACTTTCGTTCACTTAACTAACAATTTAATATTGAATTAAACTTTATGAAAACCACTAACTTTAGATTAAATAACTCAAAGCTATCACTCGTATGTGATTTTATATTTCGATCTCGATCTTAAACACATGACATGAATTACTATATTGCATTACAATATTATCTTTCGATCTCAATTATAATACAAGAATCATCCAAAGGTGGCCAAACCTTCAAAAGTATGAAGAACAATACATCATACACATAGAAGATGTATGAATTCAATCACAATATCAAAGGAAAAACTATGTTTAAGATCTTTCAATCATCAAAAACACCTTAAGTTCAATAATCATTCAAAACTAAAAAACAGGAAAGTAACAGAAAACTCCCAAGTCGACTTCGTTCGTTGATTCTTGATCCTTCCATCGCTTCTTTCTCGATCGTGCTCCTCAATTCCTTGTTGGCTTGTTCCAAAGCTATGATATAATTGTGGTATGATGGATGATAAATGATGGTAGAAAGATAGAGGCTAGTGTGGAGATGATGGAGTGAAGGAAAGTGCTGAGGCGTGTGATGAGTTTGTGGAGGCCGGACGTGAATTGTGTCTCGATGGAGGGAGGCGTATGATGTGTATCTCTTTGATCAAAGGAGGCGTCTGCTAAATATATTCATTTGATTCACGGGCCCTTATTTTCTATCATCTTTAGCCCATTAAATTATAATGTAATGCTTTGAAAATTCTAATCATGTTATCGGCCCTACAATATCTTGGATTAAATCTTGCATGAATTCTCTTCTTTGTTATGTCTGTACGTGAAATTAAATGACGCCCCTCCAGCTGTGCATGTGAATTTCCTGTGTTGTCCAACTTGTGTATCAAGTAACATGAATAATCTTGCAGAATTTCCTTATGCTACGTTTTCGATATTGATGTCCAAGATATCATGTTGTCATGTATAATCTTCCAACTCACCTTGGGATACAAGATAATCTTTGTACGATTACAATTCCATGTTGAATCAACCCTAGCTGCTGATATCCTCACATAAATCTGATGCGCTTGCCACGTAATTAAGGTGAATTATGAGCTGTTGAATCCTCTCTTGCATAAGTTTCCTTGTGACGTGAATCTGTTATGATAATCAGTTGGTACAAGAGTCCGAGATTCCATGCACACAAGATTCTTTCATTATTAGCTGTAGCATGAATTTTGGAAACAAATCGCTTTGGTGATCGATCAGAGCAGAAGTTGGCGATCGATCCGTGTTTTTCAAGTTTTGGTTCTTCAGACCCTACATCGGCCCATCGATCACCCGTGTGTGCCAATCGATCGAGCCATGCCAAATTTTCTTCCCTCGAGATTTTTGTCAATGCTCTCTATTGCGTCCTATTTCATCGATTTCAGCTCATTTTCTTCATTTCCACGTAAATTCCTGAAACATGTAAATTAATACCACAAAATGTAATATCATTCAAGAATCAATATAAAATACTACTAGAAAACGGTGAAATGTAAGTGCAAAAATGGCACTTATCAGAGATCATGTGTTGTAACACCCGGACTTTTATCCCTATAAATACCCGATTATTCCCAAAGCAAAAATTATACAAACTCTACCACCAAATCTCGAAACACACACTCTGCAAAAATTTCAGCAAGGAAGAAGACCCATTTCAAGCCTTCTTCAGCCCAAATTCGTCAAGCAATTTAGTAAGTGAGTTTTTGTATATTACTTTCATTTCGTGTTAAAAAGTTATATTGTGTTAAAGTTCAATTGAATATAAGTTATAAGATTTCTGAAATTTAAGACAACAAGGAATTAAGTGTTTAGGTGTGATGTCCCCGAAATGATTAATTGCAATTAAGACATTAATTATGTTATATGAAGATTATGTGGATAATTGATTTATATGCTGAAATTAATTATCACGATGAATTATTTAGTCACATGATAGGCGTGACCTGGGGATTGCTCTTCAGGGTGCATGTTATTCATGATAGAAAAAGGAGTGTTATCATGATTTAATTGTGTTGATTGTTAATTATGAGGAAAGTATGGATTTAATGAAGTTCGGTGCATTTTTTTGTAAAATGCTTTTTAAATACCATGTTGGGGTAATTTATACATCATGTTAATTATTGGGTATAATTTAACTAACCCATACCCCACTATACCCAACCCACTTCATTCATTTTAAACCATCACTCTTAAAATCCCCAAAATCCCTTCCCAACCCAAAACCCTTCCATTTTCGTTTTTGGGCTTAAAGAAGAAGAGGAATCCTTCCAAAAACTTGATTTGTGGAAATTGTTGGGAGATTTGGAGTCCCCAAGAGGTATGGATACCTCCTTGTTGTTTTTGTAAAGTTTTATTTGAGTTTGATATGGTTTGGAGGGTTTTGAAATGGGTTTGTTTGGGTGTATGTTGTTTATGGTTGAGGTATGATTTTTGAAGTGTTTTATGTGGGTTTTTATGAGTTATGATGATGTTAGTGTGGTTGGAACGTTTGGGTTTGAATGATATGGGTTTGAGCTTGGAAAATGCTCAAAAATGGCGAAAAATCGCTCCCAGCAGGTGGCGATCGATCGCCTGAAATGAGGCGATCGATCGCCAATGGCCAGTAGCCATTTCACGTAGCAGGCGATCGATCGCCTAAAATTAAGCGATCGATCGCCGCAAGGCAAAAGAGCGAGGCGATCGATCGCCTCAGCTAGCGATCGATCGCCACTGTGTAAAACATGGAAAATGATGATTTTTGTTGAATTTTTGGTATTTGGCTATTGTTTAGCTTCTAATATCGATTTGTATGGTTGTGTGGAACCATCCCAGGTGCCAACAACATCGAGAAGATAGAGTTCTTCAATTTCTCCACTTTTGGAATTAAGGTACGTAAGAAGCGTACGGGCATCGGACGGTAACACACTCCTAACTATGACTATGCATTGATTGCATAAGTATTTATGATGTTTATGATGATGATTGTGATAAGTAAGTTTATGATGATGATGTTTATGATGATGATTGTGATAAGTGAGTTTATGATGATGATGTTTATGATGATGATTGTGATAAGTAAGTTTATGATGATGATGTTTATGATGATGATTGTGATAAATAAGTTTAAGACGATGATGTTTATGAACATGATATGATAAGTAAGTTCATAATAATGTTATACGATGTTTATAAAAGGGTAAGATGCCCATATGGTAAGATGCCATACAATGTTATTATGTGGTAAGATGCCACGGGGTAAGATGCCCATATGGTAAGATGCCATACAATGTTATTATGTGGTAAGATGCCACGGGGTAAGATGCCCATATGGTAAGAGGCCATACAATGTTATTATGTGGTAAGATGCCACAGGGTAAGATGCCCATATGGTAAGAGGCCATACGATGTTATTGTGTGGTAAGATGCCACGGGGTAAGATGCCCATATGCATTAAGGTAAATCAGGGTCAACAAAAAGAAGTTAACGAATGACCAGCAAGTTTACTTAACCAAGACTTCGTACATTTACTGCTATATTTTGTTATGATGCTTATATGAAGATGATGTTATAAGATGATGATGTTATAAGATGATGATACTATAAGATGATGATGCTTATATGATGATGATGTTATAAGATGATGATGTTATAAGATGATGATACTATAAGATGATGATGCTTATATGATGATGATGTTATGAGATGATGATATTATAAGATGATGATGCTATAAGATGATGATGCTATAAGATGATGATGCTTATATGATGATGATGTTATAAGATGATGATATTTATAAGATGATAATGCTTATATGATGATGATGTTATAAGATGATGATATTTATAAAACGATGATTTTAATCATTCATGTCAAGAATTAATGATTATATGCATGGCTATGAAACAGGGACAACCAAAGAGGGTTAATGCAATTAACCAGGAAGTATATGTTACCAATTACTTTTCATGCATTTATTTATATGCCATTGCCTTATGATGTTAAGTAACGTTGTACATGCTCATGATGGGTTGTTCCTGTAGGTACACTTTTGGACCGAAGGGCTAAGGGTCGGGTTGAGGCAGTGAGCTAAAAGGAGCATGAAAGAAGATAGGATACATGACTTTTGGATAGTCTCTACTCTAGGAGTAGTATAATTCTATCGTTTTAACATTCATTATTGAGAATGGTAATGAGTTAAGTTCTGAAATTTCATTGTTGGCCTGGAATCTTATTAACTTAAAGCTACAACCGGAACCCTAAGACGTTATTAATGCATGTTTAGTCCATAAATTGTGTAATAAGATGATGTTAAGGTAGGAAGACCCTACATTAGTGGTATCAGAGCAGTGGTTAGAGAACCCGGGAATGAGTGAAGGGTAGCCTTAGCAATAAGTTGGCTAGGTGCTTACTTTTAAACATGTTTTATGCATATGTTGCATATGAAGTCTATGAAGTTGTACTAACATGTTTTGTTTCTCTAACGATGTATTTTATGAACTGCTTTTGGGTATTGTTGTTAACCCTTGTGTTGCAGCATAGCAGTAAATGCTGAAGTAAGTGATGCGATTTCATATGCACTTCTCCGTCGCCCATGCCTCTTGTAGTCTCGACACCCGCTGGAAGAAGTTTGATAACTGATCAGATTGTGTATGACGGCCTCATTTATTTTGAGGGGAACGAGCTGAGGACAGACTTGATTATTCTGGGAATGTCAGACTTCGAATGCATTGTGGGCATCGATGTGCTGAACAAGTATCAGGCAGTTGTGGACTGTAGACAAGGACTGTCCGATTCAGGTCTGATATGGGAGTCCAATGGACATTCTATGGGGATGGTTCCCGTTCAAGGATTCCGTTAATATCTGCTGTCAAGATGACACAGTTATTGGAATGAGACCATAAATGATATTTCATCTATGCTGTTGATATTACTGAAAAGAGGAAAGAGTTAAAGGTTGAGGATGTGCCCGTAGTGGCGGTGTTTCCTGATGTATTTCCGGAAGAGATTCTCGGATTCCCACCGACGAAAGAGGTCGAGTTTGGGATTAAGTTACTACCAGGGACGTCTACCATTTCTCGTGCCCCGTAGAGGATGACACCAGCGGAACTAAGGGAGTTAAAGGTTCAGTTGCAAGAGCTCCTTGATAAGGGCTATATACGCCCTAGCGTATCGTCCTGGGGTGCGCCAGTTTTGTTTGTTAAGAAGAAAGATGGTTCGATGCGGCTGCGCATCGATTACAGACAACTGAACAAAGCTACTGTAAAGAATAAGTATCCGCTTCCGAGGATTGATGATTTGTTTGATCAGCTGCAGAGTACGAGGCTCTACAGTAAGATCGATCTGAGATCGAGGTATCATCAGATTCGAGTTCGAGAGGATGATGTACAGAAGACAGCTTCCAGGACTAGATATGGGCACTACGGATTCTTAGTCATGCCTTTTGGGGTGACGAATGCCCTAGCTGTTTTATGAGCCTGATGAACAGAGTGCCCCAACCATGGTTGGATCAGTTCGTCATAGTTTTCATTGACGATGTGCTTATTTACTCTCGAACTGAAGAGGAACACATAAAGCACTCGAGAACAGTACTCCAGATCCTTAGGGATTGCCAGACCCCTGACACAGCTGACTCAGAAAGGAGTGCCATTCTATTGGTCCGAAGCTTGTGAGGAAAGCTTCCAAGAATTGAAGCGTCGTTTGACTACGACACCTATATTGGTGATTCCTTCTGAGGATAAGAGGTTTGCCTTGTACATGAATGCATCACTGCAGGGTTTGGGCTGTGTGTTGATGCAAGGTAAGCATGTGATGGCTTATGCATCGAGGCGGTTGAAACCACATGAGGCTAGGTACCCAGTCCATGATTTGGAGCTGGCAGTCATTATTTTTGCCTCGAAGATTTGGAAGCATTATTTGCATGGTACGTCGTTTACCATCTACACGGACCATAAGAGCCTGAAGTTTTGTTCACACAGGCTGAATTGAATATGCGCCAAAGGAGGTGGAGGGATTTGCTTAAGGATTATGATTGTGAGATTGAGTACCATCCTGGTAAAGCGAATTTGATAGCAGACGCCTTAAGTCGGAAAGTGAAGAGTACTGCTGAGGATGTCATGAGTCTATCAGCTATGATGACTTCTTGTTGCCATCTGGGCCATGATTCGATGTGGACACATCGCCGGTGCGAGTGTCGACCTTATTGGCTGAGCCAAACATATTTGGGGCTATTAGGAAAGCCCAGAGGTCAGATGATGAGGTTCAGATGTGGTCGTTATTAGTACTTCGAGGTCAGCCATCAAAGTTTAGAGTGGCTGAGGATGATTCCTTAAAACTCGGCAACCGCTGGGTAGTCCCAAATACGCCGGAGTTGAGTAAAGGAATCCTGGAGCAAGCTCACAGTAGCCGGTTCAGTATCCACCCAGGAAGAAGAAAGTTGTATAAGGACCTAAGTGGTCAGTTCTGGTGGAGACGCATAAAGCGTGATGTTATGACCTTCGTCAAGAGATGTTTGATCTGCCAACAGGTGAAGGCAGAAAGGCAGAAGCCTGGTGGCGAGCCGAAGAGCTTGAAGGTACCTAAGTGGAAGTGGAGGCATATCACTATGGACTTTGTGACCCACTTGCCAAGGACGGCCTCTGGATTTGATGCGATCTGGGTGATCGTGGATAGGCTAACGAAGGTAGCTCACTTCATCCCCTACTGTATGACTTTCACGTATCTAAAGATTGCCCAATTATATGTGTGGGATGTGGTGAGGTTGCATGAGGTTCCAGTCTCGATGTTGTCTGACAGAGACCCAAGGGTTACTCCACATTTCTGGGAGGGTCTTCGGACAGCTTTGGGCACAGATGTGAGACTGGGTACAGCTTATCACCCTCAGTCAGATGGCCAGACAGAGCGTACCATTCAGACGCTCGAAGATATGTTGAGGGCATATGTTTTGGAGTTTGATACTCCATGGCAGGATGCAGTGCCATTGGTGGAGTTCTCCTATAATAACAGCTATCAGGCGAGCATTCAAATGGCCCCTTTTGAAGCTCTTTACGGATGACGATGTAGGTCACCGCTATATTGGGAGGACTTGTCTAGTAAAGCGGTCGGAGGACCGGATATGATTAAGGAAATGGAAGAAAAGATTAAGTTGATACGCCAAAAGATGAAAGCGGCCCAGGATAGGCAAGCAGCCTATGCCAATAAGCGACGACGACCGCTAGAATTCGGAGTAGGAGACAAGGTCTCCTTGAAAATCTCACCCTTCAGGGGTGTAATTCGTTTTGGTATGCGGGGAAAGTTATCCCCGAGGTATGTTGGGCCATATGAAGTATTGCAGCGTATCGGTGTTTTGGCCTACCGTTTGGCTCTACCGCCGTCTTTATCTGGGATTCATGATGTTTTCCACGTTTCTATGCTACGGAAGTATGAGCCAGACCCGTCTCATGTTTTACAGCCTACTGAAGTGCAGTTGGACTCAGATGTATCCTACGTTGAACGACCGGTCAGAATTCTGGATCGTGAGGATCGCAGATTACGAAGTAAAGTTTTACCGTTGGTCAAGGTTCAGTGGGATAGTCGGGTGTCGAAGAGGCCACGTGGGAGACGGAGCGGCATATGGTACAGCACTACCCGGAACTATTCTCTGGTATGTGATTTATGTTTAGTTTCTTTTGGGGTAAGTGCATGCGATTTCGAGGATGAAATCTTATAAGTAGGGGAGTAATGTGATGTCCCCGAAATGATTAATTGCAATTAAGGCATTAATTATGTTTATATGACGAATTATGTGGATAATTGATTATATGCTGAAATTAATTATCACGATGAATTATTTAGTCACATGATAGGCGTGACCTAGGGATTGCTCTTCAGGGTGCATGTTATTCATGATAGAAAAGGGAGTGTTATCATGATTTAATTGTGTTGATTGTTAATTATGAGGAAAGTATGGATTTAATGAAGTTCGGTGCATTTTTTTGTAAAATGCTTTTTAAATACCATGTTGGGGTAATTTATACATCATGTTAATTATTGGGTATAATTTAATTAACCCATACCCCACTATACCCAACCCACTTCATTCATTTTAAACCATCACTCTTAAAATCCCCAAAATCCCTTCCCAACCCAAAACCCTTCCATTTTCGTTTTTGGGCTTAAAGAAGAAGAGGAATCCTTCCAAAAACTTGATTTGTGGAAATTGTTGGGAGATTTGGAGTCCCCAAGAGGTATGGATACCTCCTTGTTGTTTTTGTAAAGTTTTATTTGAGTTTGATATGGTTTTGGAGGGTTTTGAAATGGGTTTGTTTGGGTGTATGTTGTTTATGGTTGAGGTATGATTTTTGAAGTGTTTTATGTGGGTTTTTATGAGTTATGATGATGTTAGTGTGGTTGGAAAGTTTGGGTTTGAATGATACGGGTTTGAGCTTGGAAAATGCTCAAAAATGGCGAAAAATCGCGCACCAGCAGGTGGCGATCGATCGCCTGAAATGAGGCGATCGATCGCCAATGGCCAGTAGCCATTTCACGTAGCAGGCGATCGATCGCCTAAAATTAAGCGATCGATCGCCGCAAGGCAAAAGAGCGAGGCGATCGATCGCCTCAGGTAGCGATCGATCGCCACTGTGTAAAACATGGAAAATGATGATTTTTGTTGAATTTTTGGTATTTGGCTATTGTTTAGCTTCTAATATCGATTTGTATGGTTGTGTGGAACCATCCCAGGTGCCAACAACATCGAGAAGATAGAGTTCTTCAATTTCTCCACTTTTGGATTAAGGTACGTAAGAAGCGTACGGGCATCGGACGGTAACAAACTCCTAACTATGACTATGCATTGATTGCATAAGTATTTATGATGTTTATGATGATGATTGTGATAAGTAAGTTTATGATGATGATGTTTATGATGATGATTGTGATAAGTAAGTTTATGATGATGATGTTTATGATGATTGTTGTGATAAATAAGTTTAAGACGATGATGTTTATGAAGATGATATGATAAGTAAGTTCATAATAATGTTATACGATGTTTATAAAAGGGTAAGATGCCCATATGGTAAGATGCCATACAATGTTATTATGTGGTAAGATGCCACGGGGTAAGATGCCCATATGGTAAGATGCCATACAATGTTATTATGTGGTAAGATGCCACGGGGTAAGATGTCCATATGGTAAGAGTCCATACAATGTTATTATGTGGTAAGATGCCACGGGGTAAGATGCCCATATGGTAAGAGGCCATACGATGTTATTGTGTGGTAAGATGCCACGGGGTAAGATGCCCATATGCATGAAGGTAAATCAAGGTCAACAAAAAGAAGTTAACGAATGACCAGCAAGTTTACTTAACCAAGACTTCGTACATTTACTGCTATATTTTGTTATGATGCTTATATGAAGATGATGTTATAAGATGATGATGTTATAAGATGATGATACTATAAGATGATGATGCTTATATGATGATGATGTTATAAGATGATGATGTTATAAGATGATGATACTATAAGATGATGATGCTTATATGATGATGATGTTATGAGATGATGATATTATAAGATGATGATGCTATAAGATGATGATGCTATAAGATGATGATGCTTATATGATGATGATGTTATAAGATGATGATATTTATAAGATGATAATGCTTATATGATGATGATGTTATAAGATGATGATATTTATAAAACGATGATTTTAATCATTCATGTCAAGAATTAACGATTATATGCATGGCTATGAAACAGGGACAACCAAAGAGGGTTAATGCAATTAACCAGGAAGTATATGTTACCAATTACTCTTCATGCATTTATTTATATGCCATTGCCTTATGATGTTAAGTAACGATGTACATGCTCATGATGGGTTGTTCCTGTAGGTACACTTTTGGACCGAAGGGCTAAGGGTCGGGTTGAGGCAGTGAGCTAAAAGGAGCATGAAAGAAGATATGATACAGGACTTTTGGATAGTCTCTACTCTAGGAGTAGTATAATTCTATCGTTTTAACATTCATTATTGAGAATGTAATGAGTTAAGTTCTGAAATTTCATTGTTGGCCTGGAATCTTATTAGCTTAAAGCTACAACCGGAACCCTAAGACGTTATTAATGCATGTTTAGTCCATAAATTGTGTAATAAGATGATGTTAAGGTAGGAAGACCCTACATTTGGAGCAAAGTGCTACGTATATGTGGGACACCTCTTGAATCTGCGGAGCAAAGTGCCACATATACGGGAGTCATCACTTGAATCCAAATAAAAACATCTGAATTCTTGATGTTAATGGATCCATGTTTAAGCTCTATATATTCTGAATCTGGTAATATGTGTTGCATGTTCTGATTATGTTCCAAAATATGCTATACTATGTTATGTTTATGTATTCCGAGTATGTTTTGCGATATTCGATTGGCCTCTGCTTGATGAGTGTTTATCCAAACACTCATCCTTACGTCCTCCCCAGATAAAAGTGAGCTTGAGATTGAAGATGATGAAAAGGGTATCAGTTCTGGGGTTGATGAACCACTACTGATATTGAAGAGTCAACTTTGGTGCTATTCCAGTTATATTTAGTTTAACTTCTGCTGTTGTATCAGTCTTGTAATTACCGGTTTCAGTTGTAAAGACAATTTATATTTCATGGAATGAAAAAACTGGTTTATTTGAGATCTGTATCCGATGCTTGTTGTGTTCAAATTTTACATTTGGATGCAATGCCGGCGTCACCAGTCCCGGTCTCGGGCGTGACATTATATGTTTTGCAAAATTATGTTATGCATGTTATATTATGATTGTTTAATATTTTTACGAAATCCACCCTATCCAAAAAAAAAAAGGGTTTGCCTTGAAACATATTCTAGGTTCAGATAAGCGCCACATATACGGGAGTAATCACTTGAATCCAAATAAACACCTCTGAATTCTTGATGTTAATGGATCCATGTTTAAGCTCTATATATTCTGAATGTGGTAATATGTGTTGCATGTTCTGATTATGTTCCAAAATATGCTATACTATGTTATGTTTATGTATTCCGAGTACGTTTTGCGATATTCGATTGGCCTCTGCTTGACGAGTGTTTATCCAAACACTCATCCTTACGTCCTCCCCAGATAAAAGTGAGCTTGAGATTGAAGATGATGAAAAGGGTATCAGTTCTGGGGTTGATGAATCGCTACTGATATTGAAGAGTCAACTTTTGTGCTATTCCAGTTATATTTAGTTTAACTTCTGCTGTTGTATCAGTCTTGTAATTACCGGTTTCAGTTGTAAAGACAATTTATATTTCATGGAATGAAAAAACTGGTTTACTTGAGATCTGTATCCGATGCTTGTTGTGTTCAAATTTTACATTTGGATGCAATGACGGCATCACCAGTCCCGGTCTCGGGCGTGACATTATATGTTTTGCAAAATTATGTTATGCATGTTATATTACTATTGTTTAATATTTTTACCAAATCCACCCTATCCAGAAAAAAAAGGGTTTGCCTTGAAACATATTCTAGGTTCTGATAATTAAATAGTATTTAAAAATATTTGATTAATTTAGTTTGATCTAAAAAATAATGAACTTTTTATTGGATGTAGCCGGTAGAGACTGGCATACCCAGGTTTTTTAACAAAATATTTGAAAAAAAATATTAAGTTAACAATAATCGATATTTTAACACATTTTTTTAAACTAACCCAAAATGTCACTTTAGATGGCGACTTCACTGAAGTCGCCATCTGAAGTAACGTCTTCAGTCGTGGGAAAAAAAATTATTGAAGGCGCCATCTCAGATGGCGCCTTCAATAAAAATTAATTTTTTTGCTGAAGGCGCCTGGCGCCTTATTAACTATAAAAGTCCGGCCGAACCCCTTCATTTTCTACACCGAAACGAAATCACATAACATTTAGTTTTTTTCTCTGATTTTATCGCTGGAATTATCAAATCTCCAATCTTAATTTGCCGCCCTTCAAGTATTTTTCACGTAAAAATCTTATTATATTAGTGATTTTATCATCTTCCAGATTATATAAATTTGTTAAATTAAATTTATTGATTACTTGTAATATTTATTTATTTTTTTCAGAGATGTCGATTCAAATATTATTATATTGGGGATGTAATATATTACAAGATTCAGATACCTTTAGATATGATCGTGGTCCATTAAGAGGTACCACAATATCTCGAAGAATTAATTTTATGCAGTTGTTGAACGAAATATATAATATCACTAGCATCGACCGCAACCAGTTCCTTCTGAAAATAATGCAAGATAGATGTTCAGAGATTTTTTCGGGCTACGGCATACAATTTTTCCAATAGATAATGATTATAATTTAGCATGCCTATTGGATTCAGAACAGGGTCGTAGTTGCTTGGAAATTTACATATCACATAGATGTTGATGTTATTGCTCCTGACAGTTTTGCTGAATTGGGAAATGATATTCAGTCTGAACCAGAGGATATTCCGTCTGAGGATGATGTTGATGACGATGATGTTGACATTTGTGTAATGTCAGAAACAATTGCAGATCAAGATGAGGAGATACCAATCATCCAAGAATTGTCAGTTACTGTACCGGAGACAACCACCACAAATACTCTTGTCTTTTATCCAACAATTCCATTCTTCTCAATGACACATCCCGAAGTATTTGGAGACTCCAAAGAAATTCCAACAGGTAGATGGGGTAGTTTGTTAGTTCCGGATTTTAAAGATGACAAAATATATCAGACCGGATCGAGAGAAATCAGACTAACCAGATCGATCGCTCAAAACAGATCAAGCTGATATGGTATATCGCAAAACAGAACGGATCGATGGAAATCAGCCTGACCAGATCGAAGCTTCAGATCGATCTCAACTTCTATCAGATCAGAGCAGTCAAGGCTGAATAAGATTGGCTCTTCAGTCCGAATCATTAACGGCTATTTATTGAAGCATTTAATGTTGCAATTAATGCTGAAAAAGACCAAGGACTGAAGATTACCATAAAAGGTAAGAAGACAAAGAAGAGCTTACCTGACAGTCGCCGAAAGCATGAACCAGAATGGCAAGTACCTTAAAAGAAGAAGACTGTAGCTTACTCAGAGTTTAAGCAGAGTCAAGAGTTGCACATTAAGGGAAATAATGTCGTTGGTACATGCAACTATAAAAGGATGCAACAGAAGAGCTCATGATAGAGTCTGATCAATCGAAAAACGCACAAGAAAGCAAAACAGCACAAGCTTACAAGCTCAGACATTCTCGAGCTGAAAATCTTCATAAGCACAAGTATATTGTAATATTTGATCATTTAGGATCATTGTGTGCATAGACTAAAGTTTATCTTGTGTATTCTGTATTGAAATATAGAAGTGAGAAACAATTGTAACTGTCAGACAGAGTGTGTCTGAACAGATCGAGAGACTAGGAGTTTCAGCCTGGTAGTGAGGTAAATCCAGCTGAATCGGGTTTGTACAACAGGATTGTATAAATCAAAGTCTTCTAGTGGAATCCTTCCTTAATTGGAAGAAGGGGAGACGTAGAAGGATTACACCACCTTCGAACTTCCAGAAACATATTCTGTGTTTTATCATTCTGCACTCGTTCTATTATTCAAGCCATCGAGCCGTTCTTACAAATTTAAGAACAGACCGTTCCGCACTAAAATATTCAGTGGTCTGTTCTGCAAAAGAGTTGATTAAGAAACAGATTTCTTTCACTAATCCGAAAGAAATCACAATGGATTAATTTTTAATAGGAGTGTTCATTCACCCCCCCCCCCCCCCCCCCCCCTCTAAACACTCCGGACCGATCCTAACAAGTGATATCAGAGCAGGTCGTCTTAATCAGCACAAAGACACTTGAGCTGATGGCATCATTCAACAAAATTCCTATGTTCTCAAAAGAAGACTATGATGATTGGAGAATCAGAATGCAAGCTCATCCGGCAGCACAAGATGACGATATATGGTTCGTCATCACTGATGGACCAATGAAGATTCTGAAAGTCAATACAGCAGCCTCCATTTGTAGGGCCTTCCTACCTTAACATCATAAGCAAGAAATAATTAGGGCTAAACATGCATCACAGACAGCTTAGGGCTCCGGTTATTACGTGAGTTATTAGAATTACAGGGCAAAATAAAACTTCAAGCGAATTAATTACATTCTCAAATGAATGGCGCTATAGAATTATACTACTCCTGGAGTAGAGACTATATGTAAGCACCCTAATCCTCAAGTGCGGAATAAAGGCATAATAGAGCTAAATAAATGATCAGAGTAGAGTAAACAAGTTGAGTCTATGAGCTTTAAGCATTTACATGCCAAAATAAAGGACTACCAAAAGGATTAATTACATTCCAACAAATGAATGTGTCCACTATAGTTTTACGCTACTCCTAGAGTAGGCACTATACAAAAGAATCCTGTCCTTTCATCTACCAAAGATGCTCGTGAAGCTCACTGTCTCAACCCGTTCAAGCCCATCTATCATGCCAAAAAGGTACCTACAAGGACAACCCCCAAACATGAGCAATAATAATCATTCATATTCAACACAATATGAAGTTAAAGCGTAAATGCATAATCAATATAAAACACTTCCTGTTTTCCATGCATTTCAAACGCTTCCCGTTTGGTTGTCCCTGTACCATAACTCATGAGTATAATCAACAGATTATTTTTAATGGCCAAAACATGTCATGACATCATATACCATCTCAACTGTACCACATATTGGTCACCATTCCCTAGTCTGTCCATCACAGTGTATTTTAATGCCCCTCGCTTATTTTCATATGGGCGGCATAGGATAACCTCGCTACAATGGACATGCGGCGCTCCCACCCCTCGCTTCACAGAGAGCGGCAAATACCCTTTCCTCGCCCCATATGACAACCACGCTCAAATGTGACATGCGGCGCTCCCACCCCTCGCTTCACATTTAGCGGAACCAAAACAAAAAGCGGCAAGCATTAAAATCATCAAAGGATGACCACGACTCATGGGATGTGCATCCAATCATCATAATATGCATCTAACATCAATGTGCATAAATTACCATGTATATGCATCCACTATGCAATACCTCATATGGCATAAATAAACATGTATATGCATCCACTATGCAATACCACATATATACTCGCATCCACAATGCATAAACAATGAGCATATAAAATACATGTTACCGTTGGGTGCCCGTACGTCCACTACGTACCTTTCCAAAATGTGGAATGTGATTGGACCTCAATTCCTTGGCTGCGTTGCCACCTGGGTTGGTTCTACATATTCACAAATACCAATATTAGAACCCAATAATAGTCCAATACCAAAAATCCCACAAAAACACCCAAAAACACCATTTTTGGTGTCTCGCGATCGATCGCCATCAAGCCCCGATCGATCGCGAGAACACACTGTCTCGGGCAACAAAATTGCACAATCCGCGATCGATCGCGGAGCTAGCGCCGATCGATCGCGGCCTCGCCGATCGATCGCGCCAAGCTCGCGATCGATCGCTGAGGCTCACTGCCTCAGCCCTGATGCTCGCGATCGATCGCGAGAAAATCGCCGATCGATCGCCGAGCTGTGGTCAAGCGGGATTTGGGCACTATTCACCCATCTTCAACCCCAACTCATCTAAACCCACATACACCAACATCAACCAATACCAATAACTCAAAACCAACACTAAACATCAACATAAACTCAAATAAACAACATCCAACCAAAACACTACCAAAATCACGACACCCAACACAACCAATTTAAACCCTTTAAAACCAAACTAAACTCAACCAAAACCTTACAAAATTAATACATGAGGTACCGATACCTCTTGGGGATCTCAAATCACCCAACAATCTTCCACAAATCAAAGTTTGCAAGGTCTCCTCTTCACCTCAAAGGTGGTTTGGGTGATATTTTGGTAAAGTAAGAGTGAGGGATGTAAAGTGGGGTTTGGGGATAAAATGAGTATATTTAATTAAAAGCCAACCAAAGCAATTCCATGGTGTATAAAACACCCCAACATGATATTTTTCAAAGCATTTACTCAAAATGCACCATAATATCAATTAACACATGATTCCTCATAAATTGCTAACCAATGCAAATAAATCATGCTTCCAATAATATTTACCCAACATGCACCACATGCACCCCGAAATGCAACCCTGGGTCACCCTATCCATATGACCATGCATTTTCCATAAGGTAAATAAATTCCAACACATAATCAATTACCACATAATTAATCATGTAACCACAATTAAAGCCAAATAGCAATTAACCATTTCGGGGATGTCACACTATACCAAATCCTGAATCCTAATTCATAAGGCATCTCGAAGCTCACTTCTTCAACCCTGCCCATAGCCCTCCAAATCCAAATGTGTACCTACAGGAACAACCCATCGTGAACATGTACATCATTACTCAACATCATAGGGTAATGGCATATAAATAAATGCATGAAGTAAATGGGTAACGTATACTTCCTGGTTAATTGCATTAACCCTCTTTGGTTGTCCCTGTTTCATAGTCATGCATATAATCGTTAGTTCTCGGCATAAATGATTAAAATCATACTTCACATATATGATCACATCAAACTATGTTAATTAGAAGTGGAACTGTCCCGGTTCTATTATGACAGCGGCACAATTGGCCCCCCTCGCTCGACATAACACATCGTATGATACCCATCGCTACGCCTTGATAGCGGATGTATCTATTTATTCAGCGGATGATACCCCTCGCTACACCTTGATAGCGGATGTACCCCCTCGCTTAGCAGATGATACCCCTCGCTACACCTTGATAGCGGATGTACCCCCCTCGCTTAGTTATGAGAGCGGCAAGACCTTCCTCGCTTGCCCATAATAACCACCGGACATTCAACCATTCTTAATAACATAGTTTCATATTCATCATAAACATCATAGCATCTTATAAACATCATTATCTTGTAAACATCATTATCATATAAGCATTATCATCTTATAGACATCATCGTCTCATCATAATCGTTATAGTAACGCCATATCATCTTCATTTATCATAACATCATCTTAAACTTCTTATCATCTTTATTCATTATAAAATCATCTTCATCGTGAACTTACTTATCATAACATCATCTTAAACATCTTATCATCTTTATTCATTATACACATCATCATGGCATCGTAAATTCTTATGCAATCATAGTATGATCATAATATAGGAGTATGACCTCTTACCATATGGGCATCTTACCCTGGGCATCTTACCGCATAATCAAATCATACGGCCTCTTACCATATGGGCATCTTACCCCGTGGCATCTTACCACATCATCAAATCGTATGGCCTCTTACCATATGGGCATCTTACCCCGTGGAATCTTACCACATAATAAACATCGTATCACATCATCATAAACTCACTTATCATAAACATCATCATCATAAACTTACTTATCATAAACATCATCATCATAACATCATCATCATAAACTTACTTATCATAAACTTCATCATCATAAACTTACTTATATAAACTTCATCATCATAAACTTACTTATCATAAACTTCATCATCATAAACTTACTTATCATAAACTTCATCATCATAAACTTACTTATCATAAACATCATCATCATAACATCATCATTATAAACATCATATGTAAGAGCATGGTTTACCGTCCGATGCCCGTACGTTTCTTACGTACCTTAATTCCAAAAATGGAGAAGTTGTAGGACTTTATCTCCTTGAAGTTGTGGGTACCTGGGATGGTTCTACATAACCATACAAATCGATATTAGAAGCTAATTATAGTCCAATATCCAAAGATCCCACAAAAACATCAAAAATACACATTTTGGTGTCTCGCGATCGATCTCCATGAAGCCCCGATCGATCGCGAGATCACACTGCCTTGTCCAACAAAATTTTCCAATTCGCGATCGATCGCCGAGTTTGCGCCGATCGATCGCGACCTCGCCGATCGATCGCGCCAAACTCGCGATCGATCGCTGAAGGCTACTGCCTTCAGCCCTTGCAGCTCGCGATCGATCGCTGAAGGCGCCGATCGATCGCCGAGTTCTGCACACGCGATATTCGGGCACTATTCACCCTTCTCCTTCCCAAACTCAAACAAACTCAAATATTCAAACACCAACCATACCAAATCACTACAAATCTTCAATAAACATCCTCATATAACCATAAATCATACCCCAACCATAAACCACATATTCCCAAAACAAACCCACATAAAGCATCAAAAACTAACCCATTTCAACACCAAACATCATAAAACTTTTAGGAATGGTTCCATACCTCTTGTAGGCTCCAAATCCTAACAAAGATCACACAAACAAAGTTTTTGTGAAGCTTTCTTCTTCCTTCCTTGGTGAATTTCGAAATGGGAGATGGGTTAGGGTTGAGGAATGAATTGGGGATTTTAAAAGTGATTGGTAAAGTAAGGGGGTATAGAGGGAAAAAGGGGGCTATAAAGTCAATATTAAAATTATACCCCAAAGTTAACATGATGTATAAAACACCACAACATGGTATTTTAAAAGCATTTACAAAAATGCATTAAACTTCCACTAAATCATGCTTTCCTCATAATTAACCATCAACATAGTTAAATCATGTTACCCTTATTTTCTAACATGCATAACATGCACCCTGAAATGCAACCCCCGGGTCACGCCTATCATGTGATTAAGCATTTCAACATGATAATTAATTTCAGCACATAAATCAATTATCAACATAATTCGTCATATTAACATCATTAATGCTCAAATTGCATATAATTAATTTCGGGGCATTACATTACTCCCCTACTTATAAGATTTCGTCCTCGAAATCGCATGCACTTACCCCAAAAAGAAACTAAACATAAATCACATACCAGAGAATAGTTCCGGGTAGTGTTGTACCATATGCCGCTCCGTCTCCCACGTAGCCTCCTCGACACCCCGACGATCCCACTGAACTTTGACCATTGGTATAACTTGACTTCGTAATCTGCGATCCTCACGATCCAGAATTCTGACCGGTCGTTCAACGTAGGATACATCTGAATCCAACTGCACTTCAGTAGGCTGTAAAACATGCGACGGTTCTGGCTCATATTTCCGCAACATAGAAACGTGAAAAACATCATGAATCCCGGATAAAGACGGCGGTAGAGCCAAACGGTAGGCCAAAGTACCGATACGCTGCAATACTTCATATGGACCAACATACCTCGGGGATAACTTCCCCCGCATACCAAGATGAACTACACCCCTGAAGGGTGAGATTTTCAAGAAGACCCTGTCTCCTACTTGGAAATCTAGCGGTCGTCGCTGCTTGTTGGCATAGGCTGCTTGCCTATCCTGGGTCGTTTTCATCTTTTGGCGTATCAACTAAATCTTGCTTCCATATCCTCAATCAATTCCGGCCCTCCGACCGTCTTACCAGTCAAGTCCTCCCAGCACGACGGTGACCTACAACGTCGACCGCCAAGGGCCTCGAATGGAGCCATCTGAATGCTCACCTGATAGCTGTTATCATAAGAGAACTCTACTAGTGGCACTGAATCTTGCCATGTAGTATTAAACTCCAAAACACATGCCCTCAACATGTCCTCAAGCGTCCGTATGGTACGCTTCGTCTGACCACCTGTCTGAGGGTGATAATCTGTACTCAGTCTCACCTCTGTGCCCAAAGCTGTCTGAAGACCCTCCCAGAAATGTGGAGTAAACCTTGGGTCTCTGTCAGACACAATCAAGACTAGAACCCCATGCATCCTCACCACATCCCACACATATGATTGGGCCATCTTTAGGTTCGTGAAAGACACACGATAAGGGATGAAGTGAGCCACCTTCGTCAGCCTATCTACGATCACCAAAAACGCATCCAATCCTGAGGCCGTCCTTGGCAAGTGGGTCACGAAGTCCATAGATATGTGCTCCCACTCCCACTTAGGTACCTCCAAGCTCTTCAGCTCGCCACCCGGCCTCTGCCTTTCTGCCTTAACCTGCTGGTAGATTAAACATCTTGACAAAGGTCATAACATTACGCTTCATGCGTCTCCCCCAGATCTGACCACTCAGGTCCTTATACATTTTCCTTCCTCCTGGGTGGATATTGAACCGACTACTATGAGCTCGTTCCGATATTCCTTTAAGCAACTCCGACGTATCTGGGACTACCCATCGGTTGCCCAGTCTCAAAGAATCATCCTCAGCCACTCTGAACTTGGATGGCTGACCCTGAAGTACCAATGATGACCACCTCGGAACCTCATCATCTGACCTCTGGGCTTTCCTGATAGCCTCAAATATGCCTGGCTCGGCCAATAAGGTCGACACTCGCACCGGCGACGCGTCCACATTAAAATCATAGCCCAAATGGCAACATGAGGTCATCATAGCTGATAAATTCATGACATCCATCTTCTTTGTCGCATATTCATCTCAGCCTGTGTGAACAAAACTCCAGGCTCTTATGGTCCGTATAGATGGTAAACGACGCACCATGCAAGTAATGCCTCCAAATCTTCAAGGCAAATATAATGGCTGCCAGCTCCAAATCATGGACTGGGTACCAAGCCTCATGTGGTTCAACCGCCTCGATGCATAAGCCACCACATGCTTATCTTGCATCGACACATAGTCCAAACCCTGCAGTGATGCAGTCGTGTACATAGCAAACTTCTTATTCTCAGAAGGAATCGCCAATATAGGTGTCGTAGTCAAACGACGCTTCAACTCTTGGAAGCTTTCCTCACAAGCTTCAGACCAATAGAACGGCACTCCTTTCTGAGTCAGCTGTGTCAGGGGTCTGGCAATCCCTAATGATCTGGAGTACTGTTCTCAAGTGCTTTATGTGTTCCTCTTCAGTTCGAGAGTAAATGAGCATATCGTCAATGAAAACTATGACGAACTGATCCAAACGTGGTTGGAGCACCCTGTTCATCAGGCTCATAAAAATAGCTAGGGCATTCGTCACCCCAAAAGGCATGACTAAGAATCCGTATTGTCCATATCTAGTCCTGGAAGCTGTCTTCTGTACATCATCCTCTCGAGCTCGAATCTGATGATACTCCGACCTCAGATCGATCTTACTGTAGAGCCTCGTACTCTGCAGCTGATCAAACAAATCATCAATCCCCGGAAGCGGATACTTATTCTTCATCATGGCTTTGTTCAGTTGTCCGAAATCGATGCACAGCCACATTGAACCACCTTTCTTCTTAACAAATAAAACTGGTGCACCCCGGGGCGATACGCTAAGGCGTATATAGCCCTTGTCAAGGAGCTCCTGCAACTGAACATTTAACTCCTTTAGCTCCGTTGGTGCCATCCTATACGGGGCACGAGAAATGGTAGACTCCCCTGGTAGTAACTTAATCCCAAACTCGACCTCTCTCGTCGGTGGGAATCCGGGAATCTCTTCCGGAAATACATCAGGAAACACCGCCACTACGGGCACATCCTCAATCTTTAACTCTTTCCTCTTTTGAGTAATATCAACCGTAGAGATGTGATATCCTTTGTGGTCTCATTCCAATAACTGTGCCATCTTTTCATTGGACTCCCATAACAGACTTGACTCGGATAATCCTTGCCTGCAGTCCACAACTGCCTGATACTTGTTCAGCACATCGATGTCCACAATGCATCCGAAGTCTGACATTCCCAGATCAATCAAGTCTGTCCTCAGCTCGTTTCCCTCAAAAATAAATGAGGCTATCATAAACCACCTGATCAGTTATTAAACTTCTTCCAGCGGGTGTCGAGACTACAAGAGGCATGGGCGACGGAGAAGTGCACATGAAATCGCATCATCTACTTCAGCATTTGCTGCTAGGCTGCAATACAAGGGTTAACAACAATACCCAAAAGCAGTTCATATAATACATCGTTAGGGAAACAAAACATGTTAGTACGACATCATATACTTCATATGCAACATATGCATAAAACATGTTTAAAAGTAAGCACCTAGCCAACTTATTGCTAAGGCTACCCTTCGCTCATTCCCGGGTTATCTAACCACTGCTCTGATACCACTAATGTAGGGCCTTCCTACCTTAACATCATAAGCAAGAAATAATTAGGGCTAAACATGCATCACAGACAGCTTAGGGCTCCGATTATTACGTGAGTTATTAGAATTACAGGCCAAAATAAAACTTCAAGCGAATTAATTACATTCTCAAATGAATGGCGCTATAGAATTATACTACTCCTGGAGTAGAGACTATACCAAATCCTGAATCCTAATTCATAAGGCATCTCGAAGCTTACTTCTTCAACCCTGCCCATAGCCCTCCAAATCCAAATGTGTACCTACAGGAACAACCCATCGTGAGCATGTACATCATTACTCAACATCATAGGGTAATGGCATATAAATAAATGCATGAAGTAAATGGGTAACATATACTTCCTGGTTAATTGCATTAACCCTCTTTGGTTGTCCCTGTTTCATAGTCATGCATATAATCGTTAGTTCTCGGCATAAATGATTAAAATCATACTTCACATATATGATCACATCAAACTATGTTAATTAGAAGTGGAACTGTCCCGGTTCTATTATGACAGCGGCACAATTGGCCCCCCTCGCTCGACATAACACATCGTATGATACCCATCGCTACGCCTTGATAGCGGATGTATCTCTTTATTCAGCGGATGATACCCCTCGCTACACCTTGATAGCGGATGTACCCCCTCGCTTAGCAGATGATACCCCTCGCTACACCTTGATAGCGGATGTACCCCCTCGCTTAGTTATGAGAGCGGCAAGACCTTCCTCGCTTGCCCATAATAACCACCGGACATTCAACCATTCTTAATAACATAGTTTCATATTCATCATAAACATCATAGCATCTTATAAACATCATTATCTTGTAAACATCATTATCATATAAGCATTATCATCTTATAGACATCATCGTCTCATCATAATCGTTATAGTAACGCCATATCATCTTCATTTATCATAACATCATCTTAAACATCTTATCATCTTTATTCATTATAAAATCATCTTCATCGTGAACTTACTTATCATAACATCATCTTAAACATCTTATCATCTTTATTCATTATACACATCATCATGGCATCGTAAATTCTTATGCAATCATAGTATGATCATAATATAGGAGTATGGCCTCTTACCATATGGGCATCTTACCCTGGGCATCTTACCGCATAATCAAATCGTATGGCCTCTTACCATATGGGCATCTTACCCCGTGGCATCTTACCACATCATCAAATCGTATGGCCTCTTACCATATGGGCATCTTACCCCGTGGCATCTTACCACATAATAAACATCGTATCACATCATCATAAACTCACTTATCATAAACATCATCATCATAAACTTACTTACTTATCATAAACATCATCATCATAACATCATCATCATAAACTTACTTATCATAAACTTCATCATCATAAACTTACTTATCATAAACTTCATCATCATAAACTTACTTATCATAAACATCATCATCATAACATCATCATTATAAACATCATATGTAAGAGCATGGTTTACCGTCCGATGCCCGTACGTTTCTTACGTACCTTAATTCCAAAAATGGAGAAGTTGTAGGACTTTATCTCCTTGAAGTTGTGGGTACCTGGGATGGTTCTACATAACCATACAAATCGATATTAGAAGCTAATTATAGTCCAATATCCAAAAATCCCACAAAAACATCAAAAATACACATTTTGGTGTCTCGCGATCGATCTCCATGAAGCCCAGATCGATCGCGAGATCACACTGCCTTGTCCAACAAAATTTTCCAATTCGCGATCGATCGTCGAGTTTGCGCCGATCGATCGCGACCTCGCCGATCGATCGCGCCAAACTCGCGATCGATCGCTGAAGGCTACTGCCTTCAGCCCTTGCAGCTCGCGATCGATCGCTGAAGGCGCCGATCGATCGCCGAGTTCTGCACACGCGATATTCGGGCACTATTCACCCTTCTCCTTCCCAAACTCAAACAAACTCAAATATTCAAACACCAACCATACCAAATCACTACAAATCTTCAATAAACATCCTCATATAACCATAAATCATACCCCAACCATAAACCACATATTCCCAAAACAAACCCACATAAAGCATCAAAAACTAACCCATTTCAACACCAAACATCATAAAACTTTTAGGAATGGTTCCATACCTCTTGTAGGCTCCAAATCCTAACAAAGATCACACAAACAAAGTTTTTGTGAAGCTTTCTTCTTCCTTCCTTGGTGAATTTCGAAATGGGAGATGGGTTAGGGTTGAGGAATGAATTGGGGATTTTAAAAGTGATTGGTAAAGTAAGGGGGTATAGAGGGAAAAAGGGGGCTATAAAGTCAATATTAAAATTATACCCCAAACTTAACATGATGTATAAAACACCACAACATGGTATTTTAAAAGCATTTACAAAAATGCATTAAACTTCCACTAAATCATGCTTTCCTCATAATTAACCATCAACATAGTTAAATCATGTTAACCCTTATTTTCTAACATGCATAACATGCACCCTGAAATGCAACCCCCGGGTCACGCCTATCATGTGATTAAGCATTTCAACATGATAATTAATTTCAGCACATAAATCAATTATCAACATAATTCATCATATTAACATCATTAATGCTCAAATTGCATATAATTAATTTCGGGGCATTACACCATTACTGGTGGTGAACCCCAAATGGTCGAGAATGACAGATCCCTCTGGACGAATGAAGAAAGAAAGAAAGCAAACCTCGACAACGTTGCCAAAGACATCTTGTTCAAGACATTGGACAAGAACATGTTCAGTAAAATCAAAATGTGTTCAACTACCAAAGAAATTTGGGAGAAGATAGCACATCTATGTGAAGGGAACGACCAGACCAAGGAAAACAAGCTGACTGTTGCTCTTCAAAGATTTGAGAGCATAAAAATGAAGATTGGAGAAACTCTAAATGAGTTTGATGAAAGAGTCACTGGTATCATCAATGAACTAAATGGTCTGGGCAAGGAATACTCAAACAGAGAGATCGCTCTGAAAGTTATGAGAGCCCTGCCAAAAGAATGGGATGTTAAGATCATTACAATGAGGGAGTCCAAATATCTGAACAAGGTTGAACTTCATGATCTGTTCGCAGATCTTAAAGCATATGAGTTCGAACTGATCATCAGAGGTGAAGCATAGCCATTCATTTCTCAACCAAACAAAGCACTGGCAGCCATTCCAGACCAGACCGCCCCCACAACAGATCGATCTATCGAACAGAAAGTAATGATGCTATGTCATTATTTATCAAGAAATTTGGTAAATTCATGTCTAAAAATAAAAGGAATTCTAAACCCTCTCATCATTATAAATCAAGAAAGGACGATGTTGTTAATGATCAGGCTTGCTACAATTGTGGTAAGACCGGACAGTTTATTGCAGATTGCACCAGACCAAAGAAAGAAGAGCGTAAAGAAAAGCATCGCGATGACAAGAAAAAGAAGCACTACAAAGATCGTAAAAGTCATCATGGGAAGTCCCAAAAGGTCCTAGTAGCAGAAGAAGGAAACAGCAAGTGGTCTCAGACTGATTCAGATTCAGAAAGCTCCGAATATTCTTCCAGCGAAAGCGAAGATGATATTCAATGTCTAATGGCAGACGAAGATATGAGTCAAACAGACGAGGTATACGATCTTGACTCAAATGAATTTACACGTGAAGAGCTTATGCCCGCACTGCAAGACATGGCTAATGATTATAGAATCTTAGCTGAATCATTTGAGAAAGCCAAAGCTAAAGCCAATGATCAAATGGATGAGCACATCAAACCAAGCTGCTCTGAGCTGGGTGAGTGCAACAATCTACAGATCGAGCTGAATAAGCTAAAAATCTCTTATGATCAGCTCCATGAAGAAAATAAGAGAATTAGCACACAAAATGCTAAGCTTTCTCATATCTTCAAAACATGGACAAAATCCAGAACATCATTGGAAGAATTGCAAGAGGTACAAAGAAATGTCGGTGATGTTACCGGCATAGGCTTTGATATCAAAGACTGCACCAAAGATGAATCTGAACTGTTGCTGGTAAAGAACAAAATCAAACAAATGACATTTGTTAAATCCAGCACAGTATATGAAACTGAAGCACCTACAATTCAAACGGGAGTCTCTTTTGTGAATCAAGGTTTGAGAAAAGGGATTGGATATGTTAACCAAGCCAAAGAAAAAGCACCAGCAAGCTTTGCGTCTTTCAGACCAAATCTAAAAGTGCAAAATCTAAGGCAAGGAAGACCATCCAACTACCATAATTCAAAACCAGTTCAACAAAGATATAGACTACCTTATGAGAATCAAAGGTTTCCATATCGCACACATTATCGCACACAACATCGAAACAGATCAGCTCACAGCACACCAGACACACACAAGCCATTAAAGCTGATACAGGTGTGGGTTCCCAAAGGGCTAATCCGTTCTGAACCCAAGTAGGATTGGGTACCAACAATGATTTTGTTTGATGACAGGTATCGAAGAATCTTGTATCAGACTGGTACTAAGACAGTGGGTGTTCTCGTCACATGACTGGAAACATCGAGCTGCTGTCTGAAGTCACAGAATGTACTGGACCCAAAATCATATTCGGGGATAACTCAAAGGGTAAGACCGTGGGCAAGGGTAAGATTGTCCATGGTAATATTATTATCAATGATGTGCTGTTAGTGGAAAATCTTTGCTATAATCTGATTAGTATAAGTCAACTATGTGATAATGGTTATGCTGTAGAATTTCCAACACACTTGCACTGTTAAATCGTCAGACGGTGTGACCATGCTTGTAGGAATCAGAAATGGAAATACATATAAGATTAACTGGAACTTTGCTCAACCTGATAATCCTACTTGCTTCATCGCTAATAATGATAATAAACACTGGCTATGGCATAAACGCTTGAATCATCTCAATTTTAAGACTATTTCTAGCCTGTGTAAACATGATTTAGTTGTCGGTCTGCCCAAGATCGACTTTGCTAAGGATAAGATCTGTGAAGCGTGCCAAATGGGCAAACAGATCAGATCATCCTTCAAAAACAAGAATGCCAAATCCTCCTCACGCTGCTTAGAACTATTGCATATGGAATTGTTTGGTCCTATACCAATAACAAGTTTAGGGGGAATGCGGTACACTCTTGTTGTTATTGATGATTACTCACGTTTTACTTGGACTATATTTTTGAGCAGTAAAGATCAGACCGGTCCGAAATTGATCAAGCTGCTGAAACGCACTCAGAATGAGAAATCATCAAGCATAGACAGGATTCGAAGTGACAAAGGCACTGAGTTTTCAAATCATAATCTTGAATCCTTTCTAGAAGATCAAGGAATTAAGCATGAATTTTCAGCCGCCCGAACTCCCCAACAAAATGGAGTTGCAGAACGAAGGAACAGAACGCTTAAAGAGGCAGCAAGGACAATGCTTGCTGATTCTGGCATTTCGCAAAAGTTCTGGGCAGAAGCTGTAAATACTGCGTGCTACACTCAAAATCGGTCTATGATTAACAATAAGTTGAATCTTACTCCATATGAAATATGGACTGGTAACAGACCGTCTATCTCTCACCTTCATGTATTTGGTTGCAAATGCTTCGTTCACAATAATGGTAAGAATCATCTTACAGCTTTTGAAGCTAAATCAGATAATGGGATATTCTTAGGATATTCATCTAATAGCAAAGCCTTTAGTGTTTTCAATAATCGCACTTTAACTGTAGAAGAATATATTCATGTAGTTTTTGATGAATCTGTATGTATTGAGGGTAGAAAGGAATCAATTCAAAATCAGATGGAAAATATCCATCTCGAAGCTAACAGTGATGATGAGATTGTAGATACCAGGTCAAGAGACAATCCACCGGAACCTGAAGTACCAGACAGACCAGATCACGGCAATGAAGCTCCTTCAGATCGAGCCGATCCGGATGTTCCTCGCTCTAATGTTAAATCAGATGCTGATAATGCCACTACTACTCATCCGTCTGGACCAGACAATCGAGAATCGAGTTATCGATGGACAAAGAGGCATCCACCTAATCTAGTTATTAGAAGTCCTTCTGCACCAATTAGAACTAGAGGACAGATGATGGATGAATTCACTCATGCTGCTTTCATATCAAATCTGGAACCTAAAAAGATTGATGAAGCTTTGACTGATTTCAACTGGATTAAAGCCATGCAAGAAGAGCTTAATCAATTTGAACAAAATCAAGTTTGGAGTCTAACTCCCAGGTCAAGCGATCTGCCTGTTATTGGAACCAGATGGGTGTTCAGAAACAAGCTAGACGCAGATGGAGTTGTGGTTAGAAACAAAGCCAGACTGGTGGCACAAGGATTCCGACAAGAAGAAGGAATTGACTTCGATGAATCTTTTGCACCAGTCGTCAGACTTGAAGCAATCCGAATATTTCTTGCTTATGCTGCTTTTAAAGACTTCAAGGTATATCAAATGGACGTTAAGAGTGTCTTTCTTAATTGTAAGCTTCAGGAGGAAGTCTACATTGAGCAACCTCCTGGATTTCAGAACCACTCATTTCCAAATCATGTATATCTACTGAATAAAGCAGTATATGGTCTGAAACAAGCCCCAAGAGTCTGGTATGATACTCTGTCTCAATATCTGCTGAACCATGATTTTCAGATCGGCTCAGTAGATAAAACTCTATTTAAATTTATTAAGGGGGAACATACTTTGTTAGTTCAAATTTATGTTGACGATATCATTTTTGGGTCAACTAACCCCAAATTATGCGAGAAATTCTCTAAGTTAATACAGGGACAGTTTGAGATGAGTATGATGGGAGAACTTTCATTCTTTCTGGGTCTCCAAGTCAAACAGCTCAGCAATGGCATTTTCATAAATCAAACCAAGTATACCAAAGAGCTACTCAAGAGATTCGGAATGGAAACGTGTTCAACTGCATCAACTCCAATGAGTCCTACAATCAAGTTAGATAAAGACGAAGGGGGAACAGCAGTTGAAGTATCTATGTATCGAGGACTGATCGGATCGTTCTTGTATCTTACAGCGAGCGGCCTGATATTATGTTCTCAGTCTGTATGTGCGCTAGATTTCAGTCAGAACCAAAGCAATCACACTTTATTGCTGCTAAGCGTATTCTGAAATACTTGAAAGGATCTCAGAACGTTGGTCTTTGGTATTCCAAAGACTCAAATTTCAGCTTAATCGGATATTCAGACGCTGACTATGCTGGCTGTAAGATTGATCGCAAAAGCACCAGTGGAACATGTCAATTCTTAGGTGAAAGATTGATCTCTTGGTTTAGCAAGAAGCAAACATCTATTGTCACATCTACAGCTGAAGCAGAATATCTTGCCGCTGGAAGCTGTTGCGCTCAAATGCTCTGGATTCAACACCAGCTCAAAGACTATGGCATTCAAGCTGTTGAAT